>CAWUFW010009871.1:242500-746690 GCA_963921515.1 Calotriton arnoldi
CTCTCTGTCTCCCTCTCTCTCTGTCTCCCTCCCTCTGTCTCCCTCTGTCTTCCTCCCTCTATCTCCCTCTATCTTCCTCCCTCTGTCTGTCACCTCACCCCAGCTTCCCGGGCACACACACAGCCGCACCCGAGTACTTCGCAGGTCTTTAAAAGACCACGTTATGCAATAGATGAGGCATAGTGAGAACAAAGCTTTCAAAGGAATGCCTCTTAATTAGCAGCAGTTATGTGCCAAGTGCCCGTTAATACCGGTGTCATCCCGCGACACACCCACCATTTGCAGGCGACACAGTACTGTGTCGGGAACAACAGTTTGGAAAGCTCTGTATTAGTGTGTGAGGAGGTGCATCAGATTGTCACATGGATGATGTCATCAGTGATGTCATTTGAGATGTCATCAGTGATGTCATCAGTGATGTCACTGACCATGTCATGAGTGATGTAATATGTGACGTCATCAGCAGTGCATTGCGGGGGCGCGAGTTATAGTTAGCTGAACTAACTATAACGGAGGAATTTCAATGGTTTTGTACGAGTGAAATGTCCAGCTAACTATAACAGCCCTGAAACCTATGGTTTTTTCAGTGAATTTCTAAGGTTTTTTAAATGCTAATTCCTAACTATAACATGTCTGAAACCTATGGTTTTTTCAGTGAATTTTGAAGGTTTTTTAAATGATAATTTTTAAATGTAATAATAGTTATATGTATTTTTTTGATACTGATTTTCTACAGATCTTTAACTGTTTATTTTTACATATTTTATTTTTTAAATTACATTATATATTTTTAATATAAATGGCAAAAAAATGTTTTTAAAAATATTGTAACTGAAATATTCTTTTTTTTTTGTTTTAAATTTTTTTAAATAAATTTATATTATTTTCTTTCTTTATTTATTTTTTTTCAAATTTTTTTGGGAGTCGCGCACCCAACGCGTTCACACCAGGGGGCCGCGCTGTAGTCGCGACTCCAAATTTTTCGTAAATTTTTTTTTAGCTCCTACCACTAATTTATATTCTCCCCGGGGACCCCATCCCCCGGGGCCTATACATAATGATGGAGACCGTGGGGGAAGCCCAATGCCCCCACGGTCCCGCCGGCTCCCCGCGTCCTTCGGGAGCCGGCATTGCTTTCCACATGGGGAGCTGCTAACATGCAGCTCCCCATGTGGAAAGCAATCTGGTTTGCATTTTGAAAGAGAGAGCAGGTTTCCTGCCTCTCTTTCAAAATCCAAACCAAGTTTGCTATGGCAGGGCGGGAGCCACGAGGCTCCCGCCCTGCCATAGCAAACAGCAGTGTCCCGGGGGTGGGCACCCCGAGACACTGCAGGAGCCGGCCCTGGGGGGTGGCAGTCCCCAGGGCCATCATTGGCTCCAGGAGGGGGGCCGGACGTCCCCCCTCCCACTTAATGTAAAGCCCCGGGGGGTGGTGGTCCCTGGGGCTTGGGGGTCCATAACGGACCCCCTATTTTGAATATTTAGTGCCCCGGGAAGGTGGCGGTCCCCGGGGTGTGTGGGTGGGCTCGAGCCCCCCCACACAGGTTAAATTAATTTTTTTTTAAAAAGCCCCGGGGGGTGGCGGTCCACGGGGCTGCGGGGGGCTGTGTGCCCCCGCAAATATTCATACTTTGCCCCGGGGGGTGGCAGTTCCCGGGGCAGTGTGGGGGGGGATTAGGGCCCCCCCACACTTTTTTTTCACATGCCCCTGGGACCTGGCCCACCCGGGGGCTTTAATTAAATGAAGTGCGGGAGCCCGCGCTTCCTTCTTTTCATTTTCGCGGCTGGATCCGCACACCCTACGCGTATCGCGGCGTTTTTAAAAAACAAAAAATGCTTTTTTTAGCCCTAGAAGTCCTTCTAGGACCCCCTAAGCAGACCTACGGGGTCAGGGTGTTTCAACCCTGCCCCCTCTTCTTCTTTACGCCTTCATTTTACTGCCATCTTGTGCCTCGCTTCTACCGAGGCACAGGTTGGCTACCAACAGTTCCTAGTTTAGAGTGTTCACAACCAATTACAATGCAGCTCGTGATCGGCAGGGTGCGCGGATCCTAATCTGTAGGGTGCGCGGATCCTCCGCGGCCATAGCTATATATGTGTTTTTACTTTTGATTTTCTCAGCAACTACTGAACGGATTTACACCATTTAACAAAAAGGGTTCTTTCTGAACCAAGAACTACCTCTTTGCCAAATTTTGTGTAATTCCGTTCAGCAGTTCGGGCTGTAGCCGTGTCTAAAGTTTCCTGTGGAAAATTGCATGGGAAAAACACGTTTTGGGACCCCCTTTTTTCTCGGCCCCCGCTTGCCGAATCACCCCGAAACTTTCAGGATAGGAGCGGACCGGAGCGCCCCATGAGTTTTCAAAAGTTCGCGAAGATTCGTCAACTGGCGCCAAAGTTATTGGAAATAGAATGTTGTGAATTTCCTATGGAAAATAGGTCCTAACTATAACTATCTACTGGCGACCGCCAGTAGATTATATATATATATATATATATATATATATATATATATATATATCCAAAGGAACGTTGTAAACAGTTTAACAAAACAACACCACAGCCCTTCGCTTAAATCCAACGTGGTTTATTTCATGGCACCACCACCCAACGCGTTTCGGAGCCTTAACTCCTTGTTCACGAGTAATTGGGCGTGAACAACACAGTGTTTTTAAACAGTCATGTGATAATGGTATACAACATAGAAAACAGACTTGAAAGTCTACAAAAACGCCACTCGATAGTTATTCGTTTTTACAAAAGGAAAAAGCCAAACCAGATAACACATACCTCTATACAAATAAATCACAATTATTTGTAATTCCACTATTATGGCAACAATATATTTATACATATCTGATGCATTCCCGAATTTGTCTGACGCTGTAATGTCAATCAAACTTTATTGCTCGTACACACCGTAGACAAAGAGCATCCTCATTCATTGACCTTGCTGTCACTTCGGTTCAATTCTCAATGTAGCATTATTTATGCCTCTTTTCATTGCATACAGTAATGTAGTACTATATATTTTATATCAAATACCATGGACATTTTTACACTTAGCAAATATTTGTAATATACCTCATCATTGAGTAATCAAAATCTCAAACCAAAAAACACGTCACGTTACGTTGACTATTTTTTACAACCACTGGTCCGTAACCTACCCTCATTTATCAAAGACACGAGTGATTTTCTAAGATTAATCAAGGGGCTCGAATGGAAGAAGGAATACCTTTTGCTATCTCTGGACGTCAACAGTTTATACACCAACATCCCCCATGAGTTAGGAATTAAAGCTTGTAGACATTTTTTTAAGGACATGTCCTTATCTTATTTGTTCCACACAGAAATGTTATTGGACATGGTGTATACGTGTCTTACGCAGAATTTCTTTACATTTGATGGACAGATTTTCAAACAGATCCTTGGGACCGCGATGGGTACCTGCTTCGCCCCCAGTTTTGCGTGTCTTTACCTTGGCTGGTGGGAGGAGCAGGTGGTCAGCGGACTCCCCATGTACAGAGAGCATGTTAAACTATGGGCTAGATACATAGACGACATTTTTTGTGTATGGGATGGTGACATAAATGAGGCCACTGTCTTTGTTAATGAATTGAATGAAAATACATTGAATCTCCAATTCAGTTATGAGATGCATCATGATGAGATTGAATTCCTTGACCTGAACATTAAGGTTATTAATAATCAATTGGAAACCTTTTTGTTCAGAAAGGCTACAGCAGGTAATAGCCTTCTCCATGCTGAAAGTGGTCATCCCACTAGCTTGATCAGAAGTATCCCGTATGGGGAACTTCTGCGAGCCAAGCGTAATTGCAGTACTAGTGAAGGATTTGAGCGAGAAAAGAAAAACATGATACAAAGATTTAAAGCGAGAGGGTACTCTAGTCAAAACATTCAAGAAGCCTGTACAAAAGTGGAAGAACGGGACAGAAATTGCTTACTTTGGCAAAATACTGATAAAAAAAGTGCAGAAGATCCCAAAGTTAAATTCATTACCACGTTTAACAAACAGTCACATGAAGTGCGTAGGGCTCTTGGCAAGTTTTGGAATGTTTTAAAAACAGATGTTGATGTGGTGAAATACATTGGTGAGTTCCCGTCGATTACTTATCGAAAGGCAAGATCGATCAGGGACAGCATTTGCCGCACCGTGACTACTAAGAAAAACAGGCAAAGTTCAATACAGGGTTTCTATATTTGCGGCAATTGTAAAGCCTGCAAATATAGTTTTAACTGTAAATCTGTTGGACTGTCTAGTGTTATGAAACCATTTATAATCAAAAAACATTTGTCCTGCAACTCTGACCACGTTGTGTATGCCCTCAGATGCCCATGCAATAAATACTATGTGGGAAGCACCATACATAAAGCTAAAAAGAGGGTGCTTGAACATCTGAGGGCGATAAAGAACAATGATAGACAGTACCCGATTGCACGACATTTTAAAAGTGAACATAATCAAAATAGTGATCTCTTGTCCTTTTGTGTCCTTGATCAAATACCAGTAAGAGAAAGAGGAGGGGACAGGGTTCTGGAATTAAGAAGGCGCGAGTCTAGGATAATTATTGAATATCGAACTATGTACCCCGAAGGACACAACAGTGATGAAGCCCTGTCTGTACACCTAGGATGAATAACAGTAAAAAAAATTAATGTTTTTGATTGACTGAACAAGAGTCCAAGTAATGATTAAGTTGTTGAATTTTAATATGAGTAAATACATGTTTTATGTAGTCTTTTCACAGTTTTAGTATAAGGGATATTTTGGGATGTGACATAATACGTGAAATTGTGGGGGTTTTTTGGTCTCATTTGATGGTAATTATGTTTTTATGTTTTTACAGATTTTGAATTAAAAATTCCACGCATGAGGAACGCAAAAGCCAGCTCTAAAATATCTTCATCTTGTAAGAGCCCACTGTGGCGTGATTTGTTGGGTGTTAATTGTTTTTGCCCACTTGGGCTTGACTGTTTTTTGGTTTGAGATTTTGATTACTCAATGATGAGGTATATTACAAATATTTGCTAAGTGTAAAAATTTCCATGGTATTTGATATAAAATATATAGTACTACATTACTGTATGCAATGAAAAGAGGCATAAATAATGCTACATTGAGAATTGAACCGAAGTGACAGCAAGGGCAATGAATGAGGATGCTCTTTGTCTACGGTGTGTACGAGCAATAAAGTTTGATTGACATTACAGCGTCAGACAAATTCGGGAATGCATCAGATATGTATAAATATATTGTTGCCATAATAGTGGAATTACAAATAATTGTGATTTATTTGTATAGAGGTATGTGTTATCTGGATTGGCTTTTTCCTTTTGTAAAAACGAATAACTATCAAGTGGTGTTTTTGTAGACTTTCAAGTCTGTTTTCTATGTTGTATACCATTATCACATGACTGTTTAAAAACACTGTGTTGTTCACGCCCAATTACTCGTGAACAAGGAGTTAAGGCTCCGAAACGCGTTGGGTGGTGGTGCCATGAAATAAACCACGTTGGATTTAAGCGAAGGGCTGTGGTGTTGTTTTGTTAAACTGTTTACAACATTCCTTTGGATTATTAGGGGTTCGCGTATCCCGCCACGGCCCGCTGTCACGAAAGAGGCTCGGATCGGTTCGCGAAACTGTGGGTTGGATATATATATATATATATATATATGCTTTTGTTGTAGGGTGCTCTATACAGGAGCTGCTCTCCACCTAAACCTGGGAACTACCCAGAGTTCTCTGCTTCTTTTTTGCATAGTTTATTCGTCACTCTATGCCTGAAAGGGTATTATTTTGACTTATATTGGGTGCTTCCTTGTGTCTGGACAAAGCTAAATCTGTCTGAAGAGCTATAATTATAGCAAAACAGCATGTGTCAGGGGTGGCTTTTATTCGTTTCAGTTTGGCTTGGATGGTATTTTACAAATCCAAAGCTGTAATACTGTGCCTGGGGTGGTAAAAGGCTTTTGTCATTTTACAGCTCGGCATGGATAGCACTGTGCTAATCCTATGTTTAAGGACTTTGCTGTAGAAATGGCAAAAAAATGTGCCCCTTTTTATCTCAGCGTGGATGGCACTGTGCTAATCCTATGCTCAAAAACTTTGATAGAAAAGCAGACATTAGAGGTGAACAAATTTAAAGTGATGCTGGTGTTGTAGGGTGCTCTATACAGTAGCTGCTCTCCACCTATACGTGGGAACTACCCAGAGTTTTCTGCTATCTTTTGCATCTATATATATATATATATATATACATATTTTGACAGGATGCAGTGTTAAGCAAATTATGAAATGTGATTTATGTGTGAGGATATAACGGTATTAAGCAACACAGGAATACTCACTATAACACAGAATAAGAGGGATGACTATACCAATGCATCCTAGGACTTGCATGCATTTACATGGTTACGTGATGGAGTAGATTAAAGGCACCTGTGCCTGGACACTGTTTGAACCTTAATCCTAAGACTAGGCATGACTGCTGAAAGGCATCAGGAAATAAAAGATTTTAAACTGCAGCCACTCTTCACTTGGAGAATAAACATTGTGGCATTGCCGCGAATTGGTCTCAGCACTTTCTTTGTGTGCATTAAGTAACAGGATGCTTCGTCCTTGCCAGCTGAGGCCGCCCTACAGGGTCGGGGCCTCCCGACGACGAAGAGTTTCTTGTGGTGTTTAATGGGGGGCATGACCCTCTTGCCTCCATGTACAAGAATGGAATTTGCCAGTCACAACAAGTATTGGAGGTGAGAAAGGGAGAAGGGAGAGGTGTTCTCTCCCCGGCAATTCCGGTTTCCACATGTTTTATGAGACAGTGTACTCGATGTGGTGAACAGTTTGAAAAAGGAGCTTTGTTTGGGACAATTTGGAACATTATACATAATGCACGTGGGCACTTTATTTTGACAGGATGCAGTGTTAACAGCAAATTATTAAATGTGATTTATTCGTGTTAAGCAACACAGGAATACTCACCATAACACATAATAAGGGTGATGACTATACCGATGCATCCTGGGACTTGTATGAAGGTGGACCCCGGGGCCCACCTTCCTAGGTGTATCCGAAGCCCCTGGGACCGCCACTTCCCCGGGGCATTGAACACTAAAAATGTGGGGGGCCCACTCAGCCCCACTCACTGCCCCGGGGTCCGCCACCTCCCCAAGGGACACACTGATGTTTTTAAAGAAATGTGGAAGTGGCCCTACGGCCTCCTCTGCAGCCCCAGGGACCGCCTCCTCGGCAGGGCACAAACACAATAATTAAGGGGGTCTGTTGCAGACCCCTGGTCCTGGGGACCACCACCTCCCTGGGGCTACACGAAAGAAAGGAGGGGGGCCGTGCAGCCCCCCTCCAGGAGCCATAGATGGCCCTGGGGACTGCCACCCCCCAGGGCCAGCTCCAGCAATGTCGCGGGGTGCCCACCCCCGGGACATTGCAGTTTACTATGGCTTTCTCCCACCAAGCCATAGCAAGCACTGCTTCACTTCTAGTAAGTGAGAGCAGAAAATGCTCTTGCTTACTAGAAGAGGAGCAGAATTGCTTTTACACACAGGGGGTAGAATGTTTGCAGCTCCCTATATCTAAAAGCAATGCCGGCTCCTGCAGGAGGCAGGGAGCTGGCAGGGACCACTGGGGTCTTGAGGTTCTCCCCGAGGCTCTCACCGAGGTCCCCAGCCTTTACAAAGTGGGTGCCCTGGTTGGGACCAGGGCACCCACACTACAGGCCAGGCCATGGGGGATAGGGTCCCCAGGGCCAAAAACAGCATGTCCCACCTCCCTTTTTAAAAATGTGTTTTTAAAAAGGGGAAAGCTGCGGGGGATGGCCTTACTGGAGTTAAAGGAGAGGTAGTTGGCCCCCAAGGACGTCCTAGGGGCCAACTACCCCTCCTGTTGCCTTCAGTAAGTCCCACACAGCGGGATTGCTAGGAGGTCTTTGGAGGCCACACCCCCTTTCTCCACCACTGTGCAAACACATCTCCTGGTGCTCTATTGATTGGGGGATGAAGTCCAATTTATTCCTGAGGGACCTTGGGCCCAAGAAGCCCTCCTGGTACTTTCTGTAAGTTCTACACAGTGGGATTGCCGAGAGCTGATCAGAGGCCCAGCCCCCTTTCTCCACCACTCTGCAAATATGACTACTACTTAAAAAAACATAGAAATTAACTGAAAAAACAAAGGTTACAGGGACGTTATAGTTAGGAATTAGTATTTAAAAAAACCTTATGAATTCACTGAAAAAAACAAAGGATACAGGGACATTAAAGTTAGGAAATGGAATAAAAAAACTTAGAAATTCACTGAAAAAACAAAGGTTACAGGGACGTTATAGTTAGGCTCAGGTTTCACTCGTACAAAACCAGTGAAATTCAGCAGTTATAGTTAGCTGAGCTAACTACAGCCTGTGCCCCCGCAATGCACTGCCTATGACCTCACGTATTTCCTCACTCATGACATTTCAAATGACATCACTGATGACATCATTCACAAAATCACTAACGCACCCATACACACACCCATACAACCTTTCATGTACCGACTCCCACACAACTACTCACAAACTCATTCACAGCCCCATACCAGTACTTACACACCCACTCACTGATTCATAGATCTACACACAAATCCACTCACTCACCCATACAGCCACTCATACACCCACTTACTCACTAATACTGCCACTGACATATCCACTCAAACACCCATGCAGCCACTCACACTCAGCCATAGAGCTACTCACACACCTACTCACTCACCCATACAGTCAATCACATAGCCACTTACTCACCCATACAGTTACACACACACCTACTGTTGGAAGCCGGAGTCCCAGTCACGCCCCACTGTCACAAATGCGCGACCCAGGACTCCCAACTCAACGTTAGGCCAAGTAAGGACACCGTTTGAGATAGCCCCGCTCACCCCCTTAGTAGCTTGGCATGAGCAGCCAGGCCTATCTCCAAGGCACGAGTGTACAGTATGTGCAACCACGCCCACAGCAACCCACTGGTGACACCACAAATGGACTCCACACGAGTTTGATAAAAATGAGTATAAACTTTATATAGAAAAATATACGATCAGACCACACGATACAAAAGCCAACATATAATAACGGGTAATATTCGTTCCGGCGGGCTGGGAGGTACCAATCCCAACCGCCGCTTTCACAATGCTATGCTGGTCGTAAAGCTAGAATCACACATGTTGCAATGGACAAACAATAGTGCGCTGCGTAACGATACAATACTGTGCTGGGCAAAGGAAAAATAATACAATGCGTAACTATACAACCTGGTACCTTGCAATGGGAGAAATAATGCAAAGCGTACCGCTACAGTTATGTAATGCACGTACTTTGCAATGAAGAAATAATGCAATGCGTAGCTACAATCATGTACTTTGCAATGAGGAAATAATGCAATGTGGGCCGCTCCAATCCTGTACTTTGCAAGGGAGAAATAATGCAATGCGTAGCGCTACAATCGTGTACTTCGTTAGGCAGAAATAATGTCAGGCGTCATAAGACAGTCCGGCAGTTCGTTAGCAGCAATATCGGCAAAGTGTATTACGACAGTCAGCCTCTTCGATAACAGTTGCCCCCACACGTATCACTGATGACCTAAAGTCCAGCTTCTCACTCTGGCCCCGGTACCGCTACTCTTTGGTCAGTATGGGCCCCAAATCTGAGCCGAAGCAAAGGCTCACGTCGCCAGAAGGACTGAGAGGCCGAGAGAGTGTCCCTCCGAGCCCGCACCCCGCCCAGGCAGTGATGCATGTTACCTGGGGGCGCGACCCCACTCTCCTCTCCTCCTTCAGCGAACTGGGCCTTCCGTGCACAACTTTCTCAATGGGCCTCAGCGGCTCGGCCTGGCAGCTCAGCTCCTCCGGGGCTGCCGGTCCGGGCCGCGACTGTTAGGAAGGTCTCAGGCGGCTGCAGGGCACACGTACCCCACGCCCCTGAGATTACTTTTCTCCGGGTGCACGTTCACCACAGCACCCTCTGGGTCTCCTCTGGCATGAAGCCACACACACAACGCTGATGGGACTTCATGTCGACTCAGAGTGCACGTTCACCAGGCACTCCTTCCTGCAGTCTCAGTTGGCACTAAGACACACACACTGCGCTGCAGAGACTCACTTTCTTCCGGTGCACATGATGATCAGCTGATCACCTCCACAGTCCCAGGTTGCACCAAAGCACGCACACTGCTTCACTGAGACTTACTCCAACTCCGGTGCCCCGATATCCAGGCGCTCTTCACCAACTCCTCCGGCTGCACCTCCGACACGATGCACTCGATGACCAGGCGCTCCTCACCAGCACCTCCGGTGCACCCCGACACGCACCCTGCGTGTCCGAGACTCACTCCTCTTCCGATGCAGACGTTGACCAGGCGCTCCTCGTCAATGCCTCCTGTGCACCACGACACGCACTGCGCGTCCGAGGCTCACTCCACTTCTGATGCACCCGCTTACCCGGCGCTCTTCACCAGCGCCGACGATGCAACACGACACGCACCCTGCGCATCCGAGTCTCACTTCACCACCGATGCACACGCTGACCAGGCTCTCTTCACCAACGCCTGCGGTGCACCACGGCTTGCACCCAGCGCGTCCGAGACTCACTTCACCTTCGGTGCACACGTTGACCAGGCGCTCTTCACCAACGCCTCCCGTGCACCACGACACGCACCCAGCGCGTCCGAGTCTCTCTTCTCCTTTGTGTGTGCAAGATCACAGGGCACAACTTCTGAGGGTCTCAAGCTGCCACAACACGCGCCCACCGCGTTGCTTGAAACTTCTCCGGAAACTTTTATGTTCCTGTGTTTCCAAACAGGGAGCCAGCTCACCTCGGGCCCTTGGGGTTACAAGACACAGCACAAAGCACAGTCTTCTTCAAGCAGGGGACCCAGGTGCACAAAGCACAGTCCCAACAGCCTCTTCCTTGGTTTAAAACAGCAAACTGCAGACCAGCCCCAGATCACGAAGCAAGGATTGGTCCTTCCCAGCAGTCTCTTCAGTTGTTCCTTCCTTAGCAGAGGTTCCTCTTGACCACGAAATGGGTCCAAGTCTTTTCAGTCTCAATCCATTTCTATTCCAACATTCAGGGGTTTCAGCTCTCCTAGTTATACCCCTCAATGTCTTTGAAGTTCGTTGTGCTCAGGGATCCCTGACCCATTCCTAAATCAGTTCTGGGTGTCTCCCTCCCAGTGTCACCTTTCTCCCTTTGATACTGGGGGTCTGGACCCTTAATCACTCAGCAGGAGATGGGTCAATTGTTTTATAGCCGCAACCCAGGCCTCTTCACCTCCCGGGGTTTCTCCTCGCATACTCTCCAGATGCAGGTCAGCCTGGTGCCATCTCACCCCCTTCCCTCTCAGATCCAGACAGTCAATTCACATTCAGCAGAAACACACAGAAATGCTTAAAGCACAAAACTCAGCCACTTTCTAAAAGAGTGGTTTCTGAACACACAGTGACAAAACCACTTTCATAGAAAGATGTGTTATGACACTGTGAGTTCATACATACTAAACTTCACCTCTCCATTTTAAACTTATGGGAAACTAGGCTAACAAACACAATACCCAGCCTCCCCCATTCTGTCCTATGGGCAGGATGGCCTTTCACCAGTGAAAAGCGAAATGGAGTGTTTTTCACTGTCAGGACATAACACACACCTCAGTATATGTCCTGCCTTTTACTTACACTGCACCCTGCCCAGGGGTTACCTGGGACCTACCACAGGGGTGCCCACGGTGTACGCAAAAGGGAAAGTAAGGCCTGACAAGTGGCTGCACTTGTCAGGACAGCATGCTAACTTAGCAAACTGCGCGCAGGCCCTACACTGTAGGCCTGAGTTCCCTTCTCCGCGCGCCCTGCATTACTAGCCCTGGCACACACAGTACACATCACTAGGGACTTTACTAGTAAGGCAACATACCAATCATGGCCAACCAATTACCATTACACTTTACACAGGGAACTCTTGTACTTTGACACTGATCAGCAGTGGCAAAGTACCCAAAGCATCTAAATTGGCAACTCTATGTCAGGAAAACGGTCTAGGGGGAAAGCAAAAAGTTTAGGGAACTTTAGCCACAAAGGCCAAGTCCTACACCAACTTACTTACTCATACATATACTAACACATACTCACTCACCTATACAGTCACTGATACAAGCACACACTCACCCATACAGCCACTCTCACATTCACTCACTTACCCATACAGTCACTCATATACCCCATCACTCACCTATACTGCCTTTCACATACCGGGTTACTCACCCATATACCACTGACACATCCACTCACTCACCCAGACAGCCATACATACACTCTCTCACCCATAAAGCCCTTTACACACACACTCACTAACCCATACAGCCACTGATTCACCCACTGACTCATCCATACAGGCAGTCACATACCCCCTCACCCAACCGCACATACATTCAGACACTCATACAGGTACTCAGACAATCAATCAATCAATCACCCATATAGCCACTCACGTGCCCACTCACATACCCATACAGCCACTTAGACACCAACTGACAGACTGATACAAACATTCACACAAATTATCACTCACCCATACATTCACTGAGACACCTAATCACTCAGTTATACAGTCAGTCACGCACCCACTGAATCATCCATACAGGCACTCATACATCCACTGATTCACCAATACACCTTGGCATATATATTTAACACTCATAAACTTTTTTTTAAAACACTCACAGTCACTGGATGATGCCTTCAGTGATGTCATCAGTGTTGTCATCAGTGATGTAATCTGAGATGTCATCAGTGATGTCACTGACCATGTCATGAGTGATGCAATATGTAAGGTCATAAGCAGTGCAATGCGGGGGCGCAAGTTATAGTTAGCTCAATTAACAATAACTGCAGAATTTCACTGGTTTTGTAAGAGTGAAACCTGTGCCTAAATATAACGTCCCTGTAACCTTTGTTTCTTTCAGTGAATGTGTATATTCACTGAAAAAAACAAAGGTTACAGGGACATTATAGTTAGGAATTAGCATTTAAAAAAGCTTAGAAATTCACTGAAAAAAACAAAGGTTACAGGGACGTTATAGTTAGGTTCAAATTTTAAAAATATAAAACCACAGAAATTCAGCAGTCTTAGTTATCCCAAGTAACTATGACTCATGCCCTAAGGTAACTAATACTCGTGCCCCAACCATGCAAAGTTTTCTCATCAATAATTTCCCTGCTAATCTTGCAGTTATATCATCAATGATGTCATAGAAGATGTCATGAGTGATGTAATATGTGAGGTAATTAGCACTGCATAACAAGGTAGTGTAGTTATAGTAAGGTCAGAGTGTTCAGAGGAAGAGAGCTTTTTGCTTCACTTATAACTCTGACGCCATTTGACGAAACTTCATGAAACTTTCCAAAAATAGGTTCCTTCACCTCAGTGCTTTCTTGGAAAGTTTTAGGGTGATCTGTCAACTGAATGCCAAGAAAAAGGGGGTGCCAAAACACTTTTTCCCCATGCAATTTCTATAGGAAAAATTAGACAATGAAACAGAAAAGAACGGCTGAACTGATTTACATCAAATTTGGCAAAAAGCTACAGTTTCACCCAGAAAATGTGCTTTCGGAAGTGTAAATATGTTCACCCAGTTCTGAGAAATTAAGTTTTAAAAAAAATAGTGATAGCTGGGTGGGATAGGTGCAGATATGCTCTGATTGGCCACTTTAAAGGAGACTAGTCAATTCTGATTAGTTGGGCACAACTTGAATGATATGTTGTGCATCCATTACAGGACTCAAGGATATGGTCCTTGTGTCTTGAAAATGAATTAAAAACTATAAAAGGGGGTGGCATGAGCACACACCCACTGAAAAGTATATGTCCCCTTGATTGTCTTGCCAAAACATGGATAAAATGTTGTGGCAGGGATTACAAGACTCTAGCACATAATCCTCCTTGATTTGCATTGTAGAATAAGCCTGTTTTTGAGGCTCCCAACATAAGCCACATATAAAGGGTGATAGCAGTTTTAGTTAAAATATAAATCATGTGTTTATAACACCATACATATTTTAGGCTTTGTGGTGTATTCAAAGGTGATTTCACCCTATGTAAAATGCTGATCTTCGGCTGGGATTTGATGAACCATGTTTGACATAAAACTGTTTTCTCTCATGATTTTCTCATATATTATGAGATGTGCTCCAAAAGCTAAAATGAGAGCATATATTTGTATATTCACACTACTTTCCTCAGGCTCTTGAGAATAAAGTTTGTCATACTGAGTAAAATGTGTACTTTCACCATAAGCAGCAGTCTGTCAGTTGATTTTCCCATGTTCTATAACAGCCTCCCACAACTAAAGAACTATCATCCAATTAATTACATAAATGTGGCACATCTGAAACTATCTTGATTGAATCAATGATTAAACACTTTGTTTAGAAATTATCAAAATGGTGGGGCTCATTTTGTCATATCATTTATGTTTGGTACTGTAAAAAGCAAAATTAGGACACCTTTTCCATGAGTTCTCAAATATCTCCCTCATCCATTTCAGTAAAGCAGTCTGACTTGCAGACTGAAACTTGCACTTTCAACACCAGCAGCAGCCGAATAATTAGCTCCCTGGCAATCAACTAGAGCTTTCCCACAGTGTTCTAGGGAGCAACCAGAGTGCTAACATTCTGCATTTATGATAAAAGTAAGGAACAACTGAAAGCAAAAGAAAAAAACAGGGGTTAAAGAGATGTTATAGTTATGTATTGGTAGGAAACGATACTAACAGGTTTAGAAAAACTGAAACATTCACAGAAGAAACAAAGATTAAAGGGATGTTATAGTTAGGCAACACTGCCAGTGACAACGTAACATTTTAAACCTAAAAAAATACTGAAATGTGCCAGTTATAGTTCAGCAAGCCAACTATATTTAAGCCCTGCACTACTTATGACCTAACATTACATCACTCATGACATATACAATGACCCCATTGATGACATCACTGATGACATCATTCAATAACAATGACAGTTTGCTATACGTTTATCATACTGAAAGGGATTTAGCAAACTACAGCTTGACCAAATTAGCTACAGCCTCTGTACTGCTAATGAGTGTAAGTTTTTGAAACATGCTTGGCCTCGTAATTGGCTTTGGGTGTCTGAAGAGAGTGAGCTCCCGTGAATAGCTGTTCACAGGGCATAACTGTGCACAGCAGGAACTTTCCAACCTGTGTCTGGTTGGTTGCCCATAAGCGGTCCGCTACTAGTGAAGGATTTGGTACAGTGCAAACTCTGAGCCTCATTTATGAGGCCCCTTGCGCCGCCGGATGTTCCATGGCGCAGGAGCCTGCTCCATATTTACGAGGCAGCACTAAGCCACTTT
The DNA here is from genome assembly GCA_963921515.1 of Calotriton arnoldi. Classification (NCBI taxonomy): domain Eukaryota; kingdom Metazoa; phylum Chordata; class Amphibia; order Caudata; family Salamandridae; genus Calotriton; species Calotriton arnoldi. Next base: position 257,936 of record CAWUFW010009871.1, read on the forward strand.
TTTTGGCTTAATGCAGCCTCTCAAATATTGTTCCCTTTAACGCAGTTTTCTGCATTAAAGAGGCGTGCAATTGGTGTTGCTGAGGGCTCCATATTTATGAGGCAGCACTAAGCCACTTTTTTTGGCTTAATTCAGCCTCTTAAATATTGTTCCCTTTAACGCAGTTTTCTGCATTAAAGAGGCGTGCAATTGGTGTTGCTGGGGGCTTTCCCAGCAACATCCATGGCTTTTTGACACTGCCCCAGATTTATGAAAAATCGTTAATCTGAAGCAGCGCCAAAAATTTACGCCTCCTCAGTGGAGGCGTAAGGGAGGCACAACGAGGAGAAATATCTTTATTTCTCCTCATTTTTTATTTTTCTATGTGTGCTCCATTCTGCAGCACACATAGAGAGAGGAAAAAGCCTCTTGTGATTGTTTTTGTGCAGGAAAGTTTCCCTTCCTGCACAAAAATAATCATTCCTGCAAGCAGGCACCCTTGCACCATGGTGCAAATGTGCCTGCGTTGGCGCACGGCAACTTAATGTGTGCCGGCACAGGGGGAAAGGACAGGAATGCAATGTATCTGATAGAAACGGTGCATTCTTGACCATTTTTTTTGCTGTGGGTAGCACAGCAGGAAGGCATGTGCCGCTGCCCTAAGGCAAACATCATAAATGAGGCCTTATGTGTGTTGTGAGGTCTTGGCCATCTATTGGGGCTTGGGTGTCTGGATGGAATGAGCTCTCTTTGAAGGGTTGCACACAGGATGAAGACTGTGCATAGTAGCTACTATCTAACCCATGTGTGGTTGGTTGCTCATTAGATATCAACTTCTTGCAAAGGGTTCAGTACAGTGGGAAAGCTATGCAAAGCAAGGGCTTGGCCACCTAAATGACGCTTGGTTTTCTAGAAGAAGTGGGGTCTCTGTGAACAATTGTGTGTAGTAGGTGTTTGGTCAAGTAAGGCTTGGGTAAATAGAGGGAGTCCGATACAGTATATTTATTTTGTATATGCTCATATGTTGTTAATATATTTATAATTTCCCTCATTGTATGCCATTTAGTACCTATTTATATACTTAAAAGGTTCCACTTATTTGTAGAATAAATAAAACAGCAGTAGGTTGGATGAGGTCATCAATGAGAATATCGAACATGTCATGAGTGATGTAATATGTGACGTCATAAGCAGTGCATAACTCAAGTTATAGTTAGCTCGCTGACCTATAACTGGCGAATTTCAGTGATTTTACGGCTTTACAACATTACGTTATCACTGGGATTTTAGCCTAACTATAATGTTTCTTTAGTTGTTTGTTATATATGCTGGAAAAAAAAACAAAGGTCTAATTGACATTATAGTTAGGCCTTGAGATAATCTAAACACTATCATTTTAAAAAAACACTGAAATTCACCAGTTATAGTGTACTGAACTAACTATAAATTGAAACCTCGCCGTGCACTGCTTATGACCTCACAAATCACATAATTCATGATATCTCAAATGACATCATTGAGGTCATTACTGATGGCATTATGCAATGCTTCATAGTAAAGTGAACTACACACATTCCTGAGATCGGCATAATGGCATACACCTCACAGTCATGCTTACAATTCCACTATGAAATAAACCACCTCTAAGTAGGAACCTCCTACATTCTGCACTAATAAATAATCTGCAGTGCCTCAAAATCTTTAGCAAAGTTCTGGACATAAACATTCACACTTTACAAACATCCTTACTAAATATAATTTTTCTAAAGCAGTTGTAAGTCCTGACATCATTTGCGTGGTATTCCCCCAAACTGTTTGCCTGATTTTTTCTGAACTACTGTTTATTGGCATTAGGACCCTGTGCACTTTACCCCTGCTAACTAGTGCTAAATTGTTTGTGATATCTCCTTCAAACATGGTAAAATTGGACTACACCTATTGGTTACATTTAGTTTACTAGTAAGTCCCTAATAAATGGTACAACATGTATCCAAGGTCCATAAATTAAATGTGACTAGTGGGCAGCAACACTCATTGTGTCACCTACTAATGTATCAATGCAAAACATGTATCAGGTTTGCCATTTTATCCTATAGTGCAGTTTTAGACTGCCATTTTGGCAATAAACCTTTTGCCAGGCCTAAACCTTCCTTTTTAATACTTATAAGTCACCCCTGTTGGAAGGTGGACTATTAGTAGGGGTAAATATGCACCCACCACTATCAAAAAGGTCACCAACACAATATAAGGTCCAGTCAAGGTCTCAATGCATTAGCCCCTGGCTCAACCCTTGGTAGCTGGCTGCAAGCAGGCAGGCTTAAATCAGGAGACAGGTATGTAAAACATTTAAAAGCATCAATACATTAAATACGTAAAACACAACACACAATAAAAATCCCACACTAATTCAAAAAACTAGGAAATATTTTAATTTTAAAATGGCATTAAAACAACAAAGATGTGAAATTTTAAAGATTAAAAACTTTCTAGTGCTTAAAAACATATGGCGCCAACTGGGGACATCTGGTCAACCAGAACAAAGTCAAAGTTTGAGGCCAACCGCAATGGAGCCCTAGTTGGATACACTAAGTGGGAGGCCCCAGTCAAAATTTCACCTTCAGACTTAGAAACGTTTCTAGAGGATTTTCTCCCGACGTCGAGCGGTCCCCTCCAGCAGGCCGATTTCAATGCAACGTCGTCGGACTGCTTCTCCGCGAGTTCCCGGCCAAATCCAGGAAGTCTGGAGCTTCTGAGCTTTCAGCGGGACGAATCTGAAATCCTGGCCGGTTCGCAGTTGAACGTAGCCGGCATGACTCTTGAAGCTGAGTCAGTTACAGAGCTTTTTCCAAAAGTTACACCAAACTTCACCCTCTTCCTAAAGTTCCTTGATGGTTCAAAGTGCCCAAAACACAAATCCAAGGGTCTAGAAGCTCTGAGATGGTCTTTGGAAGTTTGGGACAACAATTCCCACAGTGCACCTGGCCAAGTATTTAAAAGTCCACTGGACGCACTCCAGACTGGTGACTTCTTGAGGGAGATGGTGCAGGGGAGCTCTGTTAACCTGTTGCTTTCAGGAAGTCCACTCCTTAATCTTTTTTGAAGCCAGGCAAAGTTCTCAGGGCTGTAGTTCTAAGTGTGCAGCAGGAGCAGTCCCTCAAATTGCAATCCTTTGAGGTGCAGACCAGGGTTCCAGCAGGGCAGTCCTTCTTCTTGTAGTTTCGGCCAGCAGATCTGAGTTGCTTTGCACCTCTCCCATATTTACTCAATGATCTGGGGTGGCAAGTAGGGGGGCACCCCTGTCCAATGAGGTGCAGGGTGCCACACAAAAGCATGGCAGCTTCTTCAAAGTGTGGCATATTATTGTCCCACAAAGCACTCTCCTGTAGAGTAAGACCTGTAAAAACCAATATACTGGTGCAAGATGGGATATATGCTGTTTCATTACATGCAGATGACCTCCTCATTTACATCTGTGATATCCGAGAGGGAATCAGTGACATTGATGTCATATTACAGGAATCCTGTACGTCCTCTGGGTTAGGTGTAAATTGGACAAAGTCCTGTCTATTTCCCTTACACCCAGATTGCCCCCAACAAGAACTACTTGCGAAATCACAATCATTGCGCTATGAATCCCACACTTTTCACTAATTAGGGATGAACATTTATCATTCCACTCAAGACCTGATAGATGGCAATCTAATTCGAACCATAGTCTCATTGCGCCCCCAGGTGACATTCTGGAGTGCCTTGCAGCTTACGGTGCAGGGTACGATCTCCTTATCAAAGATGGTAATGCTCCCCGGCTGTTTTATTATTTTCATAACCTTCCGGTCCACATCCCAAAATCTACATTTCAAACTCTACACTCTGCACTGGGCAGTTTCATATGGAACAAGGGGAGGCGACGAGTTGCACTCTGCAAATTATAACTACTGGTCGTAAAAGGGTGATTGGGGGCGCCAAAATCTGAACATTATTATTTGGCAGTGCAATTGTAGTGGCCAGCACGCTGGCTGGCAGGCCACCTCACAGAGGAGCTTGGCCTTCCCGCACCTGACCGGCCACATAGTCTGAGTCACAAGCTTGTCCTAACCTGGGCCAAACTCCCACACAATGCAAATAGGTTGCTGAAGATAGCGCATTGCTGCCTTCAGTGCAGTCTGCGAATTATGCCACATGTGGCCCAGTATTCCCTGGAGATCCCCCTCATTTCTATAACCTAGTTTACTGAGAGATTAGGTAGGACTGAGATGGAGGCTTGAGAGATGGCCGGAGTCACTACACTAGGTGCATTATTCCAGGATGGCGTGCTCATGCCCTATGATCGTTTGTATGAAGTGTATGGCCTGCCTGCTGGTCATTTTTTGCTTATGGCAGACTGTTGGCTGTAATGGAGAGCTTATGGGGCATAACGATCTCAGAGCCTGACCAACAGCCATTACTGCACATACTATATACAATAATGGGCAGAGGGCATAGACTCATAACATGGTTCGTATGGGCTCTTACATATACTACACAAGATCCGTTGGCAGGAACTCACAGATGTTGGAAGAAGAGATTTCGGTAGAGTCCTGACACCAAAAGAATGGGAAAGAGTTCTCCATTACCCCAGGAATGCATCGCAGAATGCAAAGTTCCAATATATCCAGCATAATATTCTTCTTAGAGCATACCTTACTGTAGCATCACTCAATCGCATATTTGGGACCCCTTCCACATGTCCGTGCTGCCTACAGCAGGAGGCTGATATGGGACACATGTTCTTGAATTTCCCAGCCGCAAAAATACTATGGGATGCGGTTTCAAAGGCACTTACGGAATTCACCAGTGTGCACCTTAGAAAGCCCATTGCTCGTTCTTTTAGTTTTTAGACACCCTAAAGCTGCCAAAGCTACAAATATATTTATCGATTTAGCATTATTAATTACACGCAGGCTTATAGCCATGTATTGGAAAGCTCAGACACTATCCGGAGAGGCCCAGTGGTGCAAAGCAACACTTAAATGGGGACGGGCAGAGGCAGTAGCAGTTAGGTGGGAAGAAGCCTGAGGTCTGTGGAAATTTCCCATAGCTGCAGAGTGGGATGCTCTATTAGCTAGCCTGCAAGCATATAGTGAAGGCCACCCGGACTAGTGTGCCCTAATACTTCATTAGATGTGGTATATCTTACCTACCTATGTATGAATATGTCTCTTCCTTTTTCTCTTACTGATCATCCTGATACTGCAGTGCCTTCTTGGTTTTCCCAGGTGCATTAAGATTACCTCAAGCCTGGAAGACAATATACGATAATCCATAAACAAATGGCATCCTTATGGACATTGTGAGTAAACTCCATTGATTATGTAATCGCTGTGAGATAGAAGGAGGGGCTCTTTTAGTCAACACCCTTAAACGTCCAGCATATTAGTAGTGTCGCTGCAGGTTCTTTCTAGCTTGACTAGTTATTTAAGTTGATGATCTGAACTACTACTTCCTTCATTGTTTGTTCAATGATACACCGTCTCTGTTTCTGTGATAGATATGTGCATATTGTCATAATATTACACCTCTGTGTAACATTGTATGGTGCTAATATGAAACTGAAATAAAATGGTTAAAAAAAAATATACTGGTGTGACTCATTTTCATTAACACTCCCCTCCAGACTTTCTGCAAATTCCATTCCTGGGACTGCAATCTGACTAGGGGTACAGGAAGAAGGGGTAGGCTTGGCATTTCTTACTGTCCTGTTCTCTTTGAAGCCTGGTTTGATTTACCCAGCCCCCATCCTGGCCTGTTGTCCGAAGCTGCAGAGCTCCCCAATCAGATATCCTCTGTCCCTGTGCAGGCCACTTATCATCTCATCAAAGCAGTTTGGCTAAGCCTGTTAAGGCTGACCAATAAGGAGAGACTACTAAAAGGCTGGATTTTGGCTCACAGAAAAGAAAGTCCGATCACTTCTTTTCTGTATTAGTTATGATAAAGTCAACAGTGGCAAGTTGTTGGGTTTATCATTACCGATCTTTGAATGACATTTTCAGCTCCTTCCTAGCAATATGTATACTTAAATAAAATATTCCAGTGTTAGACTATGGAGCTATATATCCACAATTGGGAAGAACAAAATTGGCAGTTTTTCCCTCACCAGGGCAAATAAACATCCTTTATAATGTCCCTGCTTATAGTCACATGGCATCCTACCCCTGGGGCACCTAGGGTAGACCTTAGATTACCACTTTGGAAGAACCTTTAATTCCAAAGTAGAATTTGCATATAATGAACTTTTAAAGACAGTCTGCAAAGCAGGGCTGCCTTTAAAAAGGACAGAGGGCAACACAACAGTGCACTCTCCAGTGCAGGAAATCTTCTGGGCCTCTAAACCTCCCAGCCCTATTATATAATAGGGACGTATAGGTAGTTTGAATACCCCTTGCCTTATTATGCACTAGGGACTTACAAGGGTCAGTCATTGCCAATTGTAATTATATCTAATTACCATATACCTTCTTCATCAGAGCACTGGCCCTGGGCCTGGTTAGCAGAGCCCAGGGCACAGTCAGAGTCAGTTACCATCAGTAGCAGTAAAAACATGGGGGTGATCATGGCAAAAAGGATGACTTTCTCACAGCCCTTAAGGTATGCCTTAAAGGCTGATAGCGATACAAAAGGGGATGATGGACGGAACACTTGAGCCAATCAAACACTCACCCCCAGTCAACTGATCTGGGTTTAATCCATCATCATTCTTTAGCTCACTCCACCACCCCAGTTCAGACATGGCCATATGCAAATCAGTCTGACCCTGTGCCTCATGGGAACAGTCCAGCCCGAACTGCCAAGCCATGTCTTCCCTGGACCGGAAACAAGCATCCTAGACCGGTTTCTGGCATTCCAGCCGTCATCAGCCAGGCTTGCTTGAATCCAGTGGCAAAGTGAGCAAGGGACCCACGTCTGATAGGGCAGAGTAAATGGTATATAAAATGTAGGACATGTGTGTTTTAGTTTTACTTCTCCTGACAGTGAAAAATCCCAACACTGTTACAAGGCTATCTCTCCCATAGGGTAACACTGGGATTCTTTATTACATTTAATAAGTACTAACTTCAGATTGATAGCATATAGGGAATGATGTTTACACTCAAATGAAATGTAATTTCAAATCCTCTTTAATGATAAGGTTGTATTTTAGGTTATAATTTTAAAAATGTCACTTTTAGAAAGAATCACTGACTAAATATCGAAGGTCACAATATCAACCTACAAAAATATTGCAGCAAAAATATCGAAGACAAGAATATCGACATCCTATCTACATTAAGGTAAGTACAAAAATATCGAGAAAAAAATATCGATGTCAAAAATATTGTTAAAAATATCGTTTTTAATTTAAGTTAAAAAATATTGTAAAATAAAGTAAATAATACATATAATTAAAAGAAACATAGTTAAAAATATTTTTAAATGCTTAAAACGTATAAGTAATATATATAATTTAAAAATACATTAAACATATACATATAATATATAATATATATACTTACTTATTAATATGTTTTAATATTTATTTTAATAACTTATAAATTGTTTAATTTATTTTTTATAAATTATAAATACATCTATACACATAAAACAATAATATAAATAAAAATTAAATAAATATTTGTGACAAATTAAAAAAATTAAAATTATTTTAAATATTTTTTTAAATAATTATACAGTACATTAGCTACAAAATATTAGATAGCAGAGGAAATAAAATTACTATTCCAACTGCAGTAACTGCAACAGTACGAAAAGTGTTGGATAGCGTAGGGGTAAAAATTACAATTCCCATTCCAGTGAGTGCAACAGTAGGGAAAGTGTTGGATAGCGTAGGGGTTAAAATTACTATTCCCACTCCAGTGAGTGCAACAGTAGGGAAAGTGTTGGATAGCGTAGGGGTAAAAATTACTATTCCCACTCCAGTGAGTGCAACAGTAGGGAAAGTGTTGGATAGCGTAGGGGTTAAAATTACTATTCCCACTCCAGTGAGTGCAACAGTAGGGAAAGTGTTGGATCGCGTAGGGGTTAAATTAACATACTTATAAATTATTATTTTTTAAATAAATACCATATTAATAATTATTTAACAAAATAATTATTAATAAATACCTATTAAATTAAATTAAATTAATATTTACTTAAAAAACATTAAATTACTTCCCACCCTATTCCCCTATAAACACACAACACGCTACACATAAAAAATAACACAATTAATTTAATTATCAAGTAATCAATTAATAAAAATTAATTACCAATTAATAATTAATTAACAATAAATTAATTAACTATAACAATAAATAAAAAATAAATAAAAATTAATTATCATTAATATAATTTTGAATTAACCAATAAATGAAAATTAATTACCAATTAATAATTAATTAACACTACATTAATAATCAATAACAATAAATATACACATATTAACTAATTAATTATATTTAAATTACTTCCCACCCTATTCCCCTATGAACCCACAACCCGCTACACATTAAAAATAACATAATTAATTTAATTACCAATTAATCAATGAATTAAAATTAATTACCAATTAATAATTAATTTACAATAAATTAATTAACAATAACAATAAATAAAAAGTAATAATAAATTTATTATAATTAATATAATTATAAATTAACCAATTAATATAAATTAATTACCAATTAATAATTAATTAACAATAAATTAACAATCAATAACAATAAATAAAAACATATTAATTAATTAATTATAATTAAATTACTTCCCACCCTATTCCCCTATAAACCCACAACCCGCTCTGATACTAAAACGCAAAATTTCCTTTAAAAAAAATTACTATTTTCTAAACATTTAATACATATATTTAAAAATAATGAAAAAACTTTAAAAATAATGTTAAACATACATATAAAATACATAACACTAAAAAAAAATCAATATTATTTACAACTATATTTTTGCTAACGATATTAATTACTTCGATATTACTTACTTCGATATTAAAAAAATTGATATTACTTACCTTAAAGTCGAGATTCTGGTCTACGATATTCTTAACTTCGATATTCTGTCCCTACGATATTAAAAACTCGATATTAGTGTAGGTCGATATTTAAAATTCGATATTTTGACTGCGCACCTTTTAGAAAGATGCCATTTTCCTGCACAAGTATCTGAAGCCTTTCTGGGAGTTTCCAGCTGCCTACACCTGTTTATGGTTCCCCCATCAAGGATGTATATTCGGCCCAGACAGTGAACAATGGGACCTGGGTGTAGCTGGAAGAGGTTCTTCCTGGCAGGATGGCTGAAGTGGAACTGTACCCTGCCCTGAATACATTTCAAAGGACCTTGGCCGCAGCTCACAAAAAGGAACCTGACACCAGGCCTGCCCTGCCTTTCATCACACGGGACAGTTTGGAGCCAAACCCAGAGGAAGAAAAAAAACAGACCAGAACCTGTTTTGGGTGTAGGCCAGGACATTCCCCACACAAAGATTGGCACCAGGTATGAAAACAGGACCTTCAGAACCACTCAACAGAACACTCTTGGACTTGTGGAAGATTCAGAAGAAGGGATACTCTGTTACCAGAAGGACTGCCCTGTTGCTTGAAAGCCTGCCTTTCTGTCTGAAGAAGGAAGATTAGACCTGCTTGCCTTGATCCCAGGATATCCAGAATGCCTCCAAGGGTCAGTTGGCTGACCTCCTGTGTGAGCTACAAGGACATAGCAAGCTTCCAGGGGCCTTGCTGCAACCGCCCAGCTTACCAGCTGCAACTGGACCTGCCTGAGCACTACTTGTGGCCTCCGCTAGAGTGAGTCCTGATCCCCAAGAGTTACCCTCCAGGTCCTGGACCATTGACCGACATCAGTGAGAGCTCCTCCTGAGGTAAAAGGAAAAAATCCTGAAATTTGAGCTCCTCGCGACCGAAAACAGGCCCATTCATGCCAAGACTCTGCCGCCCATGATGATCACCAACATGAAGCTCTGATGAGGCCTGCTCTACAGTGACTGTCTGTGATGACCAGCAACTTAAGGCCTGGCTAACATGGTCCCTTTCTCCGGCCCACGCTCCATTGCTGTCAGCCTGAACTTGTGTCTTTTTCACGGTTAGTGCGACCAGATAACCGCGAGTGGCGGCTGCTCCGCTATGGCGGAAGATCGTCTCCCCACTGCTCCTACCCAGCAGAGGCACCAGTGAAAAAGAAAATGATAATAAAATAATTTTATTATCATTTTTTTCTTTTTCACCATTGCCTTTGCTGGGTAGCTGAGTCGAGGGGCCGGGCCATCCTCCTGAGCTTCAGGAGGAGTTGTGGGCACTACTAAGTGCACATGACGGTTTGGCCGGCCGTTTTAGGGGGGCCAAACTGTCATGCGCACTTAGAATTTCTCCACCCGGCTGTGTTGCACAGCCGGGTGGAGAAAAGCCACAGGCTTCCAGGCACTGTCTGAGCGGCAAACCAGGCTGCTCAGACCAAGCACTTCTCTCATGCTGAGAATAGTAATACCAGCATGAGAGAAGTGCTGGGATTGGCATCTGGGAACCTGCGCAGTGTCCACAAGTCCAAGGTTCAGGAGAGGAGGAAGACTGAGCGAACGCAGCATCATGTAAGTCGGGTTTTTTTAAATATATTTTTTAATGTATTTATTCCCTCCCCTTGCCGCCTTACATAGTAGCAGTGGGAGCTGGCGAGTGGCGCTTTCAGCTTCTTGGCACGTTTTTCACTAAAAACTTTGAAATTCAATGTCCCCAGTCCTTCCTATTGGATTTTTGATGTTTAATATTAAAATGTATTCTATTCTTCTAAACTGGTTTAGGATTTTTCTTCTGTTGTAATTTCACTTTATAAGTGTTTGTATGCTGCATAAATATTCTACATATTGCCTCTAAAATAAGCCTGACTGCTTTTGTGGCAAGCTACTAAAGGGTTAAGCATGGGTTAATTTAGTGACTTTTGTGGTTCATCCTGACAAGTATTGTCAATCAAAAACCCAATTTTTCACAACTGGTGACCATTAAAATAATACAACAACATCTTAATTTGTGGCATTCTTAGGCAGTGGCGGCTGGCAGGGAACGGGGGTGGTGTGGTGAGGAGCGGGGGGACAAAATATTTTTTAAAAACCACTTACCTTCTCACAGCCGCGTCTTTCCTCAGCTTCGCTTTCCGACGAGTCCTGGAAGCAGAAAGCCCACAGGCTTCCCTAAGACAATCACAACGCTGTAATGCAGCGTTGTGAATGGTCTCAACTCCGTGGTTCGGCACCAAGATGGGGACTGGGAGCCTAGGCCTGTTCCCCACCAGGCTGTGTATTACAGCCTAGTGGGGAACATGCAAAGTAAGCATGACTGTTTGGCAGGCCAAACCGTCATGCGCCCTTAGAGTGTGTCCACCACTACTCCCCCTGTGACCCTAGCCCCGCCCCGCCATAATCTAGCCCCATAGCGAACAAAAATTAAATGATATTAACGATGTTATTATCATTTTATTTTTCCTTTTTCCTGCTCTGAGTGCAGTGGGGTGATGCTCCTCCACCTTAGCGGAGGAGTCACCCCTGTTCTTAGGATATTCCAGATATCTCGTGATGGAAGTGAGATCCAAGATACCCTCTGGTTATAACTTCACATGCGAAAGTAGCAAAATAAATAAATAATGGGTAACTGTAAATATGGTCCATATTGCAACTCTTGTGACATCATAAACCACAAGGCTGAATTGGTTTGTAATTGCAACCAAAACCCTGAGATGGAAATATAGGACCATATCACATATGGTGCCCCTTCTTTATTTTTTACATTGCATGCTTATTGTGGGGGACTACGATGGGGTGTAGATATTCCCCTTCATATTCAAGTATCATAATAATGTGGTGGGAACAGGAACATGCCTGTTATTTAACTGACCGTGAATTTTTACAGCATTTGCCACTTTGGCTGAGATTCATTGATTATATATTTATTATATGGAAAGGTGATTGGGAACTTCTTCTTAAATACATCAATTATCTGACTATGAATCCAAATAATATTAACTTCACAAGAGCAATTCATATCTTTGGATGTGTTTATCATAGTGGAAAAGGTTTAACAACAAAGATTATGGCAGCCAGTGACTTATTGCATGCCACATCGCGCCATTCCACCCCACTGATATAAAGTATACCTTATGGAAATGTGTTATGTGTGAGTCATACATATAACACAAAAGAATATTTCAAAAAGGGGAGCAAAAAAAATATGTTACAAAAATGTGAAGATAAACAGATCAGACTTATAACACAAAATATTACTGGTCATTGGCCGATCAAGAGAATGTTAGCTAAACACTGGCACCTTATACTACGAGACAGAGGCTTAGAAGTTCCAATATTCACATAAATTACATTTAGTAATCAATCAATCAGCATTTGTAGAGCGCAGCACTGTCACCCCTGGGGGTATCTGGGCGCTAGGGTGCGAGGTCTCCGTTGTGCCAGCTCCTCTGCAACAGATCTTGAGGAAACAGCGGGAAGAGGGAAGAAACAAGCAAAAAAAGGCAAAACCGAGGGCCGAAAAATGAACAAGCAGAAAAGGCAAAGCAGACAACAGAAAAACGAGAAAAAAAAGGCAAAACAGAGGGCAGAAAAACAAACAGAAAAGACAAAAAAGAGCAGAAGCAGGCAAAACAGATGGCTGAAAAACAAGCAGAAAATACAAAACAGAGTGCAGAAAAATGAACAGACAAGGTAAAACAGAGGGCAGAAAAGCGGGCATTAAAAGGCAAAACAGAGGGCAGAAAAATGAGCAGAAAAGGCAAAACAGAGCAAGAAATGAGAAGAGGAGGTACAAACAGAGGGCAGCAGGTAGGCAGAAGAGAGTAGCAGACTGCAGGCAAGCTGGACAAGAGAACTGCTGCAAGGGGAGCTGGCAGGGGGACCTGCTCAATGGGGTCGTGCTGCGGCCTCTATTAAGTAGGTGCTGGGGGGAGGGTGGAATGCTGGGTGGGGTAAGGAAGGAAATAGCGGGAGGAGGCAAACGGCGGAAGAGGGAAGAAACAAGCAGAAAAAGGCAAAACAGAGGGCAGAAAAATGAACAGAAAAGGCAAAACAGAGGGCAGAAAAATGAGCAGGAAAGGCAAAACAGAGCAGACTCTCTGCTTCTCTCTCCCCCCAAACTTTTTTTGAGAAAAATAAATCTTTCGCCAGGCCTAAACTTTCCTTTTCAATACACACAAGGTACCCCTAGAGTAAGCCCTGTAAAGCCCAGAGGGATGGGTGCAGCGTATTTAAAAAGTTAGACGTAATTTTAAGGTTTACATGTCTTGGTTGTGAAAAACTCTTAAATTCATTTTCCATTGACACAAGTGATTCATTCCCCTTTGATTACAAAAAAGGTTTATTTTGCCAGGTCAGAGCAGCAGTTTAGACAGTACACATAGGCTGCAATTGGAGGCCTGACACATGTTTAAAGGGCTACTTAAGTGGATGGCCCAATCAGTGCTGCAGGCTCACTAGTAGTATTTAATTTACAGGCGCTAGGTAGGGGTAGTGCCAGTTTGCTAGGGACTTACATGTAAATTAAATATGCCAATTGTGTGTAAGCCAATTTCACCATGTTTAGAGGAGAGAGCACAAGCACTTTAGTACTGGTTAGCAGTGGTAAAGTGTGCAGAGTCCTAAAAGCCAACAAAAACAGGTCCAGAAAACAGGAGGGTCTAGGCATAAAATTGGGGTAAATCCAGCAGGACTTCTTCAAATCTCTTAGACGCAAAGTTGTTTTGGGAAGAATCAATAAGCTACATGAATCAGACACAATCTAAGTCCTCACAAAAATTGCTTCTCATACTCACATAGTGCTGGAATATACCAATTACTCAATAAAACAAAACCCTCAGACACCTCCTATATCCACATGAAATTGCAAAACTCTCTTGACAATTTGATTGCCGCTCCTTTGACAAATCAAGAGTGGTCCTATGTCCATGAAAACTCGATGAAACATAAGTCCCCCCTCCCTCCCCACTATACCAATGTAACTGTGCGTCCTTCATAAATCTGTCTGGACCCCTGAGAAACTTCATAAGTGTGGCCTAACTAATTTCTTCAAATGCTGGAATCGCTCAGGGCATATGGCTGATCTACAATTCATGCTGTCCTACTGTGACGATATTAGATACCTCTGGAGTCAAATTGAACATATTATTAGAACAATTTTACAAATCGACGTTACCATTGGTCTCCCCACTATCATCCTTGGTCCATGGCATATGACCCGTCCTGAGGATGCAGATCAATATGGACGACATGCCTCTGTGTTATAGGCAGCACCTGCAGCACGCTGCTGGCATCTAAACCACCTAATTTGGGGAATTGTCCACCTTCTTGGTGGACTTCTTTCCTCCAAAGTAGCATCTGCGTACCTGGCAAGAGACGTTTCTTGAGAAAGTAAAACCGTGGTAGCAAGTTTTCCACATCAAAGGCGGCCTTGTAATCAGTTATGGTTTTGATGAAGATAGCAGGATCCTTTCTTCGGAAATAATATAATAACCAAAGCCTTCCACGTACTGGGAGAACACATCCAGAGCGCGGGGGTCATTTCGGGACTTTTTCTGTCAGACTGACCAAGGACCATGTGGCTAACAAAGAGAAAGTGCGCTAGTGGAAATAGCACCAAACCAGCCCCCCCCCCCCCCCCTCTCAATTGACAGCCTCTCTGACACCGTCTTCAGTGGCATCAGGTGCTCCCTAAGAGGTTTTGTTTTGTTTTGTTTTTTAACAAATGCCGGCGTTACTGGCTGCTCCGCTATTGGTCTGCATTCCACCACACTGCAAATTACGTCATGGATGTATATTTCTTTATCAGACGTCCCGTTACCATCCCTTTTCTAAATAAAGCCGACAGTCGAGTGTACGAAATGAGTCCTGTGGTAGCGGCACCTTTTTAAAAGCATAGTACAGTTGCTGACCTAGATGAGCGCCCAGGATAAACAGGCGCAAACACAATGACAGAAATGGGAAGGCAAACACACACTACAGCCTCTCTACAGAAATAGGCAAGAGGCAAGGACATGTATGACAACATTGAGATGCCATTATACTGTAGAGGCTCTTTAAGAAACAACCCTGGCGCGTGCACTACTAGGAGTAGCACACTGATATGTCCACATAAACCAACAGAAACTCAGAGACACAATGCACACCTAGACGCACACATGCACACGCAGATGCAAAACAGATGAACACTCCCAGGCAAAAAAATATACAAAGACATGAAAGAGAGGCACAGACCTAGAGACACAGACAGAACTACACACAAGCCTTCACACACACAGACATACACTTCAGTTGGCACGAAGGAATGAAAACAATGACTGAGTCGAAAACAGCGCGGTCGTTGTTCTTTGAGAATTAACACTGACAGGTAAGCCAATAACAGTCACTTAAGTAGCGTGGCATTGATGGAAATGGGCAGCCCTCACAAGATGGGGGTGAGCAGCTACGGGCAGTGCACAGGCAGCGCGCTCTCCTCACTGGAGTCAATTGGCCATGACAATTTCATCAATCCATTCTCGATACCAGGTCATGCGGGAGTACACTGCAGGCAAGGTGGAAGCACAGTTAGGACTCGTCCATGACGACAGACCAACCAAGTACCAGGCGCCATATCGCTCGCAGACCAGAGGGCCTCCAAAGTCACCCTGCAAACAAGAGGGCATGAGAAGGTCAGAGGACGTGCACTCGGACTGCAGTAGAAATACCCTCATTATCATGTATGTTCTGATTTTGTGACTAAATGTGCTTTTGCACATAAACGTGCTTTTTTGCACCTCCTCATGTTGAACAAATGGTAATTTTACACTTTAATGTGATATTTCGACTAAATGTCATTTTACCTTCTAGTTTTAATCCCTGCCAATGTTGTACCAATGATGTTTTTACAATATAAAGTGATTTTAAACAAAAATGCAGTTTTGCTCCTGCATCTGATACAACTCTATTGCACCAAAGGTGAATTTCCTCTTACCTGTGTTTGTGAACTGTAAAAGTGATATTGAACCTAAATATGGCCTTTCTTCTAATTACTTTTTGTACAGTTAAAAGTCCCTCCATTGAACCGTGGTGAGTTTACACATTAAAATAATTTTGCACCTAAATGCACATTTGCATGTAAAAGTATTTCCACATTCCTGTTTTCTTCCTAAATGTATTTTCAAACTCCTGCTCGTGTTAAACTAAGGGGCTTATTTACAATCCCCTTGCGCCACTTTTGCGTCACATTTCCCATGTTAAAAATGACGCAAAAGTGGCGCAAGGGCCTTGTAAATCTGCCCCTAAGTGTGTGCTTATGCACGCAAACATAGGCATGCCCACAAGTGTTATGTCTCTGCACATCCTGGGGCAGATTTACAAGCCCCTTGCGCCACTTTTGCGCCGCCGTTGCGTCACTTTTGTGACGCAGCGGCGACGTAAACCATGCGCCACGTTGCGCATTATTTACAACGTGACGCATCTAGGGAGATGCGTCACGTTGTAAAGCCCTGCGCCACATGAAACCTGCGTCAGGTTTCATGTGGGCGTTCCTCCGCAGGGTGGGCGTTCCGTCGAAGGAATGCCTCGTAAAAGTGACGCAGTGAAATCTACAAGATTTCACTGAGTCACTCTTCCGACGCCGCTGCGACGATCCTTACGCCTGCTTCAAGCAGGCGTAAGGAGTGGCGCACCACGTTAGGTATGGGCGGCCCACGAGCATTGCTGGAGTTGCGTCGCGCTTGCGACACGACTCCAGCAATGCGCCGCCCTTGCGCCACAGGATGCGACACGCATCGGCCTTTCCTTGCGCCACGGTGCGCCGCATTGTAAATGCGGCGCTTCCGTGGTGGCGCAAGGAGAGAATTGCGTGTCGCAACTATTCTGGCGCATCCCTGCTGATTTGCAGGGATGCGCCAGAAGTTGTAAATCTGCCCCCCTGTCTTTCTGTGTGCGCCATTTTTTATCCCAAGAGCACAATTCAATCACTACTGATTCGAGGGACCTAATATTATCCAACTTCGGAGGTACAGGAGTAAGCCTACGTTAACATATTTTTCCCCTTTCAAAAATTTCCCATATCAGCCTTTCAGTATAAACTTTTGTGAGCTCCGGGTGCAGGTATCACTGGAAAAATAGTCAGGCCTAGGAAGTATATTGCTTTCCAACTGACACTCAGTGGGTTCTGGTGGCTCAGTAAACTATTACATCTGCTCCAAGAATCTGTTATTAATTTCATGGTCTCAGGTTTGAATTCCAGCAGCCTTCATCACTCCAAAGTTAATGAAATGAGAACCGCTGAGTTTGGCGAGTGAAGGTAAGTCCGTCAGTATGGCAAAGTACTTTGCTCCCATCATACCAATGGTCCTCTGTCCGCCAAATTTAGAGTTGTCTGCTGGCCCTGCGAACAACTCTAAACATCGGCAGGAACTGCAGTCGCACCGGTTCCTGTTAGTGTTGTCAAAGTTTGACGGACAGGTCTGTCAAACATGACGGCAGCAAGTCAAACTTTTCATTTTTTTTACTTTTACCAAAAACTAATTCCCAAAGTGAGAGTAGGTTTTTGAAAAAAGTCAAATTCATGGTCCCCACACCATGAGAGTGGCCTCACATGGTGTGGGGGTCATTCGTTTTTTTATACCTCTAATCACTAGATTGTATCTGGTGCTGATGAACAGCAAAAAATGCATAATACTGTCCACTCTAAATGAGTTGGATGGAGGTATATGTGAACCTCTGGTAACTCTGTTGGGTTGCCAGAGGAGTATGTCAGCGTTGGAGCCGCTCGAACATACGGCTTGTAAATCAGGCAGGCAGACTTTCAGTTTGATGGACAGGGTACCTCATCACCACTGCGGCTGAGAACCTTCTCCGCCAAAATCTAAAGCAGCCCCCAAGTTCTAAATTAATAATAATAGCAACTGTACTTCAAAAGTCCAGTGGAGAACCACGATGGGGGTGATGATTGGAGTATCACCTTTTAACCTCTTGAGCAAAAGCATTTTTATCTAATGCAGAAATCCATTTCAAATAGAACAGTAAACAATGATTGACAGAAAGAACAAGCATTTGCAATGCAATAGGTCTCGCATTTGTCAGAGTTGGAGCTATTTGCATTGTAAATGGCAATGTTTTTTATTAATGTTTTTTTTTCTCGCAGTGGAGTGATTATTTAAAGAAAAAAAACATGTGTTACTGATGGAGTGGAGCCATCATAAGACAGGCAGGTATCTCATGTGTAACCCTGTTTGAAACTCCCCATCAGGGATACTATACCCTCTATTGGGTTTAAGATCTGTACCATATTCAAGACAGATCCTCCTCATGCTCCCAGAATGCAAATTCACAATCATGCTGAATCCGGAGTTTTAAAGTATGTCCCATAGCAACTGAGCAGCACTGGCCTTGTTTAGCTTTATTGTGCTACACTGCTACAGCACCCAAAATGGCCTGTAGCAAGGGGCACGCTACTACAAAGTACTGTTCTGTCTGTAACCACACTACATATTTTTAGCACTGTGGTGCAGTATTATTTTTGCTGTTATTTAAAAATGCATCATGAAGTGTTTAATTTGTGCCGGTGTTTGCCGATGCTCGGCTCCGGCACTTATTTGTAAACACCGACAGGACATGGTGTCACTGTGTGTGTTTTTTTTAGCAGAGTCCGTTAGTGAGGCATTTGGTTATTTAATATACCTTAAAAATATAAAACTAGAACTTAAACCACACGTCTACTTCAAGGTGACAAGTGAGTGGCGAATTTTGTCATAGGACTCTTTCCCCAATAAATAAATGTCAGTTCTTTTCAGGATGCTTCACTGAGTTTTTGAAAATGTGCGGACTTGTGCACAATTTTGCTTTGGCAAAATGCACAAATTCCACTTTTACGCATCTTGTATGTTGAGCAGAACATCCCAATATCCATATGTACAGGGCTTTAAGTGGGATGAAAAAACTGGGGAGGGGGCTCTCAAAGGGGTGTGGCCGATGTAATTAAAGGTATGGCTTAAAAACATGCACGCTAAAAATCTGTGCTGAGCATAATGTGCCGCCCGCCTGGTATTTTGCTGCTTCTGTCATTGCATCCAGATATATAATACAAAATGTAACATTACGCCTTCAACAAGTCAGGGCTATTGGCTTTGCCAATGGTTGTTAGTTGCATAAGATAAATAAGCAACAATTATGGCTTCATTGTGTATAATATTAAAAATGCCTCAGTTTTAAAATGTTGAGACTGTGAAAGAACGAGTCTTTTCAAGTTGTATCAAAGGCAGTGAAGGGTGGTACTGCAGCAGAGGTAAGATTTTTTTTCACCCTGATGGTGAGGGCAAACATGGAGAGCCAGATAGGAACCCGTCTCAGCACCTGCTCTTTAGGACTGCCTGTGCTGAGCACTGAAAAGACCCGGCCCACTTAAAGTTCTGCATATGTAAACGCATACGTGCAATTTAATTGGATAGGAACAGGTGTGTGTACCTCACTCCCTCAGGAGCTAATAAACAGAAACCACTGATACAAAAAAACTGAGCTAATTCATTTAATTCCCCGTTTGGTGCGTG
This sequence comes from Calotriton arnoldi, assembly GCA_963921515.1. Lineage (NCBI taxonomy): Eukaryota > Metazoa > Chordata > Amphibia > Caudata > Salamandridae > Calotriton > Calotriton arnoldi. The sequence continues at coordinate 277,502 of CAWUFW010009871.1, forward strand.
AGTATCAGGGAACGGAGAAAACTGATTTTTCTACAAGAAAGGCCAACACATATATCAAACTAATTTCACATTTTTGTTGAGTGTAAATAATAAATAGAGAAAGAGTGCAGGCTAGCACACACTTAAATTCACATTTTCCCCTTCATGCGAGTCTCATGAAACCAAGAGGTTCACTACAGAAACTTTCCACTGGCACAAAAAACAAGAACATTTAATTGATACAATTCAGTCAAACTGCGTGTGAAATAGATAATGCTGAAAGTGGTATTTACCCAGCCAGGCCAAAAGAAGAGGTAACAGATTTTTTTTTGATTTTTTTCGTTTTAGACAATTTGATTTTGCACTTTTTTTATTTCCGAAGAAGCAAAAATAGTGCAAACTGCGCTGCTTTTCTGTTTGATTGTTGTTTATGGATAAAATCCAAACCACTGAATCTTTGCACTAGGCAGAAGCGTGCAAATTAATTTGCTCCATTCTTTGCCCTTGTGGGATAGCAAACTCGGAAATGGTATTTGCTCAACCAAGGCAAAAAAATATAGAAAAACTTACTATGAAGCTATTTCGCTTCAAATAATAATAATACGCTGAGAAGTTGTATACAGCTTTTCAATCGTTACAGCTGAGACTAAGCTCGAACAGCAGCTTTTCTCCCATTCTAAGTATCAACAATGGTGCAAATTAAATATGATTTTTAAAAGGACCCGTATGGTCTACAAATTGCTTTGTATCTTTTTTATTGTAAGTGTACATTGATTTATAGCCAATAAATATAACATACGTTTCGTAGGAAATGTTGACTGCTTCTTTCACTTGTCTATATCGAGTTCACCAAAAGTGTTTAGCAGATAGGCGAATGTAAACTGTGCATTAAAGGAGTAGCAATATGCATGTTTTAAGGGAAGGCTTTATTTGGCATTCTTGAGTGATTGCAAGTTTATTTATTGGTTTCAGAGTCTCTGTTTCTCTTGACCCCCTGCTTTCTTTATTGAGTGTCTGGGCATCTGTGGTTCCTTTGAATACAACCCGCCCCCTCACAGACCTTCCTCATTCCGTGGAAAGCTGGGCTCAAAATGTGACACGTGGTTTCTGTGCCTTCTTTCCTTGTGAACATGTAAACTAATTACGCCCTACAGGGAAAGTACATTTAGTAGCATTTTCGGTAAGTGTTTCTCTGAGGGCGCTGCTGAAAGCAAAACCAAAAAAAGCTTTCTTCTTCTTGCGTTTGGATTTTTCAGGTAAAGCTGCTTTGGGGAGCACATTTAAAAGTTATCAGATAAAAACCGGGGCTAAGCGATTTTCACACACATTTTATTTAAGCCATCCACTGATGCAAAGGGAAATGCATTTAGGGCCGAGTGGCAGTAGATGAGAAGACTTGTCAGGTAATGCGAGGAATCACAGGAAATGCAATTAAAGTATTTCCACTGGCCGGTGCATTAGGACAAAGCAATGAACGGAAGGGAAATCCTCGTTATGCGAGGGCTGAATTCAAAGCATCTTGTACTTCATAAAATTAAACAATGAGGCGCAGAATCACAAGACAGCAAATGCATGTCGGACATGGGGTAGAGGAAGACGGAGCAGAGAGGAAAGCAAAGAAAACAGAACAAGCGAAGACAGGCAGTGTCTGACATTTGACCCCAGTCTTGGAATTTACAGCAAATGTGAGGAGATAAGAACAGGACCAAGAGTGTCAATTGCTTTTCAAGAACAAGCAGCCGCGCAGGACGAGGGAGAGGAGGGGGGCCACGCCCCCCAACCAGATGGCACACTGCAGGCAATTAAGTGCGAGCGGAGCGAAACTGTAGTTAGGCGCCGCTGCCTCGGGACTACAGGGAAGTTACCATAGGGCCAACAGCCAACAGAAATCAAGAAAACAACAGCAATGCCAGACTGAAACCAATCGCGAGGGGCAGGAGAAATTACACGGAGTTGAAGCCAATATACAGATTACTTTAAGTCTCGCTGAGACAGCGCATGCAGCGCATGCGCTGCCAAGGCGAGACCTAAAAATGGCACTCTAGTATTTGCATGTCATTCTTTTTCTACCAGATACCACTCAGTGTCTGAGTCATATCTGACTAGAAGTGTGATACTTCAGATTGGGAACCCTCTCCACCACCCAGAGGAAGGATGTTCCAGACTCCCCACAGGTCCCGTGATGCAGGCTTCCCGCAGGCACAGCCCAGGGTCTCCTTCACAGGCAGCACGTTACAGGCTGTGCTATACAGAGTGCCTCTGGCTTCCTGCAGGTTACAAGGGGGATGTCCTATGGTGCTTCCAAAGTACTGAGTCTCAATGCTCCTGCTTTGAAATAGACTCCCTGGAGCTCCTTCACCTTCCCTGATCCTGGTACTGCGGAGATGATCACGACTCCTTCTCGTTCTTATATTCTCTTATTTTACGACAAGAATGACATTTCAATGACCCCTATCTTTATGTGACACTGCTGTCTCCTGGAAACCTGCTTCCTGTCCCCTCTCATACCAAGCATTCCTTCTCTTCCTTTTTCCACTCTCTCCCTGCCCTTTTCTAGGTCTTGCCTGTGCACTGCCCGTGTTTTGCTATTCCACGCCAGCCATGCTCCTCCAGTCGCTTTGGCAGCCTCTCTTTTGTTCAAACTTCGCATCCCTCCCCCTGTCCTGCCTCTGAGATGCAAAACAAAGGCAGCAATTTTGATGACCCAGACATGGCTGATCGTAATGGATGTGCCAGACCTAAAAGATCTAAGGGATCGCATTAAGACTCTCTTGCAGTGTCTACTTTTGCTATTTACAGGCTTCAGATAGGTTTACTTATTAATTCCAGCAAGTCCAAAATCAGGATCTACAATAGGAACATCTCCTGTCAGTTTACAGAGCGGCCAAGCACATTGGGTTTTCTTCTAAGGAGGATAGTTTCCAAAGAGGAAAAAAGGTGAGGACCAAAAGCAATGCAAGGGCAATGCAGCTTGCAGTCAAAAAGAGAATGGCCCCAAAAAATAAAGCACACTTCTAAACACGGACGAGGACTGGAATCAGACTGCCTGTCTTCATGATGGCTTTACAAGCTTGTCTTCTTTATAATAAATTATTAACAAGTTATCACTCCTATAGATCTTTTTAACCCTGAGCGATGTACCAACTTCTCCAGATCCGAACACAGTAGCTGATGCATGAGTCTCGCGCCCTTAATAAAAGGGGTAGTAATGTAATTCTGAAAGCATGCAAGGTAGAGCTAGAAGCAAGACATCTGTAGCCATAGGAAATGAGCAATCCTTGTGATACCTGTCTCCGTACTACTGGGACTACTGTGCTTGCACACCAGTACGTGTGGAAATCCTAGGAAGTGCGTTGAAAGGAGTGCGTGCAGCAGGCCTCACAATAATCCTTAGGGTACCTGTAAGTGATCACAAGCACCTCCACCCTGGCACAAGGAGAACACCAGGGAGTCATTTTTCGCCAAGATGCATTTATTAACCACAGAGAGTGCAATGTTAGAGATGATCCTGGTGTTCTAGGGTGCAGAGATGGTAGGACCCATGTCCCCCTAGCCTCTTGCCAGAGTTTAGGTAGTCCCTGAGTTTTGTTCCCTAATCTTCCATGCATGCACTTTCAGCTGTTCTGTAATTTGGCGGGAGGGGCCTCATTACGATGTTGGGCGGATGACACAGTTGCATATTGGAACCGCTCGACCGCTAGTCGGCAGTTCCAACCGAACAATTTGGATGCAACCGCCTTATGGGCGGGCGGAAACTTCAATCTTTCAATGGCAGCTTTTGTAGCAGGTGGAAAAGGCATACAGCACAAGTTGCAAACATCCCTGCACCATGTGGCAGGCACCGTGTGGTGCAGGGATGTTTAGGGTGCCCCCCAGGCCCCATAACGGATTGCCAGGGGGAAAGAGGCCCTGCTAGGGGTACCCAATGTCACTTTCCGACGGTCTTTCCATGTCAGAAAGGCCGACATGGAAAGGCTGTCGGAAACCGACATTGTAATCCCGACGGCGGAGCCAAGGCTGGCTCCACCGACATTCATGGGATTACAATTCCGCTCCTCTTCGGATGGGCTCTGTGAGCCCTTTGGAAGAGGAGCGGAATACCCCCGCAGGTTTCCCTCTGACTGACATCATCGTAATACAGTAGTCAGAGAGAAACCTTCGATGTCGGGCGGAAAGTCTCCAACAGTCTGTCGGATGGCTTTCTTTCCGACATCGAAATCGGGCCCATGGAGTGGGGCGCATGGGTGGGCCTCACCAGATGTCCTAGTAAAATCATGCTGTGAATACCAACATCCAATTCCAACATGGTGGTAGTCTCCTGGTGTCCGCTGCCTTGTATTTTGTAGCCGGGACTCGCGCAGCAGAAATTTGGAGGAGAGAGGCCTCCTTCCATAAAGATCTAAAGGGAAGTCTATAAGTGTAAGACACAACAGAGCCTGAGCTATACACACCGAGCATGATGCCGAGCCTGCACCTCCAGCGCAGATCATGGAGTCAAAGATGACACTGCCGTAGTAGGCTTCACAGTCTTTGTTCATCAAGAGAGGAACGGCCGCCTGATGCAGTTTGTTTGGAATAAAAAGCGCTGTGGAAAGAGGAACATCAAGACAATAGGAAATTATGCTTGTCTCTGCATTGCACCAAACTCAATAACATAAACACAAAACGGCAAAATGAGGAAGCTTAAACTTATGTGCCGCTAGATTTCATTCATCAATGTCATAACCAACTATAAAAAGAGTGCAGCAATACATTTTAGTTTTCTTTACATTAACTGCTGTTCATAAAGGTTTCCTGATGCACAGTTAGGATTAAGCAAAGTCACAGATGCACAGCAATCTCCTGTGTCTGTGCTGGGCCGTCGACTGCAATGACTGGAACAACAGACACTTTGCTGTTTATTCAGGTTACCTTCTTTGCTGGAGTTGCTTCATAAAGATACTTCACTAGCATTAATATGATGTGACTGAGAGAAGAACTACCTCACATGCCCGCCTCATCCCCTTCTCACAAACTGATTATTGTAGATATGTATAATATGCGAAGACTAATGGCACTGGTATGCATTGCCTTGTTAGAGTAAAGTCTCCCTTGCTATGAAACAAAGCTTCTTTCTGCAGAAAAGATGCATATAAAAACATGAGGTCAGGGTACTCTGTGTTTGGTAGCTGTAGGGCATTTGACAAAAGATGGCGGAAGCCCTACCCACCAATTCCTCCTCCTATTTTGAGTTGGAGGAACTGTTTCCAACGGGGAGCGCAGCTGGTGCCACTTTTGGAAACTCTTGACATTACGGCCAATCTGCCCCAGGGCATCCGGGTCATAGTAACAGTCATTCACTGTATTTAGGGTGGAACAACTGGATTTCAGTACACCGGACCGACCATAACTGGAAGTGAAATAAATCCACAGTCTTGAAGTGGAGGGATAAGAATCCTTATGCGTCAATGCCACAGCTTTTTTATTTTTCTTTCCCAAAACAAACTCCCGCTTTGGAAGTTTGGTTTACAAAGATACATTTGTGGAGTAAAGTCAAAAACAGGGTACCCCCTCAGCAAACCACTATGACTACAGCGCGCTTGCAACATTCTCAGTACCCCCTTCAGCAACTAGACACCAGAAGGCCGTTTGCCAGATTTAGACTTTGGTGGAGAGGTACTTCATCAGAAGATTGACAGATATCCCATCCTGTCCACCTTATTACAAAAGCATTATTATATACCAAACACACATATGGTAACTGTTCCTGGAGTAGAGATAATTTAAACCAACCAATTTGGTCGGATGTATGTGTCCATAATGTATACAGGTTGGATCAGTGAAGGGTAGGGGAATTCCTCCTTTTGGAATTAGTGCCCTCACACACCCTTGCGGGTGTCATGCTTCATCATTTGGGCTATGCTCCTCGTGGGGGTGGCGCTGCAGTCCCCCACGAGCACCGCAAGAGGGCTCATTATTATATACCACCAGCAAACTCTAAACCAGGCTGTGGATATGTCTTTTCTAGCACATTCCACATTCCAGAACTGCATCTCTGGATTGTGGAATGTGGAATGTGGTGTGGGGTTTGAGGTCTCGTTATGTTCTCCTCGTGTCAGTTGCTGCCGGACTGCGGACACTGTGGCCAATAAACTCAGCACTTGAACACTGCTCGTCTCTTGTCCTTTCATTGTGACCGTGTCACCACAATTTGGTGATTATTTGGCCACAGTGAGGAACCCACGCAGTTCTGAGGCAGCGCAGCCCGTATTCCTGGCGGAATACGGTAGATTGGGAAAAATCACGGACAAGGAAAAGGAAATGTACAGGCCAGTTGCATGTGCGCTTGGTGTGCCCTTTTTATTTGACTTTGTGGTTTTACATCCTCGCATGGTTGAGACTAATCGTTTTGTGGTGTATGCTCGACAGCGGGAGGTACAAGCAAAAACTGAAATCGAGAAGCGCGTGATAGCGCTCTCCTGCGTCGCACGCAAACAAGTACGATTGTATGCGCGTGTGAGAAGCCCTCCATACCAAGTCCCACGCGCTGTCACACGCAACTGTCAGAGCGAGTGCGAGTCCCATGATCGCAGCTCGAGCACTCACCCTGTCAGGCAATCCACTCTTGCTCATGGTTGTATGAGCAGCATTCCAGCATGTCACGTCTGTTCCCCTTCTTTGTTGGTTGCCGTCACAACATCAAGGGAGAGGCACGAAGGCACACGGAGAACTGCAGTGCCTTCATGTTCTTCAACTACTCGCGGCACATCGCCAGCCATACTGCATTGGGATCGAGCAGAGATTCATCTCATTTGGATACTGGTTGGCAGTGTCTCTGTGACGCGCATGCTGTTTTAACCCGGCTTACCAGTTGTCCAAGTTTCTGTGATACGCACACATTTTTGTGCGTAACACAGTCAGTGTAGGTGGCATCCATGATACGCAAACAAGGCAAGAAGTCTCTGTGGTGCTCACACATTTGATGCGTTTCACTTTGAGCGCAAGGAGCATCCATGACACGCACACGAAAACCAGTCAACTCTGGGAGCAGAGAGTTCCGCATCCATGATGCGCACACGCTGTCCAGTTTCTTTTTCAAGGTATTCACAGTATATTTGCATCTACATCTGTGATTCACACACAAACAGTGTATGAATCTCCAAGACTAGGAGTCTTTTACAGTCTATATGTAACCTTGTTACAAATGAAAGTTCACCTGTGTGTTCAACAACTTTTTGTCCATCTGGGTGTTCAGTACCTCATGGCCACTATGCAGAATGTTAATGCCCCCCTCCTTTCCTCCAATCACCTGGTGATCCATCCGTCCCTTGGAGAAATTGGTTCAGGGCTTTCACCAAGTACCTGGGAGTCATTGGGGGTAATAGGTATCGCCCAGAATGAAAAATATTTTTGATGGAACATAATCTGGGTTTTGAGGGTCAATCCATTTATGAGCAGTTGCCACTGTTCCAATTGCAACAGGATGGTGATGAGTTGGATGAGTATGAGTTGGCTGTGAAGAAACTAGAAAAACAATTCGATGTTCAACCCAGTTTGATAGTTAACAGGCACAAATTCTTCACGAGGGAGCAATTGCAAGATGAGTCCATTGACACGTATGTAGCAGTTTTACGTATGTTAGCTGCAGAATGTGAGTTCAAGAATTTTACGTCTCAACTTATCCTCGACCAGATAGTGGTATGTTTCTGGGATAAAAGGTTCAGGAGAAACTACTTACCATGAGAAATCCCAGTCTGACAAAAACCATTGACGTGGAGAAAAGCATTGAGGTTTCTCGCAAGGCTTGCAAGGAATTAACGCGTAGGGAAACTAGTGGCGTGTCTATTGTGAATGAAAGTGGCACTACCAAACAAAATGTCTATTCCAATAAGAGCAACAAGAGGAAAGAATCCAAAGGGGGATTCTTCAGTCAGAAAAACATTTGTTTCAGGTGTGGTTTTTCTAATCATGGTCCGAATGGTCGGCCATGCCCAGCTAGGAATGTTAAATGCAGGACCTGTGGTAAAATGGGGCATTTTCCCAAAGTTTGTCAGTCAACCAAGGATAAGGTCAACGCTATACCGGATGGGGAGCTGTGTGACAGTTCTGAGGAAGAACAGATCATGGGGAGAGATATCGTACTAGTTGTCCAAGGTGGTGAGTCAAACTGCGTTAACCCTTATGAAGTCATCATGGTGGATGGCAAGGTTTTGAGACTACTAATTGATTCTGGTACAATGGTGACTGATGAGTTGTTCCAGGACATTTGGGGAACCAGGAATTATTTCCGCCGGACAGGAATCCTGTAACTTATGATGGGAGGAAGATGGAACTGACTGGGTATTTTGAGAGTCACTTGAAGTTTAAAACCCGAACAATCTTTGGCAAAGTGTACGTTGCCAAGATAGGCTTGAATATCCTTGGTTGGTACATCAGGGTCTTTTCGGTATGACACTGAGGCCTGGAAGGAAGGTTCAGGTTTCTTTGGTCACCGATGGGGTGCCCACTGACAAGGTTTCTGTTGCTACTGATCCCAACACGAAGTGGACTGGTTTGTTTGGAACAGTTTTCAGTGACAAGTTGGGAAAGATTGAGGGATTCAAGCATAGGATCAAGGTCCAAAGTGGTGCCACACCAGTCAAGCACAAATTAAGAAGCGTACCTTTTAATGTCTGTGATGAATTAGCTGACATACTCAAAACAATGTGTGCGGATGGTGTGATTGAGCCGACTGAATCAGGCCTGTGGTTATCTCCGTTAGTCATAGCCAGGAAAAAGAATGGGCAATTGAGGGTTTGTATAGACCTTAGGAGCATCAACAAAGCCATTTGGGTAGATTCCCACCCCTTACCCCGCATTGATGACATCATTAGCACTTTTGCTGCCGCCAAGGTATTTTCAAAGATTGATCTGGCGTCCGCCTACCATCAGGTTGAGCTTGATGAATCTTCACGTCACCTCACGGCTTTTGTGTCGCCAGTTGGCAAGTTTCAGTTCAAGAGGATGCCTTTCGGTCTGGCATCAGTGGCTTCTGTCTTCCAGCATGTGCTCAAGAATGTTTTGAAAGGGATTGATGGGGTTTGACATTCCAGGATGATATACTTGCATGCATGCCATTTTGGAGATTTTGCAAAAGTTCAAAGTTGTCGCCAATCTAAAAAAATGCAAATTCGCCAAGAAAAACATTGAGTATTTGGGACACATAATTCCTGAGAAAGGTGTGGAACCTAGGCCTGGGTTAGTCAAAGCTATTACTAAGGCGCCTACTCCAGAGACTAAGGTACAGGTGGCATCATTCCTAGGGCTCTGTGAGTTTTACGCGAAATGCATCAAAAACTTTTCAGCAAAAACTGTCCACTTAAGAGAACTGCTAAAGAAAAACAAAACATTTGAGTGGGGAGATTCGTGCCAAGGCGAAATTCAGGCACAGAAGAATGACATTGTCCCGGCTGGTGTTCTGGCACCATTTGAACCCTATAGAGAGTGTATTATCACCGTAGATGCCATCAATGATGGTTTAGGTGCCACCATTGCTCAGCTGAAGGGTTCCTCAGAATTGACTGTTGGGTTTGCATCCAGATCCTTGAGAGTAAATGAAAAAGTCTTCTCGGTCATTGAAAAAGAGCTTTTGGGTTGGTTTTGGGCGGTGGAACGCTGCAAATGTTTCATTTGGGGGAGAAAGTTTACTCTCAGGACTGACCACAGACCTTTAGTCAGCATTCTTGGGGGTACCGTCACTAAAGATCATACACACAGGTTGGCCAGATTAAGTTCAAAACATTTACAGTATAACTTTAATGTAGAGTACCTCCCAGGTGTTAAAAACACGAGGGCGGACTTTCTTTCTCGTTCTCCTCTCAGTGTTTCTGATTATCCAGACAATGGAGAAGAAGACGATGAAGAATTTTTAATTGCTAGCATTGATTTTTGTCATGATACCTCTTTTACAGAACAGGATTGATGAATCTGCAAAGGATGAGGAACTTGAATGTGTCAGGAAATTCGTTATGGGGGTTGGCCCAAGGAGAAAGCGTTGCCCTATGGTTTGCAAGCTTATTTCAAGGTTGCTGACAAACTTTCCATTGAGAAAAAAGGGATGCAGGTTCGGGGTGACAAATTTGTGCCCCCAGTTGGTCTGAGAGATAGGATCATTCTGTGCGGTCACGAGGGACATTTAGGTCAGACTATCACCAAGAGGAATATTAGGGACAGGTAATGGTGGCCTGGCATGGATGCTGCTATCATAGCTTACATTTGCGCATGTGTAATGTGTGCCACTAGTGATAAAGGCCTCAAAACTGAAACCGTGCCCCTCCAATCTGTCAGTCTTCCTGAGAGTGTGTGGTCCAAACTGGCACTTGATTTTATCGGTCCTTTCAGTACCTTGCCACGCAAGTTCAGATTCGCTATTGTAGTTGTACACTTCTATGGCAAATGGTGGGAAGTGAAATTTGTTGAGGAACCCAAAACTTCTGGTGTTAAATTTCTGAAAAATCCGTTTTTAAGAGAAGGGTTTCCGAAAGACATTGTCTCTGACAACGGAGTCTAGTTTGTGGCAAGAGAAATGGACAACAATGCCATAAGACATAAACGCATTGCCTTGTATCACCCCCCAGGCCAATGGACTCATAGAAAAATTGAATGAACCGCACCTTGGTGGAATGTATACAGTGGGCTTTGCAAAACAAGGTGGAGTCATGCCAAGTTGTGGAGGATATGTTGTGGTCCCACAGGTCTTGTCCGTATGCTGTTTCTGGTCTATCTCCTTTTGAAATCATGCGGGGTGTGTCCCTGCCTCTAGGTTATGTCCTGCATGGTTGAGAGTGTCAAACTAAAAATGATCGGATGGTTTGTGTGGATGAGATTGTAAGACCAACAGTTGAGAAGTTTCAAGCCAAAATGAAAAGTCAGTATGATGCGGTGCACAGAGTCCAAGCAAATAAGTCAGACATACGTGTAGGAGATTGGGTGCATGTGAAAGATCCTACTCATGTTGCGAAAGGGAAGTCTAAATTCAAAGCACCCGTCAGAGTGGAAGTTGTCACCAGGACTGCTGTCGGGCCGGAGGGGGATGAGTGGTGGAACAAGAGCAAGGTGGTGAAGGTGAATTATGACAATTTTTCTCCTGCACCCATGTTCCTTGCCGTTTCCTCAGGTGATAAGGTTGATGTTGGGGTCTCAGTTCCTTATGATAGTGTATCTGAGGTTCGGGGTTCTCGCTCTAAGACTTGCAGAGGATTTTCTTCTTCAGGTATTGCTCATTTTTCCAAACAGAGAAGTAGTAGTCATACTATTACCAGGCCCATCAGGTTTCGTGATTAACCTCTTGTGTCCTTAGCATGTTTGCGGGACTCAACTTTTGGGATTTAACAGTTTCAGTTTTCTATTTATGTGCTCATTTTGTCACTAGGTTTTATTAGTTTGCTTTTATTTTCTGGTTTTATTTATCTTCTTTTGTTCACTATGCTAATGCTTTGTATTGCATCTCGCTGTACCATTTGTAAGGAAGGGAGATATTGTGGTGATGTCTTTTCTAGCACATTCCACATTCCAGAACTGCATCTCTGGAATGTGGAATGTGGTGTGGGGTTTGAGGTCTCGTTATGTTTTCTTCGTGTAAGTTGCTGCCGGACTGCAGACACTGTGGCCAATAAACTCAGCACTTGAACGCGGCTTGTCTCTTGTCCTTTCATTGTGAGCGTGTCACCACACAGACCCTTTATCCTTAATTTGTAGAATTGCACATACTCTCTTTCGGAATATTTCACTATGATTTGCTTTTTTGTAAACTTTGCAACATTTTAAAATCCCTCTTTCAGTTTTCTAGATATGGATGTTTAATGCGCGGGGGCGTGGCCTGCAGGGGCAGCATGGCGGACGCAATTTAACATCGCTCCGACATCTATCCCCATATTCCAGCACACTTATCCTACATTGCAACAGCTCACCAACACAGGGATGTGCCTGATGGCCCTGTAAACCTTCAGGGGCCCACGGTTGCCGAATTGTGTGGCGCCAAGCGATTTGCCGGTCTGGGAGGCGGAGCGGCGGAGAGAGGCAGGAGGGCCGCTGTGGAGGTCTCGTAGGCAGAGCGCATAGGACTGGGCCTCGGCTTGGCGCGGCCTGCTGGTTTGGTCTCCGGCGCCTGCTTTGCCACAGCAGGATAGAGGAGTGCACGACGGCCGCAGGGGAAGTGTCCCCGTGATATCGTAGGCATGAGAGGCGCTGGCTGCGCAGCTCCTGAAGGCGCCGACGACGTGGGTGAAGACTGCGCTGAGCCCTGCTCCAACTCACGAGGAGCGGTGGATGTGGCAGAGTGACACCCGCTGGACATGTAAGGGTTGACCTCGACGAGGGAGAGCCCCGCTGGCTCATGGGAGGCCTGGTGGTGGTGAGCGGAGCCTGGCCGTGACTGGCTGTCGAAGGAGTACTGGTTGCGCAGCTCCCAAAGGCGCAGATGACGTGGGTGCAGACTACGAGGAGCCCGGCCCTGATTCATGAGGAGCGGTGGAAGCGGTAGACTTGCGCCCGCTGGACATATTTGGGCAAACCAAGAAGAGGGAGAGCTCTGTTGGTTCACGGTAGGCATGGTGAGGGCGGGCTGTGACTGGCTGTTGAAGGAGTGCAAAGATTGCTGCGAGGCACAACGCCAGGTGGAGCGGGCACAGGCTACCCTGGATTGCATAGCTGGCGGAGCAGCGAGGCAGAGAGTGGTGGCGCGGCCCAGGGGTAAAGACTGGGAGCAAGCGGCTGAGAGGTGTGGCTGCAAAGGAGGATGCAGAGGTACCCTGACCAGCTGTGCTATAACGCAGAAGAAACGCACGGAGGGCCGGTGGAGCAGAGTGGCACTCCCAGTGTTCCTGCCTTGTAGGGAGAAGATTAGACAACGCATGGTGGCACAAGGTGTGGATCAGTGTAGGGCCCACGAGTGAGGCCTGGTGAGGCAAGTGAACTTGTGGTAGGTCGGGGCCCGGTGAACTGGACTAGAGGCCTCACATTGCGAGATGTAGTTGGCGCATACCCCCGCGAGCAGCGGTGCATCCGCTTGGTGTAATTGGTGGAGTGCGAGGGCCGGGGGCCTGCATGTTCGGCGTTAAGTTGCACCAATTGCCCGGAAGAATGTTTAGCCCGCGCACCGGACTGGCCAGCAAGACAAGGCACCAGCGCTGTCGGTGGTGCGCTGACCGCGCTACGGTGCACCCGTGATAAACCGGCAGAAGACATTGCATGTGACTGTGCCTCTACGTATTGCATGCCTGAGTTGCTGTTTACTCACCCGTGGCAGTGTACTGCCTTGTTGCTCTTGCTGTCCTGAGGCATTGGTTGCCATTCGAGTGGAGCTGGGGACAAGGAGACAAATGGGGGGCACTAGGGGGCTGGGTCGCGGGCATCCTCGCAGGCTGCAGGCGCCAGTGAGGCAGATCACCCGCACCAGATAGAGGAGCAGAAGACCTCGGATGACTGCCTGGACGTTTTCCTGAAAGCAATTGAGTGCTCCCGCGCATCAATGGAAGCCAAATTGGACAAGGTGGCTCTGGACCTCAACCTGCTGCACGCTGACCACCGAAACCTAAAAGACCGGGTCACTGCTGTGGAGCAGGAGGCAGCAGAACTAAAGCCGGCCACAGAATTCCAATAAAAGCAACAAAACGCTCATGAAGTTAGGATTAGATATCTGGAGGAACGGGTAGAAGATGCGGAAGGCCGCTCCTGACGAAATAATGTCCGACTGATTGGATTGCCGGAGGGAGCGGAAGGACCAGACGTGGTTACCTTCCTGGAGCATTGGCTTAAGACTATCCTGCCAAACACGGAGTTCTCCCCGTTTTTCACCATAGAAAGGGCGCATTGCGTCCCGGGCAGAAAACCGGCCCCGGGCGACAGAGCAAGACCGCTTATATTTAAAATGTTACATTTTAGGGATCGTGACTTGATCCTCCGAGAGACAAGGAAATTGGACGAAGTCACGTTCGAAAACACCAAGGTGCTGTTTTTTCCAGACTACACAATGAAAGTCCAACGTCAGCGGGGTCCTTCCTGCCTGTTAAACGACAGCTCCAGCAGCTAAACCTCACTTATTCACTGTTATTCCCAGCTAAACTCTGTGTAGTCTCTGATGGGAAGACGAGGTTCTTCGACACACCTCAGGACACTTGGGACTGGTTGGAGACGTCGGGTCAGTACTCCGGACCGCGACCCATGGGCACAGCAGCTGCGAGGCCTGGAGGAGCTGGCAGGGGTGGGTCCCGACGGCGACGATCTGGGAGGCGATCTTTTGGCTCATCGATAGCACCTGGACCAGATCCGCAGGGAACTACAGGCGGCGGTCCGCATTGCGGAACAGCTGGCGGACACAGCAGAACTGGAAGACAGAGTTAACATCTCCTTTCACTCCTCTGGAGAGTGGGGCACCTCGATAGCGGACTCATCTGATAAGGTTTCACTGAGAATGCCAGATGTTACTCCTCAGACTGCGGATGGTATTGTATGAAAGTGACTAAACCAAACACTCCTCACTAGGGATGCTGCCTGAACCACTGTGGGTGTAATCAATATATAGTCTGTTATCTGTAAAAGCTAAGGCTGGAAAGGGGGGAGATGCGCCGGAAGCTCCTACGCGCCCCGGGAAGTTGCTTTAATTGATCTGCTATGGCGATGCTTATTTAAATGACATTGGGGGATTCATATTGGTACACCCTGCATGGCCGCACAACCCTCAGTTTTTCCCGTATATTGTGGACCTATGAAGCACGCGGTTGCACTGCTGTTTTTTATGTTTGGGCGACACCTCAATGTTGTGAGGGTTGCTCCTATACTGTTTTTCCCTTCCCTGGTTGGTTTATCCTGTGTCCCTTTCATTGCAGGAGTCTTTTGGGGGGACATTGGAGTTATTGGGGGGATACCCAACTGGCCGCTATTGAGACCTGGGAGGGTTGGGGCATCACCTCTCATATGCTTAGCGTAGCTTCCGGATGGGTCACAATGTACTTACCTGGAATGTGCGGGGTCTCCAGATGCCCTCTCGCAAGTACGCTGTATATTCCTATCTTAAAAGACATGGTGTGCATATAGCACTCCTGCAGGAAACACATTTAAACAAGATGGAGTTTGCTAAGCTGCAGCGCAGATGGAGAGGTAAATATACGCCACTGATTATTCTCTCTTTGCTAGAGGGGCGCTTATTTGGATATGTCCTGGGACACCTTTTGCAGCGGATGAGGTCTTCACTGATAGAGAGGGCAGATATGTACTTATAAAGGGTAGACTGGATGGACGGCACATACTGTTGGGAAATGTGTATGCCCCAAATGTAGATCAAGGCCAGTTCTTTAATCAGCTGTCCCTAGTAATGAGAAAATGGTGTGATGTCCCGTGGCTACTGGGCGGAGACTTTAATAGTGTACTAGACACTGGGATAGATAGGTCCTTCCCTCCATTTTGGAGCACAGCTGCCACAACTAACTCCACAGCCCTGAATGGGTGGGCAGATGGATGGGGTCTAATTGATGTTTGGAGACATCGGAATCATGAGTTGAGGGTGTACTCCTTTTTTTCGATACCTCATAATCTACATGTTCGACTGGATAGGTTTTTCGGTTCCCCCTCCCTGCTTCCTTACTTTTCAAACTCGGAGTATTGGGGTCGCACGCACTCTGGCCACAACCCTCATTGTGTCACGATAGCTTGGGAGGGAGATTTTCCGGGGGTTTCCACCTGGAGGCTGTAGCCGGCCCTGCTGGAGGACTCAGTGTTCCGTGGGGCGGTTGGGGAGGCCATAGAGGAATATTTTACACTTAACTCGGGGACTGCCTCTTCCTCTTTGTTGGAATGGGCGGCTATGAAGGTCACTCTACGAGGGAAGTGCCTGGGATTGGGCTGTCGGCTGAGACAACAGGTAGCATCAGACCTGCTCGATATAGAAAGAAAGCTTCTGACGTTGGAGTCCAAAGCGATTGAACATGTTGAGGAAATGCCCCCCTTGTTGGAAACGCGTAAGAAGCATGCAGAGTTATTAGATCGGCAACGCTGTCTTAACTTTGCGGCGCACTCAGCGTCCGCGCATGCAAAGGCAGATCGGTCGGGCCCCTTCTTGCCTGGTTAATCAAGCAGGAGCAATTGAGAGGGCCCATCATCACGCTCTGGTCTCCAGATGGAAGGCTCAACTTCACACAGCTAGAAATGTATGGCGAATTGCACTTTACACGACTATACAGGTCTACTCGGACGGTTCCTGAGGGGGCGATATAGTAATTCTTAGATAGGCTCCAATTTCTGGTTTTGACGCCGGAACAACAGGAGGAACTAGACGCCCCGCTCACGCTCGAGGAAATTAGAGGCACTATGAAGGCCCTACCATCTGGGAAAGTTCCGTGACTGGATGGTTTCCCTCACAAGTTCTATAAGTCGTATGTAGACTCCCTAAGCCTGCAATTACAGAAAGTATATACGTAGGCGCTTCAAAATCTCTCTCTCTCTGCCTCAATGACGGAGGCCACTTTGATTACTCTCCCCAAGCCGGGTAGAGACCTTACCTCCACGGGCGCGTATCGCCCTCTGGCGCTATTGAACAGCGATTGCAAGATTCTGGCGGGCATACTGGCAAGCAGACTGGCACCTGTAACTCTGCAACTGGTCCATAACGACCAAAACAGATTTGTGCCGGCCTGGAACACGTCACTTAACATCCGACGGCTATTTCGGGTGATGCGCTGTGCTGCGGTGAACTGGCCCACAGCCTGCTGTGTCGTCCATGACCTGGAGAAAGCGTTCGACACGGTTGAATGGCCATTTATGTTTGCGGTGCTTCATCACTTTGGGTTTGGGCCATACATCCTAAGGCTTATTAAATTACTATATGGGGCTCCTACAGTCAGGGTGCGTATGGGGAATCTGTTCTCTGACCCCATATTAATAAAAAGGGAACCCACCAGGGGTGCCCCCTCACCCCATTGATTTTTTCCCTGGTAATAGAACCACTAGTGATGACGTTGCGGAGCTCGGCACTGGAATGGGGTATATACCTTGGGGATGGATTGCACGACATTTCATTATACGTAAAAGATCTACAGGCGATCCCGAGTGTCATCCCTGATATGCTGAGATCCTTTGCATCATTGTCTGGGCTGGGAGTGCACTGAGGAAAGTCATGCTTATACCCCTTTACCCTAGGAATGGAGGACCCTTGTTGGGAGGTAGACGGGACGGCGGTGCTTTGGCAGCCGGTGTCGTTCAGATACCTGGGCGTACGCATTTACCATAATGATCGCGATCTCATGCGATCTCATGGATGGCAACATAACCAGGGCAGTCACAACGCTCAAATCCCAAATTGGATTCTGGAACACGCTTAACCTGTCAGTTATAGGCAGGGTGGAGTTAATAAAGATGGTCATGCTACCGCGTCTTCTTTATTATTTTTTTAATCTTTCGCTTTGCCTACCGGTGTCCTTCTTTCGTTCCCTGGAGGGAATCCTAAGGGATTTTATTTGGAATAACACACTGTGCAGGGTGGCTTTGACAAAGTTGTATCTGCCACGGTCGTGGGGGAGGGCTGGCTTTACCCAACTTCGAGCACTACTTCCTGGCATCTCAAATTCTAAGGGTGTCAAAGTGGGTGGACGGCCTCAACCTGTCAGACTTGGTGGAGCTAGACTCCCGTACTCCGTGGAAAGAATGCTTTTCCTATTTCATCCCAGTAGTAAGACACATGGATCACTTCCATTATTAGTCCAAATTGCAATGGAAATGTTTCCGTAGGGTGCTGCGCCTTACTAGGCATATTACACCATATGCGCCTGCTATACCTCTGCTGGGTATGCCGACAGTGAGAAGCCGAGGCTAGAATTCAGACCTCACAGACTGGGTGGAGGCGGGTTTAACCACACTAGGGGACATGTATGGGGAAGGCACACTTCAGCCATTCCTCACTATCTCGGAAGAGGATCGGGTTCCCCCGGGTCAATTCTTGAATTATGCCTCTTAGATAGCCATGATGCGGCACTGGTGGGGTAGCATAGTGCAGGAACCTCCAACACATCTCCTTATGCAATATATCCATGTGATGGGTACAGGGTGCCACCTAGTGAAGTGGTTTGTGAAGTCGATCCGAGAGCATTCCTTAGCGGAATTAACACCACTATGGGCTAAATGGGAGGCTGATGGGAGAGCCCATACTCAGAGAAGGCGTGGCCCATAGTCATTGAGAGCCCCAGACAGATCCCCAGAAATGCTTGTTTTAGATTGATCCAGTTTTATATTGTCCACAGGGCATACCTCTCCCCAGACAAGATAAATAGGTACTTTCATAGGTCAGATGCGGGTTACCCTCATTGTAAGTTGTTGGACGCGGGTCTGTTGCATATGCTCTGGTCCTGTCCTGACCTGTACTCATACTGGGATGGGGTGCTCAGTGCGTTAGCCACTAGTACTGATAGAGAGATCCCACGGACATGGGAGGCATGTATTACTGGAGTGTTCCCGAAGGGGAAAAAATACAAAGCATCCTCCAGGTTTTTATACTTGGGCCTGGTGGTGGCCAAACAGCTTACTACACACCGTTGGAAGGCGGCAGAACCTCCACCGATGAAAGCATGGTTTCATTGAATGTTAAATTGAGTTAAGGCAGAGGCGGTCTCCCTGGTACGGGAAGACACATTGGGCCGTCGCAAATTTCCTATTGCCACTGAATGGAACGTAATGTTGTGCACGGTCCAGGGAATGTTTGCACCGGATGACCCCCCGGATATTCCTAGCACTAATTAGTATTGTGCAATCTATGTGTCATACTGTGGCCCAAGCTGTGAGCTGTACAGTACTGTATGTCTGCATACCCTGACTCGACATCTGTACCCTCCACGAGGTCAATACACATCAATACACGGCAGTAGAAATGGTACTTCCCGGTACCGCTTGCGGCCCAGGTATTTATCTTCCTCTATTGGGCTCCTGATTCCCTCCCCCTAACCCCTCCGTTGGTTGAATTATTGCATTAGATGTTATCAATAAAAATGTTTGAATGACTACTCAGATTGATGTGATAAGGCGGAGTGAAGCCATCTGAGTTGTATATATGCAATTTATAGATTTCTGCAAAATATAACTGTGCACTACTTTAACAGGGATGGACAGTCAAAACTGAAGGAAATTTGAGGTTATTTGGAAGAGGAGAGATGTTATTTGTTGTTAACCAGGTTGAACTGACGGCAGTGATGCTTTAAGGTCATTGTGATATCGATTCTCATAATCTGTCAGGTTAATTGTTTACCGGGTCAACATGGTAACATGTAAGATTGTCAACTACTTGTTTTCCTTTTTGTTTTGTTTTTCCTATGTACAAAACTAAATAAACAGATCAAGCAAAAAAAAAAAGGATGTTTACTGCGCATGACTTACAACAATTCAGGCATCATCCATGACATTTTCCTGGACTTGTGCTGGATTCAAATGAATAATGTTCCCCAAAGCACTACAGATGACCTTGCATTCCACAGGTGACATCACAGATAACATAATTGATACCATCAGTCCAATCATCACATGCAAAAAGAATGACATTCAGCAGTTAGCTGACCTTGCAGAGATTATATGGAGAAGAAATGTCAAAATGTTACTGAATAGATATTCTTATAGAGACTCATGGAGACTAAAGCATGCAGTGTCACTGTCAGCAACTAGATGTTCCTACAGATAATAAAGAGAGAAAAAGCGGATGCAGTTCCAATCATCGGGAGTAGATATTCTCACAGTAATTATGTTCAACTATAAATCTGTAGTGCCTTTATATGGAACTCGGGCATGATTTATAGCTTAGTGGTTGTCCCGTCCACCCTGTTTTGCATGTATAGTCATCTATCCACTCTAAATCGGGTGGATGGGGCACTTGTTGTCTTTGGTAGATGACTCATATCCACCCAACTCTAAATCAGGCCCTAGATGTCCTTGCAGAGATTACTGACAGAAGAAAGGCCACTTCAGTTTCACTCACAAGTAATAAACATCCTAAAAATAGTAGATGCAGATGAAACCCTGCAGTACCCTTGTCAACAACTAGATGTCCTTATCGGGATTATATGCTGTAGTTACAGTTTCTACTCGTAGATATCCTTCCATAAAATAAATGGGATAACTCACATTATTAAAATACAGACACTAAAACGGGGGGGCGTGGCCAACCATCATGGCCGTGCGGACATGACTCCTATCGGCCCTGCTCAGAGCCCCGTGAATCTGGTCTACACGGCGCGCGGAATGCCGTGAAAACCACCCGTGATGCTAGAGTGGGGCACGCCGTGACAAGAGGACACGAAAAAGACTGCCAAGTAGCTGCAGGAGCGCTTTTACGGGTCTGATGCGAGCCGGCCTGAGGAGCGGAGAGAGACTCAAAATGGCGGTGGTACCCGCCGAGCATTGATCGACTTGGCAGAACCACCTCCCTTGCACCGCGAACGCGGTCGAACTCACTGCGACGGACCCAGCATGCAGCACAGCCCCCCGGGGGCGAAATAATGGATGCCGAGGCGGAGAGGAGGCTAGATTCGAGGCTTGGCGAGACTGGCAGAGACCCTCTCGCTCCGCAAAGCCGTGATGGAGGAAGGTCCAACGAGCAGCCCAACACCCAGGTGGGAGCGCGCCAATAAAGCAGTGGAGGGTGGGGAGCTCCCGGGGAATACCCCTCATCTACAACCTGGGCCCCAGCGGGGAAACGAAGGCACTGGAGGGATCCCTCATGAGGTATACCGAAGGTGTCTGACTTAAAAATGGCAGCTGACAGGCCCAAAATACCTCGTGAGACCCCAACATGTGGCTGATTCTACAGAGGAAAAGGACTTGCCTGAGAGGCGTGGACCCTGTGAAAAGGAATGTGACTGCCTGCTTGCAAAGAGCAAACAAACAGATAGCTGGGGATCTCTGAAATATACTTACCTAAGCCAAAGCAAATAGCAATCTGAGGCCTCATCGAGGCAGCGGCCCCGAGCAGATGGAGAGTAGCCCACCCTGCCCCCGATTACCTTGACCTAGTCAAACGCACAGACTGTTTGGGGGCAGCACTGAGCTGACCGAGGCCTGTGTCCATATGCCAATGAAAAAGACTCAAACTAAGAGTCTCCAGCTATTTTGCTCCATCTGAGCCCAGGGTGGAGAAAGAAGGGGAAGCTCGCGCAGCAGGCGGGATGGCGCTGACCCAGGAGGATCTGCTGCCGACACTGAGGGAGTTCAAGAGGGAACTCAGAGAAGACATCAAGGCCAACATCGGTGCCTTGTTCGACGCATTCAGGACAGAGATGGGAACAAAACTAGTGGCGCTCCAGGTACATGTAGACTCGGTCGGTACCCGCACCCTGGACTTAGAGGTGAAATGCCAGGAGCTCGAAGGTCGAATGAAGCCCCTGGAAGTAGGCACTGCCAATCTAAACGCCCAACTGAACTCCGCCCTGCTAAAATGCGAAGATTTAGAAAACCGCTCCCGCAGAGACAATATAAGAGTGAGGGGCCTGGAAGAAGGAAGCGAAGGGACAGACCTGGAAACTTTCATGGTGGGGCTCTTCTCCAGTGTCCTGGGAAATGGCTATCCAGAGGTGCAGCTGGAACGAGCACACAGGGTGTGCCCACCTCTGCAAGGGGAAAATAGATGCCCAATAGACATCTGGCCAAATTTAGCTCCTTTAAAACTAAGGAACTGGTCCTCCGGAAAGCCAGGAGCAACGATACAGTCACCTTTCAGGGTGCGAAGTGCTCACTCTTTCAAGATGTGGCCCAAGCCACACTGGCACGCAGGCAACAGTTCCGTCCGATGGACTTACTCTTTTGGCATAGCCTTCCCGTTTGGCAACAAACAACACCACTTCACAGAGGTGGCGGGGGCGGCGGCCCTGATCGGCCTTGAGAAAATGCCACTGTAGCAGACAGCAACCTCAGGGAGAGAACAAGCGGAGCAGGCAACAGAGCAGCGCTCACCGGGCCCCTGGCGATGCCCAAGAGGGGTGGCAAGACGATGAAGCATTTACAAGTGTTGGAACTCCAACCCACGACCCAGTGCAGTGATGATCAGCTCCCTCTAACCTGTTGTTTAAGCAAAGACACCACCCTGAGAGAGAGGCGACATAGTGAAAGAGTCTCCCTGTACCTGAGATCCTAGGGTATAAGAAAAAATAGAGGGGAGCATCTCTATTTCATCTCCTTGGCTCACTCCGGCTCAAAGGAAGAACTGTTCTAGAAAACTAGTGTCCAAATATACATGCAAACGGGGCTCTAGGAGCGGAAATGGACTCACCCCTGGAATCACCAAGAGTGAAGCTTTTCTATTGCTTTGGGGACTTCTCAGCTAAAAGTTATTGTTTATGTTCTGTTTTATTGCTTTCACTGTGATACCTAGGATGTGGCTTATTTGAATGGATTGCTGGGGACGGGGTTGGGGATGGGTGGATTGGGGATCGGGGGACTTGTGGCTGGACCGAATCAATAGAATGCTCGCACTAACGAAGGTGCTACACACCACTATTTAAATGGCAGTTAATTTTATGTCATGGAATGTAAGGGGTCTCATTTCCCCTAACAAGAGGCAACGTCTGTAGAAACTCCTAGGGGACCATCATGTCCGTATAGTAGCATTACAAGAAACCCACCTAAAGAAAGGGGAAGACCTCCGCCTGAAACACAAAACCTACCCACTAATTTACCGCTCTTCGACCACTACTAAACAAAACGGCATCGCCCTCCTTTTTCACTCCTCGATTCACTTTCAGCCCCATGACACCAAAACTGACAAAGCGGGGAGGTTCCTTATGGTCAGAGGGGTATTTATGGGACGACCATGCACCATAGCAACGGTCTATGCCCCCAAAGCGGGTCAGTTGGAATTTCTCCTCACATTTTTATCCACTCTGGAGGCTTTGCCACAGGGGACATAATCTTACTGAGAGACTTTTATCTTATCTGGGACGCCACAGTAGACATTACCCACCCACAGCGATCAGCGGGGGGAGTCTTTAGTAAGTCTCTTAAATCCTCTTTACAACGCATGGGACTGATAGATACATGGAGGGTCCTCAATCCCTCAAAGCGAGATTGCTCCTTTTTCGCTCACTCCCACAGATCTTACTCTAGAATTGACTATATCTTCGCCAGCCAAGCACTCCAGCAGATGATCTCGAGTGCTCACCTGCACCCGATTTGTCTCTCGGATCACGCCCCACTAGAAATCCTGATCAACTGGGGGAAGCAAGAGGAACCCGGGGGAAGCAAGATGGCAGCCGCTCGAGGCTGTAGGAGCGGACTTGCCATATTAGCACCGTGAAAAAGTCTCTGACGGAGTGGGGAGACGAATTAAAAGGGGAAAAATAACGGCATTTACCTGCCTAATGTTCTTTGACACTGGGACCTCCGACACTGCTGCGGACACTCGTTCGGGATCCAACGGCAGCCCAGGGGAAGGGCAGCCGCAGGAATACATCGCAGCACTAAGGCTGCTGGTGGAGCGATTCCTTGCTTCTGCTGGTTGCCGGCGCTGCCGGCGGAGAGCGATCGCTCGGATGGCCCCTAAAGTTGCCAGCTCGACAGAGGGAAGGTCGGGTGTGCCCTTGATGGAGGACCCTGCTGGCACCGAGGGGAAACGGGGCGGCAGGCAGACGCCACAGACAGCGAAGCCAGTATCAGAGGAGAGGGAGCCGGCTCCAGTAAAGGGAAGAGGCGGGACTTCGCCTGGACGTCGTGGGCCGGGGGGCTCAGTGCTTGAAATGTTGCGCGATTCCAGTGGAAAACAATCTGTGAGTATCGCCACGGTTGCAGGCGCTGCTGAGGCCGAGGAGGAGGCTCTCCTTCATGAATCAAGACGGGGGGAATGACTCGGAGGATGGTTTTCACACTTGCCCAGCTGAGGAGTCACCTTCTGGGAGCTGTATTGTGAGTACTGAGCCAACAAAGGAGGTGAATGTGTCTGAGGTCATGGAGGAGGATGAACTGAGGCATAGTGGGACGTCGTTGGATCGGGATGGGGAAAATGAGGGAAATCAGACGATCAGTGAAGCAGAGACAGCTAGGCTGGTAATAACAGAGATAGGGACAGTTGTACCAGGGGATCCTATGGAACAGTCACATTCCCAAATCCAGGGGCAGGGGGCATTGCCTGTAAGCACCGAGGTTGAGATAGACCCCCAATGACTGTTTTACTCTCTGTCTGATGGCCCTGAGTGGTCGGGCAATGATTCTGGTTCCTCAATTATATCTAGTGAAAATGAAAATGAAATTGACCCGGAGAAAGCAGGAGACTCTCTCTTCATGACTGCCCTTCGGGTTGGGGGTAAGAAAATTGGGCTCCATACACAAAGGGCCGCTAGCCTGAAATGGGATTACTCACTAACTGACTCGATTAACATCGCCCTAAACGTAGCACCCCAGGTCACCTCTGGCTTTCAAACCCCGACATTGGAAACTGTCCTGGAGACAATAATGCAGCACCGGGACGAGACATGGGCAGACGCCCGCAAAGCCCAGAGCGCGGCACGGAAAGTCCGGGGTGCAGTAAGGAAGCTGACAAAGTCATGTAACACTATAGGTGAACGTCTTACGGAGCTCGAAACTAGAGTCAGTAACGTCGAGACGGAGGTCACCGAAAAGCTTACACAATCCAAGGAACAAGACAAACGGATCACTGATATCCAATGGAAATTGGAGGAAAGTGAGAACCGCCAGCGGCGTAATAATTTGAGGGTCTTGGGAGTTCCTGAAGGGAAGGAGGGATCAGACATTCGGACCTATGTGCTGGATCTTTTTCAACAAGCATTCCTGGAACTTAAGGTTTGGAATTGGCAACAAGAGGTCCAGCGAGTACATAGGACACCTATGCTAGGGAAGGGTCAAAGCCAAGAGCCATCTTGGTATTTTTTGGCAACTTTCTCCTGCGACAGGCGGTGTTTGAAAGAGCCAGGCCAGAGGCCAGGTGAAGTGTTGATGATGTCTCGTTTTTCGTAAGACCTGATTTTTGTCACGTCACCATCGAGAGGAGGTGGCGTCTACGCCAGCTGATAAAACCCTTTCAGGACAGAGGAGCAAAAGCTTTTTTGAATAATCCTGCCTCCCTGAAAGTAGTTTGGCAGGGCTCATCAAAGTTTTTTACATCCGAAATAAGGGCTCAAGAGTTTCTGGCAGAGTTGAAGCCTTAGCAAACTAATGGACTGGGGAGAAGAGTGAACTGTGGATGGGGGGAGGGAAATATCGGGATGGCCCTCTTTGTATCTGGCACTTAAGTTTTCGGATTTTGTGTAAGACAGCTATCCTTTTCTAAACTTCCTCTTCCTATTGGTTTCTTCTTAAGCTCTATCCTCGTTGGTAGGGTTGTCTCCTATACGGATAGTATGGTGTGTATAAGTAATTCACGGTGTCGGCAAAACTGCTCTCCATCTCTGTTGGAAAGTGGGTTATTGGTAGGGGCAAATGTAGGTCTGCCACTAGTAATAAGACCACAAACACTTGATAGGACCCAGCATAGGTCTTAGAAATATAATCCTATGCTCAACCCTTGGTAGCTTGGCTGCGAGCAGGCAGGCTTAACTTCAAAGACAGGTTTGTAAAGCATTTAAAAACACCAATTCAGTAAATAATTAAGACACAACTCATAATAAAACTCCAACACCAATTTATAAAAATAGGAAATATTTTTATCTTTAAAATGACACCAAAACGACAAAAATCCAATGTAGGGAACCGGAGATATGAATTTTCAAAGTTTAAATAAAATATAGCACTTAGAAGCATATAGCACCATATTGGGACATAGGCTCGCGATAGACCGGGCCAAAGTCAAAGTTTCAGGCCGTCCGCGATGGAGCCCTGAGCGGCTACCACCCTCGGAAGGTACCGGTTAAAGTTTTTACCTTCACACTTAGAAACTTTTCTGGAGCTTTTTCTCGCGAGGCCCCTCGAAGCTCCCAGCCAGTCCGGATCCGGTGAGGGTTCGCCGGCTTGACTTGTGACGAGATCCCGGTAAACTTCCCTGGAGCGGACTTAGAAAATTTCTCAAGATCGCTTCAGCGGGGCAATCCAGAAATCCAGGCCGACACGCGAGTGAAGACAGGCGGCTTGGCTCTCGCGGTTGCTCCCGGTCAGCTTTTCTACGAGCGGACTTAGAAGCTTTTCTGGAGCTTTTTCTCACGGGGTCTCTCGATGCTCCTCATGTAGCCGGATCCGGTGAGGGTTCGCCGGCTTCAGATTTTCTCTAGTCCCGGTCAATTTATGGAAGTCGATGCGATGGAGCTTTTAGCGGGACGAACCTGGTGGGCTTGGCCGGCTCGCGGTTGAAGGCAGGCGGCTTAACTGACCAGGATGAGTCGGTCTCCCTATGGAGCTTTTTTTCAAAGTTCTTCCAAAGTTCCCCAAACTTCTTGAACTTCTTCCTGAAGTTCCTCAAAGGGTCCCAAAGTGTCTCAAACTTACTCCAAGGGTCTGGAAGCTCCAAGATGGTCCTTGAAAGTTGAGGACTTCAATTCCCACAATGCACTGGACGTCACCCTTACAAATCCACTGGTAGCTCCCCAGGTTGATGATTCTTGGTGGTGAGGGTCCAGATGAGCTCTGTTAACTTGTAGCTTGCAGGGAGTCCACTCTTGGCTTCTTTTACTCAGCACAGTTAGTCCACAAAGCTGTAGTTTCAGGTGGTGCAGTCTCCAGAGGTCAGGCCTTAGAAGTCTTTGCACAGCAGAACTTTTCAGCAGGGCCAGTCTTGCTTTCTTCAGTTTCAAGCAGCAGATCTGAGGGACTGGGCCTCTCTCAGATACTTATTCCACAGTCTCTGGGTCATCCAGGAGGTCAAGCTTCACCAATAGGAGTAGGGTAACTTCCCACTTGAGTGACTCCTTCCTGCAGAGTGTGGCATTATTCTATCCCAGAGTGCAACAAAGCTTCCAAATCCATAATGGCTGATTTTCCAGCAAGGAGGTAAGAGCTGGCTAAACACTCCCACTGAGTTGGCTAATTAACCTAGCCTCTCCTCCCTACATCTGCACATATCTTCCTTAATCCTGCCATCTGGCTGAGGTGGGGGTTCAAAGTTGTAAATGACACTGCTCTGGGCTCTGCCCCTATGAAGCTCATTGTTTACGACCCCTCCCCTGGCCTGGCATTCTTGCAGAACAGCTCACTGCCCTCCCAGTCCATCTGGCTGGCCCCAGGGGATCTTTATCACCTCTTCAGGCAGGCTGGCTAATCCCCTTAACTCTGACCAATCAGGGCAGAGCACTGGAAGGCTGGATTTGGAACTAAAACTAAGAAAGGGTTATAACTTCTTGCCTGTTCACTTTGGGAAAAATTCAATAACATCATATTGTAGGATTTATCAATACCATTCTAGTGAGTCTTTGAATGGAATCTTTATCCCTCTCCTATCAGAAGTTATTGTTTAATAACTTTCCCCCATGTTAAGATATGGGGCATGGGGTTTGCAATGGGAAAAATGACATGGGCCATTTTTCCAGCACCAGGACTTACAAAAACATATTTTATAAGTACTTGGCTTATTTTCACAGGACCCCCACCCCATAGGTCACCTAGGGAGACCCTAGGGGTGCTGAATCTGTAAAAATATTGCAGATCCTCCATGCCCAGTGCCCCCAGCATCAAAGTCGAATTTGGGCAGCACTTTACACAATGGGGAGAGTGAAATGTGAATTTCACTTAACCCAGGGCATATATAAACTCATTTTATAAGGGTCTACCTTATAGATACCTGACCCCCCACCCCTGGGATACCTAGGGGAGACCCTCAGGGTCATCATTATGCCAAAACATTTTAGGTTGACCAGTTTTAAGTGCCCCAAACCCCAAAGTCGAGTTTGGCCACAATTTACATGTTTAAGAGCAATCCTGGCGCACAGAGCTGCTTTTAAACTGACCACAGGCTTCAGCAGTACACACATGCAAGTGCAAAAAGGCTGCTGGCCTCTAAACTGCCATGCCCCAGGATACTGGGGACTTCTAGGTAGTTTCAATCCCCTGCCCTATTATATACTAGGGGCTTATGAGGTAGGTCATGCCAATTGCAGGGGTACCCCACCATCCCATAGTGTACCCTAGTGTATGTTGGGTGTCTTAACTGTATTCTAATGTGTTCCTTTCAGCTTGGCACTGGCCCTGGGCCTAGTTAGACAGAGCCCCGGGTCAGTCAGAGTCAGTTACCACCAGTTTCAGTCAGCAAAAAGTTGGGGGGTGCCCAGGGCACAGGATGACTTTACAACATAGCCCCCCCCCCAAACGAAAGGTGAGGGGTTACTAACCTATACCCTGGTAGTCCTCCTCAGCTAAGTGGAAAAACCTGGAAAGTCCATCTGCATTTGCATGGGCAACCCCAGGTCTGTGTTCCACTGTAAAGTCCATTCCCTGTAGGGAAATGGACCACCTTAACAGCTTGGGATTCTCCCTCTCATCTGCATGAGCCATCTGAGAGGCCTGTGGTCAGTTTGAACACGAAAGTGAGTCCCAAACAAATATGGTCTCAACTTTTTCAGTGACCACACCACAGCAAAAGCCTCTCTCTCAATGGCACTCCATCTCTGCTCTCTGGGAAGAAGCCTCCTGCTAATAAAGGCAACTGGCTGATCAAGGCCCCCTTCATTTAGCTGTGACAACACTGCCCCAATCCCTTGCCCTGAAGCATCCGTCTGAACTACAAATTCTTTTGTGTAGTCAGGGGCTAGTAACACTGGTGCTGAACACATAGCAGCTTTCAGAGTGTCAAAAGCCTTCTGACACTCTGGGGTCCAAATCACCTTCTTGGGCCTCTTTTTAGAAGTCAGTTCTGTGAGGGGTCCCACAATGGTCCCATAATTTTGAACAAACCTTCTATAGTACCCTGTCAGTCCAAGGAATGCCCTGACCTGAGTCTGGGTAACAGGTGCTGTCCAATCCAAAATAGTTTGGATTTTAGCTTGGAGAGGCTGTACATGGCCCCCACCTACCAGGTGGCCCAGGTACACCACAGAACTCTGCCCTATTTGGCACTTGCTTGCCTTAATCGTCAGGCCTGCCTGCTGCATGGCCTGAAGCACTTCCCTTAGGTGGCTTAAGTGATCCCCCAGGTAGAACTGTATACAGCTATATCATCCAGGTAAGCTGCACTGAACTGTTCCAACCCAGACAAGACCCTGTTCACCAACCTTTGGAAGGTGGCAGGTGCATTCTTTAATCCAAAGGGCATTACCTTGAACTGATAATGTCCCTCTGGTGTGGAGAATGCTGACCTCTCCTTGGCTCCAGCAGTGAGGGCAATCTGCCAGTAACCTGAAGTCAAATCAAAAGTACTCAGGTACTTAGCAGCCCCTAACCTATCAATGAGCTCATCAGCTCTAGGTATAGGGTGAGCGTCAGTCTTTGTGACTGCATTCAATCCTCTGTAGTCCACACAGAACCTTAACTCCTTAGGTCCCCCTGAGGATTAGGTTTGGGTACCAGCACCACTGGACTGGCCCATGGACTCTCAGACGGTTCAATTACCCCCAATTCCAGCATCTTAGCAACCTCAGCTTTAATGCTGGCTCTGACATGGTCAGACAACCTGTACAGTTTATTTTTGACAGGTAGGCTGTCACCAGTGTCAATGTGGTGCACACACCACTCAGTGATGCCTGGGGTCAAAGAGAACAGGCCAGCAAACTGCTCCAGCACTTGCTTACAGTCTCTGTGCTGCTGGTCTGTCAACTTGGGAGAGAGTATCACCCCCTCCACTGACCCATCTTGCACATTGGTGGAGAGGAGGTCGGGCACAGGCTCCGTTTCCTCCTCCACACCCTCATCAGTGACCAGTAACATGGTCATGTCTGCCCTGTCATGGTGGGGTTTCAATCTATTCACATGCAGGACCCTATGAGGGTTCCTGGGGGTGCCAAGGTCAACCAAATAGGTAACCTCCCCTTCTTTTCTAAGATTGGATAGGGCCCACTCCACTTGTCATGGAGGGCCCTGGGAACCACAGGCTCCAACACCCACACCAATTGTCCTGGAGTATACTCAGGCATAGTAGCCTTCTGATCATACCAGTGCTTCATGAGCTCCTGGCTGGCCTCCAGTTTCCTGTTTGCCTTGTACATGTACTGCCATTCTAGATCTCAGGCCTAGCACATAATCAAGCACATTGTCCTTTGCTTCTTTAAGAGGCTTCTCTAAAGACTCTCTTAGCAGGCTCAATGGCCCCCTCACAGGGTGTCCAAACACCAACTCAAAGGGACTGAAACCAACCCCTTTCTGTGGCACCTCCCTGTAGGCAAACAGTAAGCATGGGAGGAGAACATCCCATCTCCTCCTGAGTTTCTCTGACAACCCATTTATCATGCCCTTCAGGGTTTTGTTGAATCTCTCAACAAGACCATTTGCTTGTGGGTGATAGGAGGTGGTGAACTTGTAGTTGACACCACACTCATCCCACATAGCAGTCAGATAGCTGGACAGGAAGTTTGTGCCCCTATCTGACAACACCTCTTTCGGAAAACCAACTCTGGTGAACACACCAAGTAGTGCTCTAGCCACTGCAGGAGCATCAATTGTTCTCAGAGGGATTGATTCAGGGTATCTAGTGGCATGGTCAACTACCACTAAGATATACCTATTCCCTGATGCAGTAGGTGGGTCTAGGGGACCAACAATGTCCATCCCCACCCTCTCAAAAGG
Organism: Calotriton arnoldi; assembly: GCA_963921515.1. Classification (NCBI taxonomy): domain Eukaryota; kingdom Metazoa; phylum Chordata; class Amphibia; order Caudata; family Salamandridae; genus Calotriton; species Calotriton arnoldi. Next base: position 308,108 of record CAWUFW010009871.1, read on the forward strand.
AACCCCAACCACTGGCAATGGTATAAGGGGAGCCTTTGTCTTGCCCCCTGCCTTGCCACTGCCCTGACAGGTGACACAGGAGCTACAAAACTCCTTTACCTTCTCAGACATACAGGGCCAGTAGAAATGGTTCACCAACCGGTTCCATGTCTTTGTCTGTCCCAAATGTCCTGCCAAGGGGATATCATGACCCAAAGTCAGGATGAACTCTCTGTACTTCTGGGGCACCACCAACCTCCTGGTGGCCCCCTCCTTGAGGTCTCTGGCCTCAGTATAAAGCAGTCCATCTTCCCAGTAGATTCTGTGAAACCCACTGTGATCCCCTTCCTCTTGCTTAGAGGCAATCCGCCTCAAGCTCTCAAGGGTGGGACAGTCTCTCTGTCCCTGACTGAACTCCTCTCTGGAGGGTCCACCTGCTCCTGTCAGTTCTGCCAAATCTGACAGCTCTGGCAGGGATGGAGTCCCTCCCTCAGAGGCCAGATCCTCCCCATCAGGGTTAGATTCCTCCTGCACCTCTGGAGTTCCCTGGGCTGGCTCACCAGGCCCAGTACCCTTGTCCATGGATGCTTGGCCCTTTGTTCCAGGGTCCAAGTGTCCAGCCCCTCCCTTCTGGCTAGTCTGTGACCTAGTCACAGCACATACCCACTCAGGGAGCTCCAATATTTTCATATGGAGTCCTCTCTCCACCTCTGACCATGCAGAGGCTTCAAGGTCATTGCCCAGTAAACACTGGACTGGGAGCACCTTTGACACAGCTACCTTCATAGGGCCTGTCACACCTCCCCATTCCAAATCCACCACAGCCATGGGATGGATTTTGGTAGTGCTGTCTGCATAAGTCACCTGGTGAAACTCACCAGGTATCACCCTCTCTGCAGGCACCAGCTCAGCCAGGACCATAGTTACACTAGCCCCAGTGTCTCTGATAGCCTCAACCTCAGTCCCATTCACTTTAGGTATCTGCCTGTACTTATCCATGTTTGGAGGTAAGGCATCAAGGGTTGCAATATTCACCCCACCCAAGGATACTAAGGTTGCTGCCACTACTGGAATACCCCCTTCTGGTGTACCACTCTCCACCCCTACACTCACACTGGCAATCCCTGTGGATGGCCCCTTAGGGGGGAGCTTCTTAGCGCAGACAGCATCTCCCTGCTTGTGCCCTGGCTGGTTACAGTCAAAGCACTTACCCACCTTTGAGGGATCAAAGAACCTACCAGGCTTTCCCTGATACCCCCACCCTTTGAATTTGGGTTGGCTCGGGCCCCCCCTCCTTGTGCAGGTTTTTGTGGGTCTTTAGAGGACTCTTTCTGATTTTGACCTTCTTTCCCTTGGGCTTTCCCCTGGGGAGGGACCTGTCCTCCTTTCTTCTGGTCACCCCCTGGTGCTGTATGGAAACCCGGGTTCTCACCCACTCATCAGCTGCTTCCCCCAGCTCTCTGGGGTCTGTCAGCTTAGAGTCCACTAGATACTGGCGTAACTTCTCTTCTGCACAATGAGTCAAAATGTGTTCTTTCAAAAACAAATTATACAATCCCTCATAAGTGCTCACTTTGTTACCACAAATCCAGCCTTCTAGTGCCTTCACTGAAACATCCACAAAGTCTATCCAAGACTTGGAACTCAATTTCTGGGTGTTCCTAAACTTCACCCTGTACTGCTCTGGAGTCAGACCAAACCTCTTGACTAAGCAGGCTTTCATCTGCTGGTATGATTCTGCATCCTCTCCCTTCAGGGTCAGGAGCCTATCCCTCCCAGCTACTGGAATCAACTCCCACAGGAGTGCACCCCAATACCTAGAGTGGACCCTACTCATCTTAAGGGCCCTCTCAAAAGCTGCAAGCCATTTGTCAATGTCATCCCCCTCAGTGTACTTGGGCACAATACCCTTGGGAAGTTTGTGATCAGGACCACCCCTGGGCATTTCAAAATCTTCATTGTTGTCGCTGCCACCATTTCTTCTCAACTCCTCCCTCTCCCATGTTCTCTTAGCTAGTTCCAATTTCTCCTTTTCTAGGGCAATCAACTCGAATTGCGCCTTAAGCTGTCTCTCTGCAAGGGACGGTGATGGTACCTGAGTAAGGGACCCTTCCCCACTCCCACCATCAGGATTCTGTTGGCTTACACTAGTTATAATGGAAGAGGCATCATCCTCCTCTCCTGGGATGATGTTGGGGGGGACACCCTCTACCCCCCCTTGATTCTCCTCAGCTGCCTGGTCATGGGCTTGTATAAACTGAAATAACCCTGCCTTCCTATACCTCTTGGAAGCAGGCAGCCCCCTAAGCCTATACTGTCCCTAAGCTCAGCCAACTTAAACTGGGACAGTTTAGCCAGGTCCAACTCCATGGTTCCCTAGTTTTGGGTCACAACACTAGGCACAATAGACTTAGAACAATTTAGAAAAATCAAAACAATGGATTAAAAACAGTTTAGTCCAAATTCCAAAAATCAAACTCAAAAGTTTTGTTCTAAGGCAATTTAGAGGATTTTTATAATCTTAATTCATTCTCTGAAAGGTGTACTTTTTAAACACAAGTCCACATCCACACCGCAGAGCACCAAATGTTGGAAAGTGGGTTATTGGTAGGGGCAAATGTAGGTCTGCAACTAGTAATAAGACCACAAACACTTGATAGGACCCAGCATAGGTCTTAGAAATATAATCCTATGCTCAACCCTTGGTAGCTTGGCTGCGAGCAGGCAGGCTTAACTTCAAAGACAGGTATGTAAAGCTTTTAAAAACACCAATTCAGTAAATAATTAAGACCCAACTCATAATAAAAATCCAACACCAATTTATGAAAATAGGAAATATTTTTATCTTTACAATGACACCAAAACGACAAAAATCCAATGTAGGGAACCGGAGATATGAATTTTCAAAGTTTAAATAAAATATAGCACTTAGAAGCATATAGCACCATATTGGGACATAGGCTCGCGATAGACCGGGCCAAAGTCAAAGTTTCAGGCCGACCGCGATGGAGCCCTGAGCGGCTACCACCCTCGGAAGGTACCGGTTAAAGTTTTTACCTTCACACTTAGAAACTTTTCTGGAGCTTTTTCTCGCGAGGCCCCTCGAAGCTCCCAGCCAGTCCGGATCCGGTGAGGGTTCGCCGGCTTGACTTGTGACGAGGTCCCGGTAAACTTCCCTGGAGCGGACTTAGAAAATTTCTCAAGATCGCTTCAGCGGGGCAATCCAGAAATCCAGGCCGACACGCGAGTGAAGACAGGCGGCTTGGCTCTCGCGGTTGCTCCCGGTCGGCTTTTCTACGAGCGGACTTAGAAGCTTTTCTGGAGCTTTTTCTCGCGGGGTCTCTCGATGCTCCTCATGTAGCCGGATCCGGTGAGGGTTCGCCGGCTTCAGATTTTCTCTAGTCCCGGTCAATCTATGGAAGTCGATGCGATGGAGCTTTTAGCGGGACAAACCTGGTGGGCTTGGCCGGCTCACGGTTGAAGGCAGGCGGCTTGGCTGACCAGGATGAGTCGGTCCCCCTATGGAGCTTTTTTTCAAAGTTCCTCCAAAGTTCCCCAAACTTCTTGAACTTCTTCCTGAAGTTCCTCAAAGGGTCCCAAAGTGTCTCAAACTTACTCCAAGGGTCTGGAAGCTCCAAGATGGTCCTTGAAAGTTGAGGACTTCAATTCCCACAATGCACTGGACGTCACCCTTACAAATCCACTGGTAGCTCCCCAGGTTGATGATTCTTGGTGGTGAGGGTCCAGATGAGCTCTGTTAACCTGTAGCTTGCAGGGAGTCCACTCTTGGCTTCTTTTACTCAGCACAGTTAGTCCACAAAGCTGTAGTTTCAGGTGGTGCAGTCTCCAGAGGTCAGGCCTTAGAAGTCTTTGCACAGCAGAACTTTTCAGCAGGGCCAGTCTTGCTTTCTTCAGTTTCAAGCAGCAGATCTGAGGGGCTGGGCCTCTCTCAGATACTTATTCCACAGTCTCTGGGTCATCCAGGAGGTCAAGCTTCACCAATAGGAGTAGGATAACTTCCCACTTGAGTGAGTCCTTCCTGCAGAGTGTGGCATTATTCTATCCCAGAGTGCAACACAGCTTCCAAATCCATAATGGCTGATTTTCCAGCAAGGAGGTAAGAGCTGGCTAAACACTCCCACTGAGTTGGCTAATTAACCTAGCCTCTCCTCCCTACATCTGCACATATCTTCCTTAATCCTGCCATCTGGCTGAGGTGGGGGTTCAAAGTTGTAAATGACACTGCTCTGGGCTCTGCCCCTTTGAAGCTCATTGTTTACGACCCCTCCCCTGGCCTGGCATTCTTGCAGAACAGCTCACTGCCCTCCCAGTCCATCTGGCTGGCCCCAGGGGATCTTTATCACCTCTTCAGGCAGGCTGGCTAATCCCCTTAACTCTGACCAATCAGGGCAGAGCACTGGAAGGCTGGATTTGGAACTAAAACTAAGAAAGGGTTATAACTTCTTGTCTGTTCACTTTGGGAAAAATTCAATAACATCAAATTGTAGGATTTATCCATACCATTCTAGTGAGTCTTTGAATGGAATCTTTATCCCTCTCCTATCAGAAGTTATTGTTTAATAACTTTCCCCCATGTTAACCTATGGGGCATGGGGTTTGCAATGGGAAAAATGACATGGGCCATTTTTCCAGCACCAGGACTTACAAAAACATATTTTATAAGTACTTGGCTTATTTTCACAGGACCCCCACCCCATAGGTCACCTAGGGGAGACCCTAGGGGTGCTGAATCTGTAAAAATATTGCAGATCCTCCATGCCCAGTGCCCCCAGCATCAAAGTCGAATTTGGGCAGCACTTTACACAAAGGGGAGAGTGAAATGTGAATTTCACTTAACCCAGGGCATATATAAACTCATTTTATAAGGGTCTACCTTATAGATACCTGACCCCCCACCCCTGGGATACCTAGGGAAGACCCTGGGGGTCATTATTATGCCAAAATATTTTAGGTTGACCAGTTTTAAGTGCCCCAAACCCCAAAGTCGAGTTTGGCCACAATTTACATGTTTAAGAGCAATCCTGGCGCACAGAGCTGCTTTTAAACTGACCACAGGCTTCAGCAGTACACACAAGCAAGTGCAAAAAGGCTGCTGGCCTCTAAACTGCCATTCCCCAGGATACTGGGGACTTCTAGGTAGTTTCAATCCCCTGCCCTATTATATACTAGGGGCTTATGGGGTGGGTCATGCCAATTACAGGGGTACCCCACCATCCCATAGTGTACCCTAGTGTATGTTGGGTGTCTTAACTGTATTCTAATGTGTTCCTTTCAGCTTGGCACTGGCCCTGGGCCTAGTTAGACAGAGCCCCGGGTCAGTCAGAGTCAGTTACCACCAGTTCCAGTCAGCAAAAAGTTGGGGGGTGCCCAGGGCACAGGATGACTTTACAACAATCTCCCAAACAGACTGATGTGCGGTCTGGGTACTTCCCGAAGAAGGGAGAGAGGGAGGGAGGAGGAGGGGATAGGGGAGGGAGGTAGGGGTGGGATCAGGGGAGAAGGGGTGAGGGACGGTCTGGGGGGTCAAGGGGTGTTGGGTGGTGGGGACAAAATGGGGTGAAAAAATTCAGAGAGATAATTGGCAAAATATTCAAACAAAACTGTAAAATGCTAAGAATAATGACAGAACTTGGAGTAAATTGTATCTACCCGGGTTTTTGCCTGGGTCAAAAGGGGGAAAGGACCAAAAAAAAGAAAAAAGGACGATATATTAGTCTAAATGGGTAAGATGACTATTTGCTCGGTCAACATTGGGGGTTTAGGGGATAGGAATAAGCAAAATCGGACTATGGAAATGTTAAAATCTAATAACTCCGACATTGTCGCTCTTCAAGAAACACATATACCATGGGAAAAGAGGGGGTTAATTATGATAAAGGGTTATTCTCTAGTGGCCTGTTCTATGCAAACTTCTAATATTAGAGGGGTGGCCATCCTAACCAAGAATCGAATAGGACCAGTTAGACGGACACTGGGTGATGCAGGAGGGAGATGGGCTCTGGTGGAGCTAGAACTTGGAATAACAATAGTAACGGTGTATGGCTCAAACCAAGATGAGCCTAAGATATTCGAAGATCTGGAAATGGAGTTGGCGGCTTGGCCTACCCCTCTAATTATGTGCGGGGATCTCAATATACATTTAGGAGTAGGCGGTCGGATGCCTAGTAGATATCAAGGTCAGAAGCCTAAAGTCTATAGAGCATTAACATCATTAATTAAAAGCCACGGGCTAATAGACGTATGGGAATCCAAGTTTCCCTCTGATCCTGGATACACATATTTTTCCCACCCTCACCAGAAATATGTCAGGCTGGATTACTTTTTTATCTCGAAGCAGACTTCAGGAGGGGCAGAGATAGAAATACTACCAAAATTAATGTCCGATCATAATCCTTTGATTCTAGGGCTAAGACTGCAGCAAGTACATATATACCAATCACAATGGACGTTCGATCGGAAATTGCTGGTGGATCAAGAATATGTTTGTTATTTTAGAACCTGGATAACAGAATTCTTTAATATGAATAGATATAGCGCCTCACGCAACACGGTCTGGGATGCGTTTAAGGCAAGAGTAAGGGGGGAGATGGTAAGCTTTGTATCTAATAAAAGACAACAACAAGAGAAGAAGATTAAGCAATTGCGCGCTAAGCTTCGGGATTTGGAGAAAGAGCATCTGGGTAAGATAGTGCGGGGGATGGAGGTCGCCACAACCAAACTAGACATCACTTTGACTAAAGCCGAGATAGGGTCTTACTATTCTCAAAAGGCCGCAGCAGGATATCAAACTCACAGGGCGGAGAGTTACGAGTATGGGGAAACAGTTGGAAAACTGCTCACCTTAAAGACAAGACAAAAAACAGTGAAGAGTCAGATATCCTCAATAACAAGTGGGGGGACCTCATATACAGATCCAGGGGATATAGTAGGTGCATTCCATAAGTTTTATCAAGATCTTTATATGGAGGAGAAACAGGGCCCCCACGGAGATGCATTTTTGAGGGCCAGTAAAGAATATAGGAAGCTGGGGGGGATGCGAGCGAGAGGTTGGAGTCTGAATTCACTTTTGAGGAGATACAAACAGCGATACAGCAGATGGCCTCGGGCAAGGCAGCAGGCCCTGACAAGATTCCATCAGAATTTTATAAAATCTTTCAACAAGAGCTAGCCCCCTTGCTCTGGGATCTGTTTTTGGTGGTACAATATTCTGGAAACCCACCAGATTCTTGGAAGGGTACCAACATCGTTATTTTCCCCAAGAAAGATAAACCACCGGATAAGCCTACTTCATACAGGCCCATCTCCCTAATCAATGCGGATGCAAAAATCTATTCTAAAATCCTGGCGAATCGCCTCCAGGGGGTCATAGCCAGTCTTGTGTCGCCCTGGAAACACGGCTTCGTACCTGGTAGAGACACAACTGACCATGTAAGACGAGCCGTGGCCCTGTTTGACATTACTGGGGAGACCAATGGCAATCTGGCTATGATCCTCCTGGATGCGGAAAAAGCATTCGATCGAGTGTCATGGGAGTACTTGTGAGGAGTTTTGGCAGCTAAGGGGTTCGGTCCCCGGGTTGTCTCTGCAATTAAAGCAATGTATAGGGCTCCATACGCGCAGCTACAGTTGATGGGTAGAGAATCAGACACTATAAGGGTGTCAAGGGGAACAAGGCAGGGATGCCTCTGTTCCCCAATCCTATTTGCCCTATATATTGATCCGCTCATTCAGAATCGAGAATCAGGCTATCATACCAGTGACAACCCAGTGGTTCAATACCAAAGTATTAGCCTACGTGGATGATATCGCGGTATTAACACCTAACCCTGAGGGAGCAATGAAGGAAATTGAAGCCATGGCTACCAGATTTGGAAAGGAGTCGGGGTATTTACTGAATAAATCCAAGACCCAAATAATCTGTACCAAAAATGTTATCTTTCAGGATAGCCGGCGAGTAACTACAGCTACCTATCTCGGGGTTAGGGATACCCCAGATATCGATCGGATCACCCATATTAATTTAAACCCCGTGATTAGTAAAATAGCCATTGACCTTAGGCGGATGAGCTCACTTCATTTAACCATTATAGGAAGAGTCAACGTTCTTAAAATGGTAATGCTCCCCAAGATAATGTATTTGTTTAGGGCACTCCCGGTCGAAATTGAAGGGTCTATAATTAAAACTCTAGACTCCATATTTAGTAGGTTTATTTGGCAATATGGTAAGGTCAGGAGATCCTTAAAGTTTCTTACTCTGCCACAAGCACAGGGAGGGTGGGCTGCTCCTCATCTAACGTTTTATTACTGGGCAGCTCTGTTACAACATATGAATATACTCTTTTTTGAAAATGCTGGCAGAGCTAGTGGGGTACAGGCAGAGGGTCTCCCAACAATTTACGAGCTGGCGCTCGGGGAAAGGGCAAAAGCACTGTTGCTCCGTGAGTTGGAACTCAGTTATTATAAGAAGGTTCGATTTAAGATTATTATAAACGCATGGAAATTCTGGGGTAGAATACAAAAACATAGGAATATCGAGAGATTTACAAAGTATACACCCATTTGGAGATCATCGTTATTTCCCCCTGTGTTTTATGATGCTATAGGTAAACAATGGGAGCAACTTGGTCTAAGGACAGTGGGGGATATCCAACCAAAAGGCCAACTATATTTATTTGCGGAGTTACAAAGAGAATATGGAATTCCGGATGGGCACTATTTTAAATATCTACAAATAAAGGGGCTTTTTGGTAAAAGGAGACAAGCAATCTCAAGTGCCAAAATTTCATTGTTTGAGACTATGGGGAGGCCCATTTGTAAAATTAAACATTTATATGGTATGATGATGGAGCAAGTCCCGGGTGATATCGAAAAAATAGAAACTAAATGGGCCAGTAGACTAGAGAATGATGATGTTGATATTGATATGTCACTATGGCTAGTAAAGAAAACGCTCCTATCCGCCAATTTAAAGTCACAGCACTATAAAACGATTTATAACCTATACTTTACCCCTGCCAAATTATTTAAATGGGGGAAAAGGGAGGACGACAAATGCCCTAGATGCGGGGTAGGACCAGCTGAAGAGATCCACATGTTTTATGGCTGTCCACAGCTTGATTTGCTAAAAACAGAACTGGTAAAGTTCTGGGAGAGGATTTTTGGCAAAATTGTGGTATTAACCCCTTCGCTCATGATGATGGGATATGACAGCTGTGCTGGGCTAGATCAAGTCCAGATTAGTATTATATTTATCTCAGTTACTATAATTAGGTTACTCATTGCAACTAGATGGAAGGATCCAATGCCCCTTGCTTCCATGAATACCTGGCCCGCTTTATAGCTGTATATAAACTTGAACAGGCCCTATACGCCTGCAAGGGGTACCAGGCTAAAAGGTGGGGTATGAAATTATGGGCTCCAATCGCGAAGTGGTTAACAGGGGCCGGGGAATGTATAAAGATTAAGGGGCCGATTCCGATTCGGGCCGGAAAAAATACTGACCGACTCGGTACGGGATAATAGTCCGACCGACACGTACCGGCGTTGCCCGACCTGGGAAGTACGATGAAATGCATGGGAATCACGACCGACTCGTACGGAACTCAAGGCGAACGACCGACCCGGCCGGAAACAAGCTATCCGGCCGGGAAACGACGCGAATCGAACCGACCGACACGCATCAGGAAATAATCTGAACGAAACGTACCTGCGAACTCCGACCCGTGCAGTACGATGCAATGGGTGCAAATTCAGACCGATTCGTACGGAGCCCAAGCCGTACGACCGACACGCATACCAAACCCAGCCGAACAAACACAATACTCCGCGACCGACGCGTACGCCGCATATGAAACTGAGCTGAAACACAGCGGGAATGACTCGGAGAGGCGCGCACGAGACAACTGCAACGTGCTACTCAGTCAGAAGAACGACTCCTACATGCACAATAATCACAAATGAAAAAATACAAAAAAAAAGGGCCAAGCAAGCAATGACAAAGCCAATAAATACAGGGGGGGGGAAATGGAACAAGGACACACCCCCAACTCCACCTACATAAAGCCCACAAATCCCTACCATGATCCTTTGCAAATCCCACTGACCTGCCAGCACAGAACATCACACAGCAAACACAGACACACACACAGCTCATCCAACACAAAAGCCACACACCATTAGCACCTCAACAAATAGCACCCTCACACACACACAGCAAAACCTACACACCCTCACTTGCACACACACACATCAATCACCACCACCCATCACCATGCCCCTAAAGAAGAATCCAAAGTTCCTAGATAGTGAATTGGAAGTCATGGTAGACGAGATCCTGAGGGTAGAGACACAGTTGTTTGGCACATTGGTCCAACAGACCCCCATGTCGCAGAAAACCAAGATGTGGGCGAGGATCGTCGACAGGGTGAACGCACAATCACCATGTTTGCGCACAAAGGAAGACATCCAGAACAGGTGGTATGATGTGCGCAGGAGGGTCAGAGACCTACTCAAGAAGGATTACCTCCTGAGCCAGCACACCGGCAGTGGCCCTCCTGCAAAACCAGTATACCTCAGGCCCTGGGAGGAGAAGGTGCGGGCCATCCTACCACCAGTGAGCGTATATGGACTAACAGACATCCCAGAGCCTGGTGAGTACACAACTAATATACACAATATTGTGTGCCAATACACACACATCACTGTCAAGGGGACACTCAAACCATCCACCCCTAGCAAATCAACAGCAACCAAAAGATAATCATCCTAAGATATGTATGTCAGTTAGATAAACACAATACATGCCATCTCACAGTGATATGTAACTGTGACATGACATGTACAAACCTAACAACAAATAGAGCAAGGCAGTGGCACAAATATAACCAACAAACACTGCCTGATATTTTGCCACCACTAGAACACCACCTCACAGGGAAGCTCACTTAAAGGAAGGAATTCTGTGTATGCTGGTGAAGTTAGTGTAGCCAATAGCATGATGGGAGTTGGAGTCACAGATACTGCTCACCCTCACAATTGGCCCATCAACACCACTCTGAACTATGCTCACATCACAGGGAGTGGATAAGGACTGACAAGATGGCTGACACTGGCTACTGCTGTGGGAGCACAAGGCCCTGTTGGGAACTGTGCACCAACAAACAGCACAACACCACTTCCTGACATCCTGAAAGCCAACTTGCACTCCCTGCAATGCAAGCACGTTGCATGGTGGGATATCTGGCTGGCTGGGAAGGAGGACTCATAGCACTGACCATAGTTACAAGCAGCTCACCTCACACACCCCCTCAACACAAACTCCACATAACCCACCTGGGAGAATGCAATGCCTCACATACCAAATGAAGATCCCACAAAGAACCACCACCCTGGGTAATGCTGTGTGAAGCACAGGGACACACCTGGGACTTGTAGCCAAACAAACGCAAGGACAACACTGTCAGCTGTCCTGTCAGCACAGGCACACTACCCCACAGGGAAGCAGAGTCCAAAGGAAGGAAGTACGGGCATGCTGGGAAGGGGGGTGTAGGCAATAGCATGATGGGAGTTGGAGTCACAGATACTGCTCACCCTCACAATTGGCCCATCAACACCACTCTGAACCATGCTCACATCACAGGGAGTGGATAAGGACTGACAAGATGGCTGACACTGGCTACTGCTGTGGGGAGCACAAGGCCCTGCTGGGAACTGTGCACCAACAAACAGCACAACACCACTGCCTGACATCATGAGAGTCAACCTGAACCCACTGCAAGGGTGGCATGCTTCATGGTGGGATAACTGGGCCAGGTGGAGAAGGATGGCCGGATGTCCACCAAATACAACCAATGCTGGCCATGCACACACCTCAACATTCATATTGAAATGCCCCAGGTATGCATGACAATGTGCGACACCAATATCAACCTCTTACTGTGGCAACTTAGGACAATGCAATGTACATGTCCGCATCCAGAGGTACAGTCACAACTGTCAGGTGTGTGAACCATTGATGTCTGTAGAAACATTACATACAATGTGTGTCTCTTCCAAATACAGGTGACGATGATGGGGACACAGCAGCAGGCGAGGAGGAGTCCCTGTCCCAGGCTCCGGGGGACACAGAGCTCACTGGTGTGGAACAGCCTCTGCCCTCCTTGGATGGCGAGGACCTACCTGGCACCTCTGGTGTGAGTCATCATGCAGCACCAGCTGGACCAACATCTGCACCCCCTGCACCCACCCCTCCAACAACTGCCAACATACAGACCACCCCCGCTGACACGGACAGACCAAGGATCACCGCTGACAACAGCACAGGGCCCCAGGCCCACTGTGGAGCAACGGATGACAACACCACTAACAACCCCCAAGTGGGCCTTGGGTCACCTGAGCGTGCCACCGCAGGTCCTGCATGTGTCGCATGGGGTGGTGGGAGGGGTGGTAGACATAGGTCGCTGCTTGCAGAGGGGTCTGGACTGCATGATGACCCACAACTGGCACGCATCGCTGATGCGTACCAGGATAGCACCGGAGAGGTCAGACAGGTAGTGGGGATCCTCAACGACATACAACAGCAGCAGGCTGCCCATCATGCCCGCTTGGACTCCCACATGGCCCGTGTAGAGACACACATGTTGGGCATGGAGTCCAAGTGGGACACATTGCAAGAACTCACAGCGGTGCATAGGGACATATTGACATGCCTCCGCCAGATTAGCACCAACATGGCCACACCTCCCTGTGTGCCCACAACATCTGGTGCTGCAACAACTGACACCGCCACAGGGAGGGAGGAGGACTCTGGCGGAGAGTCCCCTGCACCGCCGCATCCTGCACGTGAGGGTCCCCCCCCAAAGAAGAGGGGTTGTCCGAGGAAGGAAAACTGAGAGGTTGATGGCCACGTACATCCCCCAGGAAGCCAACACCTGTTCTGGAAATTCTCCTTTGTGTGCAAACGTTTCACCCTGTCGAATGCAACACTACTTTCCCACATGACATGGGGAGTTCAAGTTGGACTAATGTATCATATGACTGTGGACTCCACTCAGGACATTTCTGCTACCAAGACTTCCAACTCATCTGGGAACTTTGGATCACAATCCCAATGTACAGCACCCACCATCCTGTGCACTATACACACACACATTTCTGTAAATAAAATCACTAGTACACCATACTTGCCACTGTTGTTATTCAAATGTGGATACTGTTATAGTGATGATGTTCTGCTAAATTACACTGTGTATGCTAACTGCTACAGCAAGTACAACACCGTCGTGTGAGTCATGGTGACGTGACACATATGAGGGAGACACACCACTAGGGCTACACAACACAGACACCAGGGCCATCGGACTCATCGCCCACAGTGATGTTGCCAGGAAATACAGTGGAATGCACAGACACCACACCTATTCAGAGTCTGTGTCAACTAGCCCACAGGTGCAGTAAGCAAATGTCACTCAGATGTGTGACCACAGACAACGCACATCCCAAAGTGAAGCAGAGGTTTATTACACATTAGCAACATGTTGTTTCCACTACAAATGCAAGGTTTACCCACGTGGCAGTGGCCACACAGTCAACAAGTGCAGAAGATATGAAGTCCAGGGGTGTGTGGCACATCACTTGTAGGCCAACTACTGCTGCCACCCTGAAAGCTGAATCATGGTGTCGGGGGATCCAAGTTGACCAAAGTACTCAGTAAGCACCCTGTGAAGGACAGACATGACACACAGTTAAAATCACTGTAGAACAGGACAGTACTGCAATACTCATCCCCAATACATGTCACAAGACAACTACACAAAACCAAGTTAGCATATCAAAACTGTTGGGGAGTTCAGACTACCTGGAAGGACACATTGCTGCACGCATCCAGTCAAGTAGCACATGGCCACACTCAAACAGCACCAGAGCACCACCCACACATATCATGCAAACTCACGTCATTCACATTACATCTCCCTGGATACTCACATTCAGCTGAAGAAGTTGGTGATTAGCTGTGTGCGGACATCACCATCATCATCATCATCATCATCATCACTGGCATCGTGGCCCAGGCCAGGATCCTCCACAGGTGGCGGACATTGGTCATCGTCATCCAGGATGAGAGGCAACTCCTTCCGCACTGCCAGGTTGTGTAGCATGCAGCAGACGATGACAATCTTGCACACCTTTGCTGGGGCATATGGGAGGGCCCCTCCTGTCTTGTCCAGGCAGCGGAAGCGGCTCTTCAGGAGACCAAAGGTCCGCTCTATCACTCTCCTGGTCCGACCATGTGCCTCATTGTAGCGCATCTGGGCTGGTGTCACAGGGTTCCTGAGGGGTGTCAGCAACCACGGCATGTTGGGGTATCCGGAGTCACCTACAGACAGACAAGTGCACTTTAGCTGAGTTGGAAAAGTGGGTGGAATACTACAGATCAGAACACACACAATGGTACAAAGTCAGTACACACCGACAAGCCAGGCACGCTGGTTCTGCATCTGTGCCATCATCCTCGGGATGCGACTACTCCTCATCACGTAGGCATCGTGTGCTGAACCAGGGAAACGGGCGCACACATGTGTGATGCTCATATCTGCTAAACATACCACCAGAGCATTGATCGAATGGTAATGTTTACGGTTCCGGTATGCCTGCTCATGTGCCTGAGGTGGTACCAAAGCCACATGTGTCCCATCAATGGAGCCAATGACATGTGGCATCCTCCCCAGGGCATAGAAGTCACTCTTGACGTCAGTGAGTTGTTGACGTGTTGGGAAATAGATGTACTGGTTCAGGCATCTCAACATTGCCTCCAAAACATCGCGTAGCACACGGCTGAACATAGTCTGTGACATCCCACCGGCAGTCGCAACAGTGTGTTGAAAGGTACCGGTGGCAAAGAAGTGTAGGGCTGCCATTACCTTCACCTTGGGGGTCAGCGCCGTAGGGTACGGCCGGCCAGGTTGCAAATGTGGTGCCAAGCGCACTGCCAAATCCTCAATCAGCTGCCTGGTGAAGCGGTACCGTCGGATGCTGTCACGTTCCACCATCGTTGCCAGGTCAGGGAATGGTCTATGGACAGCTGGAGCCCTACAGTGCATAGGTTGAAGGAAGGAAGATTGTCAGTCACCCCACATATGTGCCATTCACCATACTCAATTTCACATGATACATCATTACGTGACACAAGTACTTGATGTGTGTGCCGTTCTGTCGGACATAACTCGCACCTACATGGCCATCATCTAACTTCTCAGTTCAACATGTGTGCACAACAGGTGCCAGGTTGTGCTATGGGAAACCATTAGGCTGTGTCACAGTACCCATTTACTGCTGTCACGTTCCACACACACACCACAGTGACATGTCTGGACAGATGCGCCACAGGCATCACAGATCATTGACAGGTAGATTCCCAGTGACCCTGTCTTGCCACATGGACACTGGCATGACATGGCGTATCATGTACACGTCAGAAAAACAAACATGACTCCCACAGGTAGTGGCCCCTGTTGCATCCGCAGGACAGACATGGACGCTAGTGATGCACAACATCAAAGTCCATGCACAAACAACGTTGATGTGGAGACTGTCTCCCATCGTGCACATGGAATCAGTGACATCGGAAACACAACATGCACACAGACTGTGGAGGGACATCACTATTGTGGCAATGGGTCATCCTGTGACATACATGCCTTCCCACATGGGACTCTGGGGGTATGTGACATGTCATACACATACACAACCTGGAAATGTGACCATGCCACATGCTCCAAAATGAACTGTTGCACATCACAGTGGTCATGTGCACAACACACCAAGGACCCTGTCCCCATGAACACATGCACAGCCTGGGTGTGGCTGCCCACAAGTGCCACCACAGAAACCACATGTTAACCCCCATACACAGAGAAGGAAATGCAGCCTTACATGCCTCAGGAAACAGTGTGGACTGGGTGTGGTGTTGTAGGTGTGCCCCTGGGTCTCTGGCAGGTATATGTGGCTGGCATATGTTTACCAGTGACAAGCATGGTGACATATGCCACTGACCTGTACAGGTACGCGTTGTACAGCAATGGACCGATCGGTGTGCCCGGCCGGCCCATTGCATCTGTTGTGAGCGGGTACACGTTGAACAGCAATGGACCGATCGGTGTGCCCGGCTGGCCCATTGCATATGATATGTGCGGGTACGCGTTGTATCCCGAAATACGCGTTGTACAGCAATGGACCGATCGGTGTGCCCGGCCGGCCCATTGCATATGATGTGTGCGGGTACGCGTTGTATCCCGAAATACGCTTTGTACAGCAATGGACCGATCGGTGTGCCCGGCCGGCCCATTGCATCTGTTGTGTGCGGGTACGCGTTGAACAGCAATGGACCGATCGGTGTGCCCGGCCGGCCCATTGCATCTGTTGTGAGCGGGTACGCGTTGAACAGCAATGGACCGATCGGTGTGCCCGGCCGGCCCATTGCATATGATGTGTGCGGTGCACGCGTTGTATCCCAAAATACGCGTTGTACAGCAATGGACCGATCGGTGTGCCCAGCTGGCCCATTGCATATGATGTGTCGTGGTACGCGTTGTATCCCGAAATACGCGTTGTACAGCAATGGACCGATCGGTGTGCCCGGCCGGCCCATTGCATCTGTTGTGAGCGGGTACGCGTTGTATCCCGAAATACGCGTTGTACAGCAATGGACCGATCGGTGTGCCCGGCCGGCCCATTGCATCTGTTGTGAGCGGGTACGCGTTGAACAGCAATGGACCGATCGGTGTGCCCGGCCTGCCCATTGCATATGATGTGTGCGGGTATGCGTTGAATAGCAATGGACTGATCGGTGTGCCCGGCCGGCCCATTGCATATGATGTGTGCGGGTACGCGTTGTATCCCGAAATACGCGTTGTACAGCAATGGACCGATCGGTGTGCCCGGCCGGCCCATTGCATCTGTTGTGAGCGGGTACGCGTTGAACAGCAATGGACCGATCGGTGTGCCCCGCCGGCCCATTGCATCTGTTGTGAGCGGGTACGCGTTGAACAGCAATGGACCTACCGGTGTGCCCGGCCGGCCCATTGCATCTGTTGTGAGCGGGTACGCGTTGAACAGCAATGGACCGATCGGTGTGCCCGGCCGGCCCATTGCATCTGTTGTGAGCGAGTACGCGTTGAACAGCAATGGACCGATCGGTGTGCCCGGCCGGCCCATTGCATATGATGTGTGCGGGTACGCGTTGTATCCCGAAATACGCGTTGTACAGCAATGGACCGATCGGTGTGCCCGGCCGGCCCATTGCATCTGTTGTGAGCGGGTACGCGTTGAACAGCAATGGACCGATCGGTGTGCCCGGCCGGCCCATTGCATCTGTTGTGAGCGGGTACGCGTTGAACAGCAATGGACCGATCGGTGTGCCCGGCCGGCCCATTGCATCTGTTGTGAGCGGGTACGCGTTGTATCCCGAAATACGCGTTGTACAGCAATGGACCGAACGGTGCGCATACATTGGCTGGGGCCTGGCATGGCAACGGACGCGTTTTCGAAGCTCCAACGAGTCTGATGCAGTGAATTCAGTTGGCCAGCCACAACAATGTTGCAAAATCATGGGTGTCATGAAGTTGAAGATTTGAAGGATGCTGTGGGCGTGTATTAGTGCTTCTATTCCATGGATTGGTCAGATTCAGAAGATGCAAACGACTTGGACCTATCACTTTGGACAAATGGGACAGTATCTGCCTCTGCAGCACACATATAATGCTGGCTGTTCCCCTGAGAGCTCACTTGCCTGCACTACATGCTCCAGGACGACATCTGCCACCAACACTGCTGCTGTTTATGCATCCTCTGGCTCCTGCAATGGCACATACTGTGGAGAGAGCCCCAGCCTTCAGCCTTGAGGAGAACCAGGCCCTGCTGGACAGCCTCCTTCCACAGTACAGCAAGCTGTATGGGAAACCAGGGAGCAGGTGAGTGTGCTGTCCACTGCCTCACTAATTGTGCATGTTGTCTGACTAGCAGGACTTTCAGTGTGCACACCACTGGCTAGCATGCCCACTGAGTAGTTGTCACACCCCAAAGTGTGTAGTTACATGCACTGAACTGGTACAGTGCAGTAACAGTGCATTCCAACTAGGTTTACTTCCCATGCAATGATACCATGCAGTGACTGCTGGCAAACTGTTCATAGCCATTGTTGCACTGCCTGTGTACATCATATGCCCCTGTGATTGAGACATGTATATCCAACTGTGTGATGCACGTATATGTTGCATGTGTAGTAATGGCCTGTTCACTTTGTCATCCTCACAGGTTGATGCCCACCAGAAGCAGGAAATCTGGCTGACCATCGCCCGGAAAGTAAGATCCGTGGGGGTCTACAGGCGCAGGATCCGCAACTGCCAGAAGAGGTGGCAGGACATTCGTGGCTGGACCCGGAGGATCGCAAGGGTCCAGCTGAAGCTGTCACCTCCTCGCAGGAGGGGCGGACACCGGACCCTGACCCCCCACATGCTCCAGATCCTGGCGGTGGTCTTCCCTGACCTGGATGGGCAGCTGAAGGACAGACAGCAGCAAGGAGGGGGTGAGTCCATGACTGCACTGTGCACTTTGTCTGACATGCTATGTGCCCTCCTCTGGCCTGGTTAAACTTCCACAGTACATCAGTCATGTGGTCCAGGACCCATGTCCCTCATTTGTGACATGCCCACTTCTCCTCTGATACGCATATGTGTGGCCCTTATAGTCAGGAAATTGTGTCATTTGGGGACTGTGTCATTGCATTTAGCTTTGCTCAAGGTGGGGGACAGCATTTGTTCCCGTGACTATGTTGTGCGATTCATGGGTGGGTCAATTGCTTACACAATGCCTAAGTTCTGACATGTAATCTGGGTGTAACTTTGATATGTGGTCCGCTTGCTGCTCTGACTCACCACATGTCCCTGGGGAATTTGGCACACACCCATGCTGGTGGTGGGAACAATGTTTGGGCCTCAGGAGTATGTGTATCCAGTGTGTCACACAAGCTTAGCCACCTGCCTACTGTCCAGGACTCATCCCTCTTACAGGTGGAGCTGTACAGTCATGCCTACTCCAGGGCATACAATACACTCTGTACTCCCACTCCCGTGTATCATCTGGCATGTTGTGATCAGTGAAATGTACTCTCAGGTGTCTGCCTCTGTCTCATTGTGCTGTGTCTTCATTGTCAGGACTACTGGTATGTTTATCGGTTAGGGCTCAGCATGCCATCTGAGATGTGACCATGATAGACGATACTTCTGTGACTTATAGGTGTCTGATCACTTGACTGTGCACACAGGTGTTTGCGACTGTGACTTTCAGGCAGCTGTATTTTCATTCACCGCACACTGTGAGGTGCTCATGTTCAGAGAGTTGTGTTTCATGTCCCCCATATGTCCAGTTGGTATGACGTGGACAAATAGTAGTACAGATTATGTGGTTTTTGGGGGATGGACATGTGCACTTGTCAGTCACATAACTTGCATTCCCCATGCCCTCGGATTGTGACACAGTGCAGACTGTTGTTGGCTGGCTGCCATGGCCATGTGACTTGAGACAGTAATGTATGACTTTGCACGCATTCCTGTGTCATGGCATTAAACTTCCTGAGACTGATCCTGCAGGGGGGTGACATGTGCAGCATGCACCCCATTGTGGCATTGACTATCCAGACATGGGTGCATCATGGTGTCTGGTGCTGGAATGCATCACATGCATTTCTATTTAGACTCTGGCCATCCCTTTCTCCGGACACCTGCACTGACTCAGTGGCAAGAGATGTGATGTGTGCATGTTCACATACTTCACTGTGTTCCCTGCAATGTCCAACAACTGTGTAGGTGGTGCATGTGTCCACACTGGGGTTTTACCATCAGACAGGCACCAGACAGATGGGTGCAAGGGCAGGAGGGGTGTGAGTCCCATGGTTGACCATCAGACTGACAATCCTGACTGGCTTCCCCGAATCTGTGTGAGGACTTTAGGCAATGTTCAACTAAGGATGCCAGGGCTTGCTCTGTAATGTGCTGTACTTACTGTGGTATGTGCGGTCAGTGCAGGTGACTGATGTTTGTCTGTTTCCCTAATTGTTTGCAGATACATCCACGGCCACAGGAGGGGACAGCTCCACGGACCAGGAGGAGCAGCGGAGCCAGACTGGGTCAGCATCGGACGAGTGGTCAGAGGGACCCAGTGGCACGGAGGGTGAGGGGAGCCACACCGAGGAGTCCTCAGCACCATCCACCTCAGCTGAGGACCACAGCAGCTCGGAGGATGACTCCCTTGTGGAGGCGGGTCTCAGCAGCCACCAAAGGCCAGCTAGTCTGTCTGGCCCCGCCACCACCACCACCGCCCTCCCATTGGCTCCCATTCCTGAGGTCCGTGGAGGCTCCCGTGCTCGGCAGCGTGTCTCCTTCGTGCAAGGCACCGCACCCCCTGCCCCTGTGTCCCCTGCTGCCCTGAGTGAGGAGTCTGTGTACCTCCTTCGGCAGCTCCATGTAGGGCAGACAGCAATGCTGAGTGTCCTCCATGCACACACAACTCTGTTGACACAGCTAGTGTCATTCATGGAGGGCATCTCGACGGGTATGTCTGCCCTACAGAGGAGCAATAAGTCCATGGACTGCTCCCTGACGGCAGCAGTGTCCCTCCTCCAACAGTCCCTCACCCCTCCAACCTCTGCCCCATCCACACTTCCTGCCCCCCTACCTGTCCAAAGCACATGCACACCTGCACAGTCACCCAAACACACAGACACGA
Organism: Calotriton arnoldi; assembly: GCA_963921515.1. Classification (NCBI taxonomy): domain Eukaryota; kingdom Metazoa; phylum Chordata; class Amphibia; order Caudata; family Salamandridae; genus Calotriton; species Calotriton arnoldi. Next base: position 328,886 of record CAWUFW010009871.1, read on the forward strand.
GCAGCACAGACACACCCAAGAGAAAGGCAAGACGTGCACACAAGCATCCTCAGGGGACTGATACCACAGACACAGGGGATGGGGAACACACACACACACAGGCATCCACATTCACTCCGCAGTCCTCCAAATCCTCTCCCTCCAAGACCCCTTCCCTTGCCTCGCCTGCTACCCCACCTACACAGCAGATCTTCCTGTGTGACCTCGGCCTCTTCCCCTCCAATCCTGCTGATCCAGCATACCGGGGGAAGAGGAAGTCCACCCACACAGAGGGGAGTGCCCCTCACCCCTGGACACCCTCCCCCAGGTGCAGGCAGACACAGGACCCCATTAGGAAGTCCCCCCGGACCAAGAAGAGCAAGACCCCACCACCACCACCACGCAGCTCCACCGCCCAGTCTCTCTCCTCCATCCCCCAGGCCACCACTGCACAGGTTCCCCCGCCACACCCTGCCCCAGGTTCCCCCACACACCGATACCACATCCCCAGACTGCTTAGGCCCTCCCCCCCGCCACTTGCTCTTCCACCCTCAACCCAGACGCTCTGCCTGTTAGTGGCACTGTTGTGGAGACCGGGTCCCCCCCCTCTGTCCTGCCCACCTCATCTGCCCACCCTTCCACTCCCTTGGAGTCATGCACTGCAGTGGAGTCCACAACCACCACGTCTGACTCAGGCACTGCAGTGGGTACCCAGTCCACTACATCAGTCCAGCCCACTGCAGTGGTTGCAGCACCCACACCAACTGACTTGTGTACCACAGTGGTGCCGGCCCCCATGAGTCAGACACCTCCACTGCAGTTGCCGGTGACACTCCTGCACCCACCACCCCTTCACTGCCTCACTCTGCCATCTCCTGATCCTGTCCCTGCGGTGCCTGGCCTGCCCCTTGTATGCCCCTCCAAGGGGGATGTCCCCTAACCGTACCAGTGCAGGCAAGCAATGTGTGACCAGTTGTCACTTATCACCCTGTTGGGACTGTGATTTTGGACTGGCCATTGGCCTTAGTTTCTTTTGGACTTCAGAGTTTTCCTTGCCATTTGCTGAATAAAGCCTCTTTTTGTTTAATTGTGGCTTTTCTTTTGATGTACATGATGTGGATGAGTAGCATCCTGCATTTGCTGTTGTAATAGTGTTCATATCAGGACAATGAAGTGTTGCTGTGATGGACTCCATGTGGTCCATGGGATATGTGTCCTGTTGCAGTCTGGATCTATGGCATCCTTTGCTGCAGTCTGAGGGTGTAATGTTCTGCATTTGACACAGGGATGTACATTTTGCATTTGTAAATGAACATCTTTGTCTTACACTGATGCACATCTGGTGGGCTTACCACTGTTCAATGTTTCGATTTCCCTGACTGTGTGCCGAGCTCCACTGGACATGCAGTTTTGCACATCAATGTCGAAAGACTCATCTGTGTATACAGTGCAACTTGCTTGACACGTGTTTTGTGTGTATGCAGATGACTGACGTGACACTCCCGTACCCAGGCTGATGTGAGCAGAGGCTTCTGTGTGTTGTGGTTGTTGACTCACTGACGGAGTGTTCTGCTGACATGTTTGGGTCATGCACAGACAAGGTTTGGCACAGCGGACCTTCCACAGGAGTGGAGTGCCCTCATGGCAGTGTGTAATCCCGTGACATTGCGTGGGCCTGTGTTGTGTGTTGTGTAAGCATGTCTGTGCGTGTTCCCTTCCCTTTTCCTACACAGGCTGTGTCCCTAGGGATGTTCCTGTTTGTGATGCTTGCTGAGTTGTTCTGTGTTCATCCAGCATCTTGGACCTGGTTTCTCCGTGATGTGGGTGCATGGCAAACTAATGTTCATGAGGTTGTCATACCAGGTTGTCTTTGTTGTCAGGGCTGGGGATGTGGGCAAACGCATATGGGACACATTCAGGATTCTCCTTGGCACTTGTTGTTTACACAAGTCATGTGATTTTCAGTTTGTGGTAGCTTTCAGTGATTGTGACACGTTGTGTGTGTGACTGCTGCCACTCCTCAGGGTCAGAGCTGCAATGTTGGAAGTTGTGTACGTGTGTTCTTCGTGTGTCACCTTGGCTTCTTCGTTGGTGTGTGACTATGGCCAGGATCCCATTGATTGTGGTGGATTTCACATCATGCCCATGTACGGCATACTGTGATGTGTGTCAGACATTCACGAGTCTTGTTGACTGGCCATGTGTGATGGGTTTCTGCACCTTAGTTCCCACCACCACCCCTTGTATTGTCATGGGTGCATGTCCAATGTCACCAGTCCATGTGAGCTTCACTGCTGCACATTGGTGGAGATCAGGGTGTGTGGTGTTGAGTGTGTGCAAAAGTGAGTTGTTGCACGGCTAGACCCCTACCTCCATATTGGCCTTGGCTGGCAGGCCGTGCTGATTGATTGGAGCTTGTGTAGGTGTGATGGTAGTTTGTTGCTCAGGACACATGGCTGTGGTTCACAGTGTGAATGACATCTACCTTTGTCATCACAGTGGGATTATCATGCAGGCTAGTGTCAGCACAATGTGGGGTCCCTGAGGGTAGTGCTGTGGTGGGTCTGTCTCTTGCTGTGTTAGTTGCTGTTCCTACAAGCTTGTGTGACATGTGTAATTTGTGCTCCCTCTCATCTAACAATGCCTGATTGCCCGCATAGGGGTATCCGATCCATGAGTAACTTTTGTATGGCACTGTATACACATCTGTGTGGTTGGAATTCAGGCCTCCTCATGTGTTGTGTGGTTGCCTGGGGACACTGGCACACCCCCCCCCATCACCTGTTGTGTTTGATATGCAGTGTGAGTCTGCCTGTTTGTGTTTGTGCCTTTGCACCACTGCATTGGCATAGCTTGAGTGTGCCATTGGCTGTATGTTGTTTGGTGGCTTTCCCCTGCTGTCCCTGGGACTCCTAGGTCATCAGTCAGCACAATAATCATGGTTTGTATGTCCCATTGCTGCCATGGTATTGTATTTGTTCACCTGACATCTACAGTCTCCACAGGATATCTACATTTGTGTGTCCATTGGTGTAGATATGTGGGTCAGCATTATGATGGTCACTTCTGTCATTGTGTTATTTGTGAATGTTGACAATGTGGGCCCCCATGGGTGATGTTTGTATGCACATGGCCAAAACGATGTTTCAGTGACACTGTACTGTTTCCCTCGACCAATCTATGTTGCTATGGGACACAAGCACTACTATGCCACTGATGTGTTTGTTGTTGTGTGACCAGGATTCATCCATGCAGTTTGGCTTTGGCAGCTTTTACCATGACTACAATGGGGCTTTAGGCCCCATTGCCACACTGTTCAAAATGTGCATCAGCTATGGACACCACACTTCCCTTTTGGTCACTGTGGTGATGGGGCTTTAGGCCCCATTGCCACACTGTTCAAAATGTGCATCAGCTATGGACACCACACTTCCCTTTTGGTCACTGTGGTGATGGGGCTTTAGGCCCCATTGCCACACTGTTCAAAATGTGCATCAGCTATGGACACCACACTTCCCTTTTGGTCACTGTGGTGATGGAGCTTTAGGCCCCATTGCCACACTGTTCAAAATGTGCATCAGCTATGGATAGCACACTTCCCTTTTGGTCACTGTGGTGATGGGGTGTTCGAGCCCATTGCCACAGTGGCCATGGTCGGCTTGCATTGTGGGGGCCACACACATTTCTGTGTGACACATGTGCTAGGGGGTCACATTGTATGTTCAATGTCATGTTCAGTGTTGTAGGCATTTGACACAGTGTTGGGGGGGATGTAATCTTCTGTCATTCCTTATGTGGGAGTATGCTAGTTGTGTCATGCATTACCCGTCCTATGAGTAGGAGTGGTGTTAGTGGTAGGCATCCATCCCCCATGAGTGGGGATGGTAGTAGTGACAGGCATCCAGGCCCCCTGAGTAGGGGTGGTGGTAGTGGTAGGCATCCATCCCCCCATGAGTGGGGATGGTAGTAGTGGTAGGCATCCATCCTCCTATGAGTGGGGATGGTAGTAGTGACAGGCATCCAGGCCCCCTGAGTAGGGGTGGTGGTAGTGGTAGGCATCCATCCCCCTATGAGTGGGGATGGTAGTAGTGACAGGCATCCAGGCCCCCTGAGTAGGGGTGGTGGTAGTGGTAGGCATCCATCCCCCATGAGTGGGGATGGTAGTAGTGGTAGACATCCATCCCCCTATGAGTGGGGATGGTAGTAGTGACAGGCATCCAGGCCCCCCTGAGTAGGGGTGGTGGTTGTGGTAGGCATCCAGCCCCCTCTGAGTAGTGATGGTGGTAGTGGTAGGCATCCATACCCCTAAGGGTGGGGATGGTAGTAGTGGCAGGCCTCCAGGCCCCCCTGAGTAGGGGTGGTGGTAGTGGTAGGCATCCAGCCCCCCCTGAGTAGTGATGGTGGTAGTGGTAGGCATCCATCCCCCTAAGGGTGGGGATGGTAGTAGTGGCAGGCATCCAGGCCCCCTGAGTAGGGGTGGTGGTAGTGGTAGGCATCCATCCCCCATGAGTGGGGATGGTAGTAGTGGTAGGCATCCATCCCCCTAAGGGTGGGGATGGTAGTAGTGGCAGGCATCCAGGCCCCCCTGAGTAGGGGTGGTGGTGGTGGTAGGCATCCAGGCCCCCCTGAGTATGGGTGGTGGTAGTGGTAGGCATCCATTCCCCCATGAGTGGGGATGGTAGTAGTGGCAGGCATCCAGGCCCCCCTGAGTAGGGGTGGTGGTAGTGGTAGGCATCCAGCCCCCCCTGAGTAGTGATGGTGGTAGTGGCAGGCATCCATCCCCCTATGAGTGGGGATGGTAGTAGTGGCAGGCATCCAGGCCCCCCTGAGTAGAGGTGGTGGTAGTGGTAGGCATCCAGCCCCCCTGAGTAGTGATGGTGTTAGTGGTAGGCATCCATCCCCCTAAGGGTGGTGTTGGTGGTAGGCATCCATCCCCCTATGGGTGTGTACGGCATTGGTGTTGGCCATCCCACCCCTATGGTTCTGATGTTGCTAGTGTACGTTATTTGTGCATCCCTATGTGTGTGTGACATATTTCGGGTACATGTAGTTTGTTTGTATTGTTGGTGTTTGACTTACCGTCTGCGCCGTACGCGTCCGTGCTGGTCCCGGTAATAGATGTAGAGTATAGGTAGGACCTGCGCAATGGGATTCATGCTTGGATCGTCTCGTTCGAGTTTCTCGTGTCTTCGAGTCGTACTCGTAGCAGGCTTGTTCGTCTCGTAGCCGTGGATCGTCTTGTGGCGCGAAACAGAGCTTATGTACGACTCGCCCGGATGCTCAAACGTGCCGGACGTAGCGACGGGTTCGGCGCGTACGGATTGCGCATCGTACTAGTCCGGCCGGAAGGTGCTGTGTATTTGCTTCCGTGCGGCTCGATTCGGCGTTCGCGGATCCGGCTCGGGCGGGGAACAGGAGCTGGATTGGGTGAGTACGGCTCGCTCGGAAAATGAGTTGTTATACGCATCGTACTTGTTCGTCCGGACGAGTGTACGAATCGGTCGGGGAACACGCATTCGGCTGGTATTTTTTCCGGACGAATACTGTTAGGTGCCCTACCGGCCGAGATCGGAATCGACCCCAAAGTCTGTGTAAATACTTTGATGTATTATTTCTCCCTTTTCTCTCTTGGCTTGTGTTTTTGTAACAAGTATTAATTTGGACTATTTGATAATTATTGATACTGTATAACAAATGAATTAGTTTTGAATATGATTATATGTATAATGTCTCTCTGAATCAATAAAAAAAAAAAAGAAAAAAAAAAAAAGGAAATCTTGATCAACTGGCAGGCTCCAGGCTCCATGCTCTAAACTTGATAGGTGGTATTTCCCCAATATTCTTAGCACAGATAGGCTTCTCCGTGATGACCTGAGAAAGTCAATTAAAGACTTCGGGGCATATTATCAAGAACGGCGTTAAAAATTATCGCCGGTTTAGCGGCAGAAAACTGCTGCTAAAGCGTCGATAATGGGCTTGATAATATGCCCTTGAGAATTCCAATAGAAGTCCATGTTCTGGTGTGAACATGGGCTTCTATTGGAATTCTCCAGGGCATATTATCAAGCCCATTATCGCCGCTTTAGCGGCAGTTTTCTGCCGCTAAACCGGCGATAATTTTAACGCCGTTCTTGATAATATGCCCCTTCTTCTCTACCAATGACCCCACAGACACCTCTCACTTGAATAATTGGGATGCCTTTAATGCAGTCATATGGGTAAAATGCATTGCGCTAGCTACCACTTTGAAAAAGCAACAGACAGAGGAACGGCTCTCACTAGAGGGGGAGCTGCGAGATGTGGAAAGGGCGCACAAGGACACCCTGTCCATACAAACACTACGGAAAGTAACTGCACTAAAAGGGAAACTCCAGGCAATATATACCAATAGGGCAGAAAAAAACATTCTACGCCTCCAGTCCTGGGGATACGATGGGAACGATAAAATAGGCCCTCTGCTAGCATGACAGCTTGGAGCAAAACAAGAAAAAGAATATGTTAAACAAATAGTCGAAGACAAGGGCACCACACACCTTAGCAAGGGAGGAAAAGTGAGGGTCTTCTGTGACTTTTACCGCTCACTCTATGCAGCAGATCCCCTCATAGAACAGGACCAAGCTCATTACCTGGACTCACTTGAGTTCCCACAGGTCTCACCTGCCAATAATGACGACCTTAGTAGTCCTATTTCAAGGGAAGAAGTCCAGAAGGCAATAGACGGCCTCAAAATCCTGAAAGCCCCAGGGCCTGACGGGCTGAATGCCCAGTTCTACTGAACATTTGCAGCCAAGTTAACTCCCCACCTGGCAGACCTCTTTAACGAAATAGCAAATACCCAACAAGTATCTCCATCCATGGGGGAAGCATTAATAACTATAATCCCCAAGGCAGGGAAAGATCCCCAATTATGCGGCTCATACAGGCCAATAGCACTACTGAATCTGGAATCCAAACTATATTCCAAGATATTGGCCAGCAGACTAGAAGATATTTTACCTACACTAATTCACCCCGACCAATCAGGTTTTATCAAGGGACTCCAGACCCAGGATAACTTACACAGGATAATGCACCTAATTGATAAAGTTCAGAAGAAACGGATCCCAGCGGCCCTCTTATCATTGGATTCAGAGAAGGCCTTCGACCGGGTCGATTGGCCCTTCTTAATGTGCACCCTACACCGCTTCGGGTTTGGTGAGACCTTCCTGGGAATGGTGAAAGCTAACTACCGCTCCCCTAGTAAATTGAGTTGCCTCTGACATTTTCAATCTATCAAGAGGCACAAGGTAGGGCTGCCTCCCATCTCCCATGCTCTTCACCCTCTGTATCGAACCACTCGCAGCACGGATAAGTTCTAATCCAGACATCAGCGGCAGCAGATTCGGTCCAGATGAACATCTTCGCGGATGATGTATTGCTACCCATCACTGACCCTAGTGCTTCCCTGCCGGCTATACAGGCCGAACTTAATCATTTTGAACGAGTAGCGGGATTTAAAGTTGATCTTTTCAAATCCTTCCTACTTAACCTGTCAACGCCCCAAGAAATGATGGCAGCGATCGAGGAAACTGCACTGCACGGTTCCGATGTGCACGCAAAGAAATTACCTACCTGGGCATTAAAATTACCCCCAAACTAACAGACCTCTATAAGGCTAATTTCACCCCCTTGCTGTGACAGCTCAAAACCGATTTAAAAAAATGGAACTCCACATATATAACATGGATAGGGCAAATAAACACAATCAAGATGAATGTCCTACCCCGTTCACGGTGGACAAAGATTTTTTCATAGAGCTGAAGAGGATGACCACAAAATTTATTTGGCAGAGGTAAAGAGCCCGCTTATCCCAGAGATTATTAACTAGGCCATGCCTGGAGGGAGGTCTGTCACTCCCTGATTTCCTCCTGTATTATAGAGCCGCACAACTTCGGGTCCTGGCCGAGTGGTCCTTTAAAGCCTCAGATAGACATTGGCTTTATATGGACAGGCAGATAGCGGGAAGAACTATCTGGGACCTATCTTGGAAACCAAAACAAGACAGACCAAACAATGTCTGTCTGAGCACCCCCACAGCCACCACCCTAAAAGTGTGGGATAGCGTAACCAAGGCATTGCCCCTAACGGCCTTTCCATCCCCCCAGATCCCCATTCTTTTTAACCCTGTCTTCCCTCCAGCGCTACTAGAAGGTCCCTTTGATAAGTGGAGGGAGGACAGATGCCTCATGTTATCTGATCTCTTCAAGCTAGGAGAATTACGCTCCTTCGTAGATTGTGCTGCTCTTTTTAAGCTACCGCCCACAGAAGAATACCGCTATTTCTAGTTAAAACACTGAGTGCAACAACCCCAGGAGTGGTTGGCCATGACCAGGGACTTGCTCCCAATAGAGAGGTTCGTCCAAACCGGCAACACGACAAAGGGCTGCATAACCTTTCTGTACTCTCTACTTCTAACGGTGGGTCCACATCAAGATCCGCGCCACAGAGGGTTACACACCTCCATAGCAGAGAAACAGTGGAGCTCCCTATACAAAGACATTGCTAAATATAACCGTTCCATGTTCTTGAGAGAAGCCCATTACAAAATCATGTATGAATGGTATCTACACCCCCATAAACTACATACTATTTTTCCAAACACTTCCGACTTCCGATGCTGGCGGGGCTGTGGGCTTTTGGGTGGTTTCCGTCATATTTGGTGGGACTCCCCTTCCATTCAACCCTTCTGGAAATAAATTCTTTCCCAAGTCAAACAGATTCTGGGGTACCCAATCCCTGCTTCCCTAGAACACACACTTTTTGGGGTGTGTGATCCCAGTCTGAAGCACCAAACACAGGGGGACCACTCTATAATGTGGCTATGTCTGGGGGCGGCCAAAATGGCAATAGCAGCAGCCTGGAAGAAACCAGAGGCCCCCTCTCTTACCCAATGGCATGCCCGTTTATGGCAAGCCATAGCCCTTGAACGGATGACAGATAATATTGAAGATTCCCGCAAGAGCTTTGATTACATTTGGAGTCCCTTGGTGGGTTACCTGTCGGAGGGGTTACCGCTATTTGCCTGTGGGCCTAGGTTGCGGGCCCTCCACCTCTTTCAGACATAATAGATTTGGCCCCAGTCTTGAATTCCCGGTAAGTCGAAGCATCTAGGCCTTCTACTGACTCTTCCGAGGGCGACCCCAGTCTCCCCTCCGAGCTTGGAGAGGTGGACCCCTTGGGTCCTCCGGATAACGCCTGCCCTACACTCCCCTCAGCAATGTTAGGGCCATATACACGGGGTACCACGGAAATGTTTAGTTGTTTTATGTATGTTTAATTTGTTAGCTCCCGATGGTAGAGCGCAGAGGTAACATGAGACATGTAAATTATGCATGTAAGGCACTGTAATGATGGAGAACTTGTGGAAAAGCTGTGTATTGTCTTTAGATAACTGATGATCTTGACATGCGAACTAAGCTCGGCCGAGCTACAAATGTTGTGTAACTTTGTAAAAACCAATAAAAAGATTTTGACCAAAAAAAAAATACACACACTAATTGTGTAATAACTGTCTGCAAATAGATGTCCTCGCAGAGATCAAAGAAGAAAGCTGTTGTAGTTATACTCTAAAGTAACAGATATCCTCACATACATTAAATACCGATGCCAGGCTCCAATGTGAATGTCTCAACTAGATATCTTTGCACAGATTAGATAAAGAAGAAAGGCCGCTTTGCCAAAGGCAAGGCTCTGTGCCAGCCCTGTCCTTCCAGATAATCTATGCATGGCATTTGCATAGCGTCCTCCTGACCAGAGCCTGGCCCACACCCTGGCAATGCACTAGCCCCTGCATAAATAATCTGTGGCTGACTACACAGCAGCCTCTAGGCCAAGACCCTGGCCTGCAGTCAGCCCATGCACCTGTCCTACCCAAGCTAGTTGTGCCATGAACACACCCATGCGTACACAGTGCTCACTGAACAACACAATACTGCATCATGCAGTTTGCTCTGTGTGTGTGTTTTTTAAATCAGGATTCAAAAATCTGTGGCTGAGTTGGGATTTACAAATGCACATCAAGTTCCTGTTTCATGGTTCATTTGATCTGCGATCTGGATTTTCAGATCCTCTGCACCTGCATATCCAGTACAAAATGCCACTTCCCAGGACCCTCTGGATCCCTGACATCCTCCCAGGGGTCAGGGGATACGTTCCTTAATCCCTCATTTGTGCCTTCAAAGGCAGGGGTCACTGCCTTTCATCCAGTAATGTCTGTTGCAATCAAAAATTAATTTGCAATCCAGTGAATGTGGTTGCTTGGGTATGCAGATTCTCCAAGGATCCAGGAATTGCATTTGGACCTTTCGAAATCACTTTCCCTCTTCCAATCAGATTCATTTATTTTTCAGTTTTTGGTTGACAGATCTGGCTATTCCATCAATGAGACTCAACTGAAAAGATTTCTATCATTTTTTAGGATTTCATTTGACCCTTTGTTTTTTTTACACTTTTTCGGGGAAAAAACAAAATGAAGTTTTCACAAACCAAAAAGAATCGTGGACAGGAGCTGCCCCTCTATTCATCCAGATTTCGTAAACATCCACCCAGTGATTTTTGCTGTATGTGCAACTGGTTTATCCATATAGGAATTAAATTAACATGGGTTCCGTACTTTGAGTGTCTCCCAAACCTTTTGGCACTTTGGTAGATCTTCACAAAAGTCTCCAATAAACTGAGGGCCTGATTACGACTTTGGCGGCACTCCGCCACACCAGCACTCGCAGGAGGAGCGCCAGAGCCGTTCTGACACCTCCTGCCGGATTATGATTCAAATCGTTGTCGGGTGGACAGTGCTGCAGCGGACCCATGGCGGTGTCTGTTTAAGGCTCATAGGAGAGCCTTAGACAGGCACCGCCGTGGGACTGCTGCAGCACGTTCCTGCATGGGAAATAATGCACCATGTCGTGCATTGCTTCCTCTCCAGTAACTGGGGGTGCATAATTACAGGGGGGCACAACATGTGCCCCCCTGCATGCAGCCCCAGGCACAGAGGCACAAGTGGGCCCTGTTAGAGTCCCCATTGTTGCCTCGCTGCCACCCTTTTCATGGCGGTCTCACAGCCATGAAAAGGGTGGCATTGAGGCAACTCGTAATATGCTAGGCTGTGCCACTGCGGCACCACCAGCATATTATTTCCCCTGACCGCTGTGAGATTGCCACAGGATCCTGGATCCTCTGCGGTTGCAGCTGGCTTGTGGCGGTCCGACTGCCACACTCGTAATGTCCTATGGGCTGCCGTAGTCGTAATCAGGGCCTAAATGTGGGTATAACAAACATTTTAGGATCATTTTTGCCGTTTTATCACACAGACGCTAAAAATTCAACAAAATTGCAATCCCAAAGGTCAAAGAATGTGACTAGAGGTGCAATGACTGGCTCGAAATACATTTATTTAAATACCTATTGTTAATTGACTGTCTCTAAAAGTATGCCTGTGGGTGGTTATTGGTGTCAATAACCAATGTTTTGTATTGTCTACTTTCTATCTCTAATATAATGGGCTCAATTCACATACCAAGTAGTACATCTGCACTCGCAGAAATACCCCTTTGTTTGGGTGCAAATTTACTATTACTGGGAATTCACAAATCTTGCCAGGAATATGCTGGAAAGCTGTGCCAGGTGAAGGCTTCCAGTTGTACTACTGAGAATGCCGTGCAACTTCTCCCATGGGCCCCTGTTTCTCCATGTTGAAAGCTATCTATCTAGATATTGATTTAATTACATGGGCAATTGAGCCGCTTGAGCAAACACACATATTTTTTCACAAGGAAAACATTATACGCCCTGGAGAGAGCCCGTCTCTTGCATCCCAGCAAAAATTAGGTGATCTATTCCCCTTCCAATTCAGGAAGTGAGTTACTCAAGCCCTTGACTGGGGTAACTTTCGGACCATTTACAAAGTGTGAAAGGGTCGGATTTTAGTATGGTAATGCCAGCAAACTTAAATGTTTGTGAACATTCACAAACTTACTAGGCTTTCCATGCCTTGTAACTCGCACTTCCGACCCCTTGAGTGGGATTACTACTGAGGATTTCTCCACACTCGTAGCAGATAAACACAAAGTAATAAAACTGGTTGTATGACAGATTATCACCAATAAAACTATTGTGCTAAAAAATATTGCCCCAAAAATATAGAGGACAAAAAATCAGCTTTATCTGCCTTATAAGTAAACAAAACAATATTGACTACAGAAATATATGACTACAAGACTAAAATATCTCCATAAAAAGGTAAATATATAGAATTGTAAACATTTAACACCATACTAACCTAAAAAATATTTCATTAAAAAAGTAAATTGTATATTGCAAAAAAATTAAAAAATTATTATAACTTAGGAACATAATACAAAAATATATTTTTTATAAAAATCAAAAAATAAATAATTTTAAATAAATACAATTATAAAATAAATCTGAACAATAAAATAGAAATACTGATAATAATCACCAGAAGCAAATATTAAAATTCTTAAAAAATAGAATAACATTCTTAAAATTAAAAAGATATTTGAATAAAGAAATGAATACTCCAAAAATATAATAAAAATAATTTAGAATAAAATAACTTTTAAAGTTAAATCCCCCAAAAATATGTTTATTTTTTTTACAAAAAAATCACATTATACAATTAAAGACGGAGGAGGTAAATTCATTACTCCCACTTCAACGTGAGCAACAGCAGGGAATATGATGGACTTTGGAGGGGTCAGCTTTACTATTCCCACTTCTACCTGAATAACAGTAGGGAAAGTGTTGGACTTTGGATGGGTCAAATTTACTTTTCCCATTCCAACCTTACCAACAGCAGGGATGTTGGTTGAATTCGAGCAATCACCTAGTTGTCATAGCTCATACAGCAACTTGCAGATCTTATGTAATCTTGTATCATGTGGTCTTGTATAGCCATGGATAAAAATGTATTGTGGTCCCCAGATCACAGAGCATTTCAGATAGCTTACTGGTGGGAGTGGGGCGACTTGATATTAAGTTCTAAGAAGTGTCCTCATTTCACCTAGTGGCTCCTTAGAAATATGTGTATCTTCTTACCATTGTTTCGGACCAGGCCCCATCCTGTAGTGACACACAGTTCGAAACCTGTGTATTCTTCCTCTTCTTCAGGGATGCAGACTGGTGAAACGGTTTTAGTGAAACCAACGGGGGTTGCGAGTTTGAGAAGAGCTATGTCAAACTCTTTTGTTTCTGGTTTCCAGTCGTGGTGGACAAACACCTGTAAGGAAAGAAGCAGAGAAATGATCACAGAAGCCCTTCGATGATCAGCAATGCAGGTCTAACACCATTTTCACCGTTTTCAATTATATGTAACATTTTTATGGTTAGTACTGCAGTTGTAACACCTCTGTTTTATGGTTAGTACTGTTGGTCTAACATGATTTTCACTGTTTTCCATTATATTGACTCTTTTGATGGTGAGTATTGTAGGTGTAAGGCAACTTAACAGTTTTCCATTACTTGAAGCCATTTGATGGTCGACACTGCAAGTCTAGCACACTTTTCACTATTGTTCATTGTATGTCACTGCACAAAAACATGGACCAGTGTGATTTACCCATGGCAGCCTCTCACATTTTGCTCATGTGCCTTGATGCTGATGTTAAATCTTTTGAATGTGCTGTCAGGGGCTGAGGGTGAGTGGCAGAAAGTCGCAGATGGCAGACCCTTTAGTTAACAAATGTTCTGAACCCAAGCCTCTACCTTAGCTGGAAGATATTGAGTACTACTACTATTCTAAGGAAGTAGTAGTGAAGGAAGTTCACATGGGATATATTTGATATAAACTATTTTATGTGGGCGTCTTGCTGCACACTATTGGAATAGCTGAAATATGACAGTAGATTTTGTTGGAAATAGTAGTTATGCTCTATTAGAACTTGAAGAATCTTTAAGGTAGTAGGTGGGTTCAATATGCGTGATATGAGTGACTGAGACATCACTGTAAGTCCTTAGTGCGATATTGCTCCCCAGTCATTTCAGATCTGTGTGTGAGCATCATTAGGAACACTACACCAGGTTAATCAAGTTGTCAGAAGCAGGGACCCCTTATGCTCTCCACTTGGGGGCATGTATGCCAAAAAGAGCCCTCCAGACAGATTTATTATTGTTTTGCACAATGCAGCGCAGCACAACCAAAGTTGCTGTGCTACATTGCGCAAGGAGGAGAAAGCTGACCAGAGCCATATTTATTTATAATGGCCTTGTTCCTGCTCACTATCCCTGTACTGGTGCACAAGCAGGCTACTTAGTTCCACGCTAAACATTGCACTATGGTTCAGAGGTGCATGTGTGTTGTCTAACATATGATTTATTCTAGAAGCATACTCTTCCAGTACAAAATCCTATGCCAAGACACATTCTTAAATGTTCCATACACTGCATGTGTGGTGTCCAGTGCTGCATGCATACAGTGTAGAACATTTGGAAAAAGTATTACATTTTTTATTGTTAGTGCTCGCTTGGAGTAGGAATTTTTGGGATGCCAAATCTGGTCTAACTATCTTAGTAGACCAGGCTTTGTGTCAAAACCTAAGGGTACTTGCACTGATCCACTTAAGTTACACCCATGTAATCCACTTTGACACAAAGGGCCTAATTGCGATGTTGTGCGGATGACACCGTTGCATAATCAGGACCGATCAACCTCCTGTGGGCTGTCCCGACCGCAGCATTACAATGCGACTGCACATGGTGCTTTCGCATACTCCCATTTCTCTATGGGAGCTTGCACTGCGGCTGTAAACCACCCATAGCACAAACTCCCATAGAGAAATGGAAGAATCTGTTCATCCCTGCACCTCAGGTTCCCTGCCACGGGGTGCAGGGATTAACAGCCTCCGCCCACAACCGGAGGCTGCTGGGTGAAGGGAGCCCTGCATGTCGCTTTCCGACAGACTTTCCATGTCAGAAAGCCCGACAGGGAAAGCCTGTAGGAAACCGACATTCTAATCCCTATGGCAGAAACGCCATCCATAGGGATTATGGGCATGCCTCCAACTAGCCGACGGGCTCCTTGAGCCCGTCGGAATCCAGTCAAAATGACCGGCCGGTTTCACTTTCGACCGCCTGCATCGCAATGCAGCAGTCGAAATTGAAACCCGCGATGAGACTCTGAAAGCCTCCGAGTCTCATCATAGTGGTGCAAAGTGGTACAAAGCACCATAAAGCGGAATTTGCTCTGAGAAAATACACTTTACCAATGCAAAATACCTTTGTGCAGGGAAGTAAATATCCTTCTAACAGTAAGAGATGCTTCATATCACTTTGCATGATTTTGTCCTGGTGCAACTCCTTAGTAAATTTGTCCCATAGTGCATCCAGGTTCAGTGAGTTCTCATTCACTTATGACACTGCTCTGAATCCAGGTTTTACCATGTGCAATGTGTGAGTGTGGTGACATAGTCAAACCTCTGCCCAGTGTTGCAATGTTAACAGTGCATACAGGGCACAATGAGCAGGGAAAGAATTGTTGTTTTCCTTAGTCTTCATTCTCGAGGCGTGTCATGCCTTTATCTTTAATTTTCTTTGCTCTCATGGGCAAGGGCTTTAAACATGAATGTGACTTCATATTTGTCCTTCTTAGTGTATAACAAAGTAGAGAATCTCATGGCACTGCCTCATGGGAAGTAGAGGATTCAGAACTTTCAGGTACCACTTAAAGGAGATCCCTGGAAATGCTAAAGGCGTGGGAGGGAAAAGACATTTCTCCTAGGGGTAAGAGCGATGAAAAACATCTTAGCACCTTTCTTTGTGCAGTCACGCAAATGTTGTGCGAGGGTTTCTCCAGTGACAGAAACAGTGGCTAGTAGATGTTTAACATCTTTCAGCCACGCTGGATTGATTGCAAGGACATGAACGGTCATCCTTTTTCCATTTATAGAAGACTGGAGCGCAAAACTGCTTTTGGAGTGACTGAGCCTGCTGAGTGTTCCTAGGTATTACTTTAGACCCCATTTTAACTGAAATCATAGGCAATACTGTAAATATAGAATATCTATCTTTGGATTGTACTACTCAATAATGAATGACCCAACAATTTTGTAGTAGAACAAAATCAAGGTCAGTATATCAAGGGACAAAATATAGAAAGTTAAGTGCATATGGGGAGTATAGATTTACTGTTCCTACATCCACATCTACATACCTTAAAGATATATGCACTCCAAAGGTAAGTATAGGTGGAGTTAGGATTAGAAAATCTAGATTTACTTACCTGTAGGTACATTTTTTAAATCTTGTCCTCGATATTCTGTACCACCGAAATTATGGGTTCGATATTCAGGGAGCGCACCCTCTTTTTGCCATAATCACATATGTTGGTGTTGGTTTGTAAGACTGAAATTGAAATTTCTCCTACATAAAAAGAATAGTACAGAAGTATTGGCTGATATAATTCTCTTCTGAATAGTCTTTCAAGTGTCTACCACAAAAAATGCATATGCATTAGGAACGTACCCACTTAGGTGACGTGTGGTTTCGAAATAGATTGCAGCGGGCGGTGTCAACACACCAGAAGGGGTTATATTCATTCTCACCCACAAAACAACTCTGAGGAATTGCAAGAATGTTTATCTCTCCTGCATCATTTGGTTGTGGAGAAGCACAGAGCTTGCAGTGAGACCACTGAGTCTAGTGGTTAAAAGGAAGTATGTCTACCAGGCTATCTACAGAGAGAGAAAGAGAAAGGACAGTGGCCAGCAGCGGCTCCTCCATGACAGGCACCAGGTCATTGACCCACCAACTGGCACTGCCACTAATTGCTTGGAATGTTACAGCTTTTACAAAAAAACAAATGATCTAATGGATTATTTCTTTGCATGTAAAAGCTGTAATGTCAGGTTGGTAGCAGAAGAGGGCTCCAGTGGCTGTACTGCGCATGTGCAAGGCTGTGGCTGCTACAGTCCAGCCTCACACACTCACAATACATATTTGACATGCTGCACTAGCGTCAGGTAGTGCAGCAGTCAGATAATGGAGCTTCAGGGCTTGTCAATCATGCATCCTTTTGCCCTATCAGCAGTCGAAATACAGAAAAAAGGTGTACTTTGGTAACTCCAAGCCTATTCCAGCTTCTTAATGGGTAGAAGCTTGTGGGCCTGGCTTCAGTGTGCTGTTAGCCCAAGTTAGGCGACAGGGGAGTACAGAAGCGTAGGCCTATCCTGCAGACAAAGAGTGAGTAAGCTCATGTCAAAGAGGAACAGGTACGTTTTGTGCTTCTCATCCTCCAACGTTGGTTAGTGTGTGTTTGTCTGTATGCTGGAAGTGCACATGTATGTCTGTGTGAATGTCTTTGCATGCGTGCCTGGAACTGTGTGTGTATGTATGTTTGTGTGTGAGCTCGTGTTTAAATGTGTGCGTGTGTGTGTGTAATGTGAAAGCCTGTGAGGTGGGATAGGTGGGCGATATTGAACGGGGGGTTGGCAAGGATGACCGTTGGATTGGCCAACGGTAAGTAACATATTACAACAGACTGCTCCCCGTAGAGTCCACGGCACTGTAACTAAACATTGTTTTTCATAAAATTAGCGAAGTGAGAAAAGTAAACTTGCTCCTGCAAGGTCCTGCTATAAAATGTACACACATCTTAAACGTACATCGAATGAAAAAGGGACCATTGGGCAAATATATCATTAGATAATTCTACTTAGGAGGAAAGAGGACAAACTTAGACCCAGGTATACTTGCCATGGAGAGTTTGCGGGCATGCAGAAGGAGTGGAGGAAAGGGAATATTGAAATTTGCAGTCTGTGGAGAGGCTCAGTTAATGAAGGGGTAAGGTTCCTTTCAATATAGCACCATCCAAAGGATTCACGAATCACAGAATAGATTTTAGTGTATGGAGTCTACATGCTCGTGAGGGATACTTTGTAAAAAAATATTTAAACTGTAACATTTTCTTTTCAAATTCCTCGCTCTCGTAAAGCCTCTTGTATATTTCCTTCTCCGCAGCCCAGGAGTATACAGATATTGTGTGGTCTCACTCTAATATACAGATTCCACTCAGGCTTTTTAGGTCTCGCCTAGCGTTGCAGCGCGCATGCGCCGCTCGCTCTGTGAGACATATTGTGAGAGAGGAGATTTCAGAAGGGGGCTTGTTAGGTCTCGCCTAGCATTGCAGCGCGCATGCGCTGATCGCTCTGTGAGACATATTGTGAGAGAGGAGATTTCAGAAGGGGGCTTGAAGCCCCGCCCCTCATTTTCATTGGATGGCGTCATTGTTTATGGTAAACGGTGGCCTCCGATTGAAAATGAGGCTTCTTTGTTACTGCCCTTTCTCCTTTTGGGACGGCCCATCCGGACTGGATCGTTTGCTTCACGGCTGTTGTGAAGCAATTTCTTATCTAAAGGAGGCGTGTTATATAAACAAGCCGTGAAGCAAAGGATCCAGTCCGGATGGGCCGTCCCAAAAGGAGACAGGGCGGTAACAAAGAAGCACTGTTTGGAGAGCTTGTTTTATTAGTGCTCCCTTAGCGCCGTGAGACACCGTGAGAAGTGAGGACTCTGCACCAGCTTGCCCTTCCGTGGACAATGGCTTTTCGTCTTTTCCAACAGGCATGGGTGGGACATTTCTGTCACCAAATGCCGCGATTAAATGTTGAATTTCATTTATTGTCCAGCTTTGGAATCCATTCCTGTAAAACTTTCAGACTGTTGTGTCCTTGTCAGAGTGTCGGAGTGGTGGAAGCGGATGTCTTTCAGTTTGCTGCAGGGCCGCTTTGTGTTCCGTTGTTACGAAGTTAAAAAGTCCCAGTCTTTGTCGGTGTTCCGGAAACCGCAGCCTTTCAATGGAATTCATAAACCCTTTCCATCGCCGATAGCAGCAAGCGTCCACAGACCATCGTGCCTGCCTGTTCATCAGCTGTTCATACCCTCTCGTTTCCCTTGAATTCCCACCCCCACGTCTAGGCTCTGCCCATCGACCCCCGGGTCAACAATTGCGGGAGGCCACGTGGAGGGCCCGGTGTTACCTCATCCATCAAATCGAGGCCGTGCTGCAGAGGGACACTGAAGGACAGGTGCTGTTGAGGCGGCTTTATAAATATTTGGGAATCAGTGGTGTAACGAGCTCCTGGGGTCCACACTGGCACTGTGGACAGGTGGCACACCGAGAGCTCCCAACTGGGTCCGGAGAGTGCGGGTCCCCTCCGTGGCCTTTGCAGGGGGGGAGGGGGCCTCTAAGTTTTGGAATGCAACTGATTGAAATTGTGCTGCCGTGCCCCAGCCCCGACAGCGGAGGTACCTTTAGTTCGTCCTGTGAAATGATGCTTCTGAATAACCTCCCACTGGCCTCTTTCCGCGATGTAGAATACATTTTGGGGGACCGACTGTTGTACATATGCAATCTTTTGCATTGCCAAAGTTTGTTCATTAGTTTGACTCCAGTGTCCAATTAGTTAAGTCCACATTATGATGTATTAACATCATGGAATCTGTGTTTGTATTTACATGATGTAATGGAACGTAGATTTATTATTCATATGCACTTCTGTCAGGACCAGCACGTCTGGCTTTCACCCGCCGGTGGGCCTTCTGGTATTTATTACTTGAAATAAATATCTTTGTTTCTACATATCAGCTTCCTGTCTTAATAATTTGGCTACGATCTTAGTAAGGAAGGCCCAACGCTGTATTACGACCCTACCTAAAGACAATTTTGCATAGACGTCAAAACTTCAAAAAGGATTCAAGAAGACTTTCAGAACACAACGGATTCACATAAAACGCCAGTACTGTCTGCAACTGGTTACGAGATCGGAATTACTTAAATTAGCTTACGCGTTATCAAAAAAAGCTTTGAAATAGTACTGTTACTTTGTTTCTCCGCATATTTTCTCATGGCATGTTCGGAGATGGGCACCTGAGAGACTTCAGCCCAGGAGCCCTTCAACTCGTGGGAATCGGCAGAGTAAACCAGGTTTCCACATATTTTCCGCAAAACCTTCTAATACCTAGTAATTCTTCATTTGTTGAGTTAGCGGCGCCCTCAGAAATAGTAAATCTGTGGGAGGGACACTACTAGCAGCATTTCACACCAAAGAGGGCCCTAGGGTCGTAATCTGCAGGGCTACAAGATTCAGTGGCGTAATGCACTAGTTGGCTACCAAGACGCCTAAAACAATGTTAATTTGAAACTAGGTTGCTTATACTGCAGTTTGTAGTGGACTTTACTTTAGTTTCAACTTTAGATTCTCCCCTTTCTGTATTTTCTGTGGCCTTCGCTGTAGACATGTTCCCTTTCTGTGGTCAACCTGATGATGCCACTTCCACTTGACTGTAGACAACTGCCTGATTTTTATCCCACTTGCCGAGGCTACACGCCCTAAGTTGCAGATCTTTGTGTTTTTTAGATTCAGAAGACCCTCTACAAAAATTGTAAAAAAATTACGATTTACCATGTTTCGCAGTCTAATACACAGGGGCATTACTTAATCGGTGAGAATCAAAGGGGTGTGAATCTCGAAGCTTCCTTAGAAGAACCGGTGGAACTTGAGCAGCGATGGAAATTCATGTAGAATTTCTGCATCCTGCAGTCTGGCCCAATCATTCTAGTGACGGGGACATAGATAGCCTTGCTGTTGCGCCCCTTAGAGGACCACTTGAAAAGGGCTGGCATGCGCGGCCGGAGGTTCTAGCCATATGGTAAGAAAATCGTCTGCTTCAACTATAATGAGGTTAACTGTCTTCTATTTGTAAAAACAACCATTGGCATAACCACTTGATCTGGCTTTTCTGTGGTGAACACGGTGCATGTAAAGACAGTGATGTTCAATCTGCACTGCTTATGTCTTGTGTCTGTGCAGTCTCCCTGTTTTGCTGGCTGCTATGTCTGTGCCAGTTTTTTATTCCCCCAAGCTTGGAGTGCTGCACAGTACCAGCTCTGTAGGGGCAACTCTTAAACAAAGGTGGAGCCTCGGGACATGACCATTTGTGCTCGAGAGAGAGAATGTACTATAGTACAAATGCAATGCAATAGATTTCGCAATTACAACAAAGTGAGCTATTGCCATTTTGCATTACACCATTTGATTAATGCTTCACGAAGGGAAAAAAAAACAATAACATTTACAATGCCAATAGCTCGAAACAATGTCATTGCGAGACATATTGCATTGTAAATGCTTGTTAGGTTAGCTGGCAGGCTAGTCTTATCTCTCAGTCAGTCCAGCACCCAGAGTTCAGGACCAGCTATCTTAGCAATACTTCACCTTCAGTCGGATGCTCCTGGGTCTTTTTGTGTTTGCTCTTTTTGTTCTTAGCCATGATATGATGGCCTTGGCATGCTTGAATTCGATTATATTCTATTGAGTGGAGAGAGGGTGTGTGCACCTGTGGGGTGCTAGAATGTTCAGTATTTGCTTTACTCCTTACTGCTCCCCTATGGCTGTGTCATTCTCCACGCTCCCTTCCATAACTCCTTGAGGATGTATTGTCTTTTGTCACCCTCGCATCCCTCTTTTTCCCACTGTGTCACTTTCTGTCCTCTCTTACATATCTCTCCTCTCTCTTATCTCTATCCCTTTTTGTCTTCATCTCAGTGTCTCCCCTTTCTTTTCTTTCATTCTTTGCTGTCTAGTCCCTGGCTATTGTTTCTCTTCACTTAGATGCATTTAGATTTGTTTATTTTGTGTTGTCTCTCCTCTTTTCTACCTTTCTCTACACCTTTCATGCTTTGCGCTCAGTTCTTTCACTTTCTACTTTCATTTGAATTCACACTCCCTCTTTTTACTGTTGCACGCGCACGCTGCTTCTTTCTTTATCCATGTACTATCCATGTACTATTCTCATCCTTTTCCTGCCACCATAAACTGTGCTCTTTTGCACTTTTTTTATCCTGCCCTCTCCTCTGTGTTTTTCTGGGGAAACCCTCTCCCATACTGATGGAGCCCTCCTGTACTTCGGTGTATGAATTTGTGCCACCAGCCGCCACTGACTGTGGCAGTGAAATCCTGGAACAAGGTTTGAGGGACACGTTCATTTCTGATGTGAATATTATGCATACACCAAGTGAGATATATCATCTCCTGAGAATTTGATGCAAACTCAGCAAACAGAGATGGCCACTCATATACTTTAAGCAGAGCCACATAAATAGGGATGGGAAGGGATGCTGAGGGAGAGATGAGAACCTCCCAGGCCCCATCTGCTGATAACTGGTTGTACTATGGGTAAAAGCAGCATGAGTGACCCTCTAGGAGACCCTGTGCACAGTCATGTAGGGCGCCACTTTTCACAGCTGGAGATCAGAAGTTGAGAAAACAGATGGTGAGGAAAGCGTTTGTGATGGGGAAACAGCTGAAGAGTTTCAGGCCTGGACTAAACCATCTGGTTTGAGGACAGGGAGGCCCACTGCCTAAAAGAAGGCTGTGAGCCAAAGAGAGGCAACATTTTCTAGAATGGGCTACAGTTCACCTGAAGGACAACAGGTCTGTAGGGCAAGCTCCTAGCTACTACAGCGTGCCTACAAACATAGTACGCGCACAACGTTCCACTCACCCCTCTCATAATGTTCCCCCCTCCTCGCTGTGCTGCTGTACCCAAGAAAGATTAGATGGACGTTATGTTGTCCAAGGTGCAGCCTTTTATTCACATCAAACAGGGTCATTCAAACCAAACCAAGACGAAAGGAGAAGTATTCTATACTTGCATATATGTTCTATTTGCAAAACACACTTTCAACGGCATCAACAGGAAAAAGGCAGTGAGGCAAATAGGCAAAACATTAAACATGATTATGATCTTGACCTTGACCTTCTCAGAATATCCAGCCCCCCTCTTGTGTCTCATCCGCTGCGCACATTGTGCCAGAAGGCCCCAAAGCGCCACAGCCCTCTACCGGTTTTCTTCAGGACACCCATGCAGAACCATGCTGCACCCTTCAATGAGGCCTTGCCAGGAAGATGGTTGCACTACTTAAAATCCAGGGCACTGCATAGCGCACCAACCCACCGGGGTACCTGCACACAGGCATTCTCCCAAGGATCTAGCCAGTTCATCCGTCATGGCTTAGGGCAAGAGAGTCCAGGACCACCAGCAGTTCAGTCCACCCTCCCCGCCTGCCCGGTGTACACACAAATCCTACCCCCTCTTTGGGTCAGTCTAGTCGCCGAACCTCCATTTTTTCCCAGAACGCTGTCGCTGTTCCTGAGCCCGCAAGGCTGTTGATAGCGCGTCAATGTTGTCACCTGCTTCCAGGCCAGAACTAAGGGGACAGAAGAGGTCGAAGACCCTGGTGCACCACCTTAAATCGCCCTCCAGGTTCCCGCTGCACATCCGGATGACATCACTGGCCAGTCCCACATACATGCCCTTTCTGTGCCAGGTGGGGCTCCAGCCCGTAGTACTATTATGGGTGCCCCTCCCCTAGGCACAGGGGCCCCCCGTTCATAGTATGTGGACAACGTGCCACCTGTCCCCTCTCATCATTTTACCCCCTCGTTGCTGTGCTGCTGTACCCAAGAAAGATTAGAATCACGTTATGTTGTCCAAGGCACAGCCTTTTATTCACATCAAACAGGGTCATTCAAACCAAACCAAGATGAAAGGAGAAGTATTCTATACTTGCATATATGTTCTATTTACAAAACACACTTTCAACGGCATCAACAGGTAAAAGGCAGTGAGGCAAATAGGCATAACATTAAACCTGATTATGAACTTGACCTTGACCTTCTCGGCACATCCAGCCCCCCTCTTGTGTCTCATCCGCTGCGCACATTGTGCCAGAAGGCCCCAAAGCGCCACAGCCCTTTCCCAGTTCCCTCCAGGACACCCATGTAATACCATGCTGCATCCTTTAATGAGGCCTTGCCAGGAAGATGGTTGCACTACTTGAAATCGAGGGCACCGCACCTGAACACAGTCAGTCCATACATCGTGGGTTAGGGCAGGAGAGTCCAGGACCATCAGAAGGTAAGTCCACCCTCCCCACCTGCCTGATGTACACACAAATCCTACCCCCTCTTGGGGTCAGTCTAGTCGCCAAACCTCTATTTTTCCAGGAACCCTGCCACTGTTCCTGTGTCAGCAAGGCTGTTGACGACACGTCAATGTCTTCTGCTTCCAGTCTGGATCTGAGGGGACAAAAGAGGCCGAAGACCCTGGTACGCTGCCTTAAATGGCCCTCCAGGTTCCCGCTGCACCTCCGGATGACTTCACTGGCTAGTCCTACATACCTGCGCTTTCTGTGCCAGCCCTAAACACTGGACAAAGGTTCAACTGTCAAATACATCCTGCAATGGAACCAGGTTGCAGAAGGGTGAACCAGCATTGGCTGCATACTACTGGCCCAGACGAGAGTACCAACAGGCTGAAGCTAGATACAGAACCACTTTATTTAACAGAGGGGGTGTGTAGAATCCAAACGCAGGTAAATTGTGATAGAAGGCAGAAGCAGAATGCAGGTAAAAAGAGCCAAGGAAGTGTTTTAAAGGAAACATAGCAACTTCTAGCTTTCACTGTTGCGGGTCAGAAAAAACACACAATCCTGATATTTGTGATTGTCGATGGATGTAGAGTAAGAGGGAGCTCTAACTTCCAGGTCTAGAGCTTCTGGAGGGTAGGAGCATCTAATGCCCCATGTGAAGTGGTGAACATGCTCAGGGCATGCCCACAAACCACCACCACCACCACCACCCCAAGCCCTGTGACTGCCACAGGCGTTTGCCAGTCCATTGAAATCATGGTGACCATCGAAAACAGATCCCATTGAAACTGCAGACTCAGACACATTGAACACCAGAGCGCGACACATGCTCAATGGAAATCATGCTAATTGTTCTCACCTCGGCAATGCCCACTGTCTTAATGACCTCTGTGTTATTTCCTCTGTCGTGTTCTCCAAGAATCACAAGGTGAGAGGTTCTGGCAAAGAAAAGGTTTCACGATTAGTTACATTGCGATTTCAGGGAGGCCTCTATAGACCTTTCAGCCCTCATAACAGAGTGTGTGATGGGGGATATTGATCTGGTTACGTTCTTAATGGTTAAACCTCTAGGTGTTGGGCAAATTGGCGATTTGGCACTTTACTTAGTATGCAAAACTTGCGGAGCTTACCAAATTCAACCACATTTTTATGCAATTTTTCTCTCAAACGTTTAAGAAGAAGTTTCTCCTTTTGGTTTTTCAAAATTCATGAAGATTATGAACTTTTAAACAAGAACTTCACAAAGGTGTGGAGGAAAACCATTTGTAACTTTGCATACCCTTAGGAAAAAAGTCAACAGTTGGATACAAGGATGGGGATGTCTATAAAATTGTCCTACAAACTTTTGCATGTCACAGTTCGGAAGGCCACACATCTGCAGCTGTGATCTCACCGCAAAAAATACATAGTTAGACACCTATCTAGACTGGCCAGTTAGCGCATCTGTGTTTCATGACGATGACCAAGCTACATACAGCCATGGGGCTAGACAAGCATTTTCACCCAAATTCAAAGAACTCACAAACCACCTCTTTGCACCCTAAAAAACATGAAAATCACCTTCAGACTTAAAAAAATACATTTTCTGCTTAACATGTGAAAAACCCTTGTGTTTATGCAGCCTACCCACGATGCTTCCTTGGATCACAAAACGGTCAGAGAGGCATGGTTCCCCATGGTAATGCTTAGCCTGAGCTCTTTAAAAAAATATGAGTTGCTGCTCTCAACCAATCAAAGCAAGTATCAATGGTTAGGCTATTCTGATTGGCTCTGTAGCAGCTGAGACCAGACTGGTCATTTATCCTATCAGGCATTTGCAGGGGGAGGGAGGGCCAGGGGCTAGGGCCATTGGAGACCTATTGGTGAAGGTCCAGGGCCTCTGATATCACGTTCTCCAGCTCCCCAAGTGTAATAAAGGCAGGCATAGAGGGGGTTTCATCAGCGAGAGCACAGGTGCTGAAAGTAGAGGTGCGGGGGCTTCTGCAGTAACCCCAAAGTAAACATGCTGGAGTTCAGAACGTGAATGAGCAATAATATTTTTTTTAATTTTTTTTTATCTTGTCGCATTTGCAATGCGTTAAAAGACAGAGGTCAAAGATCAGACTATGGGGGATATGTACAATAACTAACACTAACGCTTGTTAGCGGCAGTTTTCTTAACATGGCCTATCACCAAAAACTATCGCCCTGTTAGCGATGTATTTAAAAATACGTCACTACATGGTGATAGTTTCAGGTAGCCGCGGTGAAAACTGGTGCTAACACTAGTGTGAAGGCGATACAAATTCTGACATTAGCAGGTGAAAACTGACGAAAGGCCCATTAGCGGCAAAAAAACTCACGTTAGTCAGCCCAACGTGACTTTTTTGCCTCTAGAGGCAAAAATAGCCTATAAGTCCACCTCCAATGAAAAATAGGAAACAAAACCAATGGAATGCAGAATGGAGCAGCCAGGGCCAAGTGCAGCACAGATCAACAACCCCCACAATCCCCTCAATAGCCAGGATGATCAGCCAGAGTCCCAGGGGAAGAGGAAACTCAGGGCTACAATCATAAGAAGAGGCGCATCGCTGGGCAAAACCAGTGATGCATCACTTATCATTGCGCACTCCTTGCAACACCGTGGCATCCAAAACCATGAAAGTGCGGACAGTTCCCAGGGCCCAAGGCCTCGCTGGGCCTGCGTCTGGGACCCGGAGTAGGTGCTGTGGAGTTGCTGGGCCGTGGTGGTAGACATTGAGGTGTCGGCGATCGCCCTTACCTGGTGTTGAAGTCTGCCAGGTCGCATGGAGACACGTTGCTGACCTGTGTGACAAGAGCGCCTGATGCCCCTTGGAGTGGTGAACAGTAGAGGCGCTCCTGCGCACTGACGTAGGGAGGTCTGCATCGCATACCATGCGCCACCACTACACCGGGGTGCACGGAGGGGAGTACCAATGGTGGGCCGCGCCTCTCTGCATCACAGGCCGGAGGATGTTGCGCTGGCCGGATGCTGTGGAGGATGAAGCCCATGAGCTGCGCCGAACTTGTGTGGCGGGAGCGCTGCAACTTCATGCCTAAGGGGGCCCTGTTGCATCACCTGCATCGGGATGTTCCCCAGCGTACTTGGCGGCAACTGCTGTACCCTGGCTTGTGAAATCCCACCTGGCTGAGGCTGCTGCTGGCTGAATCACAGATTTGGAGAGAGTGCAGTGGATTGTGCCACAGTGTCAATGTCCAGGTGAGGAGAAGGTGAGACGTGTAGCGGAGCAGGCCCGGGGGTCGAGTTAGGCCCAGGCCTAGCACCTGTGGGTGACGCACCCCCAGTGGCGGCTCATCCGCTATGGCGGAAGAGCGTCGCCCCACTGCTTTCAAGCAGTGCAAGAAGAGGAATCATAACATGATGATAACTTTCTGATGTACTCATGCTATGTTTCCTTTGCGGGCGGGAGGGTGGGTGGGGCTGCTCTACTGATGGAGTGTTATGCCCACTCAAGTGTGCAATGACTGTTTGGTCGGCCCTCTCAGGCCGCCCAAAGCAGTTGTGCGCACATCCCTGTTCGCAGGGCAGGCTGCATTACAACCTGCATGGAGAACATGCCCACCCCTCCAGCCCCTGGCTGAATGCCTTGTCACGGTGCTCAAGAACAATCACAAAGCAGCATTGCAGCGTTGTGATTGGCTTAGCGGAGGGAGGCTGGCTGCCTGCTTCCTGTTCCTGGAAGCAGACTCAGGAGAGAAGGAGCACTGAAGACGCGGGCTACGGCCCAGAAGTAAGAATTTAATAAAAATATATTTACAACCCCCGCCCCCCCACATCCCCGCCACCTCCTGTGTCCTTTCCCACGTTTCCCGCCTCCCAGCTGTCCAGTCCCCCAGGAGCACTACATAATGGCAGCCGCTGTGAGGCCATGCGCAGCTGGCGTACTACTGGTGTGCCAAAGGCAAGCCCATCTGCGTCCGTCCGCCCCTGGACCGCGCCCAGCACCAAGGACCCTTCCTTTCAGACACTCCACCGCTACGACGCCAGCACCCTCCTCGCCATCAACCCTGGACGCCACACCGTCTGCCATCTAGCAACACTGTAGAATTCTCTTGCACCCTG
The DNA here is from genome assembly GCA_963921515.1 of Calotriton arnoldi. NCBI lineage: Eukaryota > Metazoa > Chordata > Amphibia > Caudata > Salamandridae > Calotriton > Calotriton arnoldi. The sequence goes on from CAWUFW010009871.1 coordinate 356,932, forward strand.
CGCCTCTGGAAACTGCAAACGCACCTTCTGCCACATCAGCACACCAGCGCCTCCTGCCACCCAGCCGACCAATTGTGCAGCCGACCGGCTCAACTGCATCATCCTCAACGTGCGGGCCCTCAACAGACACGCAACAGAAATCTGGGACCTCCTCGACGCCATCTCTTCAGACATCGCCTTCTTCACAGAAACCTTAACCAACCTCTGCTCCGGAACGGACATCGCCATGACCATCCACGACGGCTACAAATTCACCTGCATGGACCACCCCAAGCGGCCAGGAGGAGGCATTGCCTTTGTCTAAAAAAGGCACACTCCGACTGACCAGGCACTCTAATGACCCGACGGTGACCATGGAACGCCTCCACTTCCAGATCCGGACCAACCCCAACACCACGCTCCGCGGCACCCTCATCTACAGGCCCCCCGGGCCATGAACCCCAATTCACTGATGCCATTGTAGACCTCATCGCACCCCAGGCTCTCCCATCCACCTACTGCATCCTACTCGGAGACTTCAAGTACCACCTGGACAATCCCAGTGACCAGAACACCACCCCCCTCCTGGGGAACCTCGCCAACATCGGACTCAAGCAGCTAGTTACCACAACAACCCACATAGCCTGACAGACGCTCGAGCCCGTCTTCTCAACCAGCAGAAACTTCAACTACAGCAACACCACAGGACTCTCCTATACCGTCCATCATTGTTTACATCACTGCTTCACTATGTCCACCGTACACCATTGCAATCATTCCCCCCCATCGCAGCTGGATTAAGGCCACCAAAGAATTCCTGTCAACTCCCTCAGCACCGCCAACGATTACAGACGCCAACACCGCAGCGTGCAACCTTCACCGATGGATCTCCAACTGCGCCAACACCCGGTCACCCCTCAAGAAAAGACCAGGCAAACAACACTCCAAGAAGGCCAACTGGTTCACTCCCGCCATCCACTAGTCCAGCCCCACCTGCAGACGCCTCGAGAAGAGATGGAGCCACAATATCAATCAACTACGCAACACAGTCACCCTTGCACCATGGCACAAGGGTGCCTGTGTTGGCGCATGGCAGCCATTGTGCGTCAACATAGGGGAAACAGCCAGGGGGGCTTATTCATGAGCCCCTTCTGACAGTTTCACCACGCCGGTGCGTCATTTTCTTGACATACTTGCAGTGTGACTCTTGCACCATGTTGCGCCGTACTTGCAAAGTGACGCATCTAGGCATATGCGTGACCTTGTGAAGCTGTGTGCCACATTATACCTGCATCAGGTATGATGTATGCAGGGTGGACCTTCCCACGCAACAAAGCCTCATGGGAGTGGCACGGTGAAATCCATCAGATTTCACTGCAACAATTGTGGGACGCCACTGCGTCAGTACCTGACGCAGTGCCACAGAGATAGGCTGCCCCATGCATTGCTGGAGTTGCATCATGCTTGTAACACAACTGCAACAATGCGTGACTTTTGCACTGACAGATACGTCCGAATTCCATACGTATCTATCATTAATTGCAACATGGAGCCCCGTACAGTGAATACAGCGCATCCATGGTGTCGCAAGAAGGGCGTAGTGAAAAGTGTTGCAATGCTGTTTTGTCGCAGCGATGCAACACTTTTCATGAATGAGGCCCAGGAATGCGCCCTATGTTATTGATGGTGCACATTCCTGCCCTGTAGTTTTGTCGCAGCGCAGCAACATTCCTTGCAGCGCTGTCCAGCACCAAAACCTTCTGAAATGAGGCCCCAAGTGTATGCACCATTTTTAAGACCAGCTATTTTCTGGTCTTAAAAACTGCCTCTAACTGGAGCTAGAGGCAGTTTTTTTCGTTTTGCCCATACAAGGATTTCCTTGTTAATATCGCAAAGTGGGGTTAGCAGCAGTTTTTGCACAGGAACGCCTACCTTGCATCTCATTTTCATTAAGTCCCGCTAACAGAAGTGGCGATCTTAAAAATTCACGTTTACGCTGGAAAAGTGCCGCTAACTGCAGTTAGCGGCAACTTGTAAATAAGGCAATTAAAAAAAAGCTGCCATAATGTCAAAAAATTGACGCTACGGCGGCGTTAAGTCCTTGTATATATGCCCCTATGTCTTCTGACTAATTGCTAAATATTCTTTAAACATGCAGATTGATGTTTACTTTTCTTTATCTGGCTTAAAAGCTAGAAGATTTTGTAACATACTTGCTGGGGTACAGGAAGTGAGTAAGAAAAGGCTGTAGAATGTCAGTTTCTTTAAAACACAAAAACATTTAAATGCCTGTACACGAACATATCAGCAGTTACAAAAGCATAAATGAAGCACATTTTTGTAATACTAAAGTGTGATGGAAACAGATTTTAATAGGATCAAACCAAAGAAAGACACTTTATTGGGTAATTTAAAACATAAGCACAGGTGCACCACACGTCAATTTCAAAAACATAAAAAACAATTGTGTAATCTGTATGCAACACAAATATTCTTCAAAGTTTTCCTTTTATTCCAATTTCTATTGTTTTTAAAACGTGGTCATAAACATCAATTTTCACAATGATACAGCCGACACGTTTCGTCCTTTTAAAGGACTTCTTCAGGGCACTGAAAGTTCGAATAGGTCAGTCTCCGCAAAAAGAAAGCCAGTAAATAACTGGATCAGCAGCCTATGTGTCGTTTCACATCTAAATCACGGTTATTCGGTATCAGATGTATAGAAAAGGTTCCTCATGATAATAAAGAACAAATGGATACAAGCAACGAGAACGCCGGATAGGTTCAATGATGGAGCACAGATGACTACACGGAATAATACGTAAAAAGGATCACACCTGAGCTGGTCGATACTGCGTTTAAATATCGGCCAATTTGCAGATTCCTTATAATGAAGGGAAAATGTCAAAGATGCAGGTAGGACCCCAAAGAGAGGGCGCGCATATAAGCGTGAATCTCGCAAACTGGTTTGTTATCACCATAAAACACCATGTCATTAACCTCATCAAAGTAAGAAGCACACCCAATCTGTGTCAATTCAATTGCATCCTATATGCTCAAAGTCAATGCCGGCAGCCGGTATTAAGCTGTCATCATGTCTCCAATGGCCAAACGTCACGTTTTATGGTGATAACAAACCGGTTTGCGAGATTCACGCTTATATGCGCGCCCTCTCTTTGGGGTCCTACCTGCATCTTTGACATTTTCCCTTCATTATAAGGAATCTGCAAATTGGCCGATATTTAAACGCAGTATCGACCAGCTCAGGTGTGATCCTTTTTACGTATTATTCCGTGTAGTCATCTGTGCTCTATCATTGAACCTATCCGGCATCCTCGTTGCTTGTATCCATTTGTTCTTTATTATCATGAGGAACCTTTTCTATACATCTGATACCGAATAACCGTGATTTAGATGTGAAACGACACATAGGCTGCTGATCCGGTTATTTACTGGCTTTCTTTTTGCGGAGACTGACCTATTCGAACTTTCAGTGCCCTGAAGAAGTCCTTTAAAAGGACGAAACGTGTCGGCTGTATCATTGTGAAAATTGATGTTTATGACCACGTTTTAAAAACAATAGAAATTGGAATAAAAGGAAAACTTTGAAGAATATTTGTGTTGCATACAGATTACACAATTGTTTTTTCTGTTTTTGAAATTGACGTGTGGTGCACCTGTGCTTATGTTTTAAATTGTTATGTTCCCATGGGGACTTGCACTGTGACGGTGGGTGCGTTTCAGTGTGCACACAAACCCCAATAAGTATAGAGGGGCTAGAATAATAGAGGGATAGCAGTTCAGGTGCTGTGGATTTAAGGGTTCCACTGTCAGGCTTGTTTGTTTATGTACTTTATTGGGTAATGTGCACTGATAAATATTTGCTGCAACCCAATTTCCACACATTATTGTTTGTGCACTGTGAGAAATTGGGTTGCTGGTTGAAGAGTGCTGTGAGCCCTTCTCAAGCAACAGTCGCACTCCTTGCCTCAGTGAACCACAAAAGTCACTAAATTAGCACTGCTTAACCCTTTGTCTAACTTAGAGGCAATGTATAAAGTATTTCTGCAGCACTCAAACAGTAATAAAGTGTAAACACAAAACAAGAAAAATTCGACATCAATTTAGAAAAATAGTGTAAAATTGTATAAATTATTTGACACCAAACCAACAAAAATCCAATCAGTAGAACCAGAGTTATGAATTTTGACTGTTTTAAATGAAATCTTGTGCCTAAAAGATCAAAGCGCCAACAGCAGACTTTTAGTTATGCGAGACCTGGGCAAAGTCGAAAGTTATGGACCACGCAATGAACCTCGGTTTGGATACTCAAAGGGGATTGAGCCAGGTCTCCACTTACATTTGGACTTAGAAAAAATGTAAAAGAAAAATGTCTGAGAAGGTAAAGTTCAGTGGGGCAAGGAAGCTGGCGGTGTTCGAGAAGGAGGCATTTTCGTTATGGAGCCACTGTACGATGTACCAGGGAAGATTTGTACATTTGGACTTAGCCTCTTCTTTGGAAGTTGACAATCCCCAGCGGACCAAAGCTGCAGGCTGTAGCCGACGAGGGCTTTACGAGGCCCGATACTCTTCTGAAGGGGAGCCTCTTAACAGTATTTGCTGCTGCAGAGAAGAACGTAGGGGGAGCTTCTGCAAAGCCAGGCCATTTGGTGATGCACCTCGGGCAGATCAGCATGCAGGTAGGTCCTAGTCTCTTCTCAGTTCTCAGAGCACTTTTTGGCAGAAAATGTTCTAAGGCCCAAGTTTTGGGTTTGGGATATCTGGGCACCTTTGGCACCAGGACTGTAGGGGCACCACTTGGAGGATCAAGGCTCACTCAGGCTGGTTCTAGGTGCAGGTTCAAAATGGTTGGATCATTTTATTTCCCTGAGGCTCTGATCAGGAGGCAAGCCCTTGGAGTCACTCTAGTAGTCCTGGGTGCAAGCAGAAAAGCAGGTTTTAAGCATCAGAGCAGTCCTCTGAGGGTACAAGGCAGCAAGGCAGTCCTCTTGGTACAGAAGGGCAGCCCTCTGAAGTACATAGCGGGCCACAGGTAGCAGGGCAGTCCTCCGAGAGACACGAAAGGTGATGGGAGGAATGCTTGCAACTTGTCTGACCACTGTCAATTGCTCAGGGTAGCATCCCAACCCATTGTTCTTTTGTTCACTGTTCGAAATTGGGTTTCTGCTTGACTGGGGTGTGAATCCTGGGCAAGCACCAACCACAATCCTAGTCAGGGTAAGGCACAAGCAAACCCCAAATGAACTTGTGCTCACCCTCTGGTAACTTGGCACAAAGCAGTCAGACTTCACTTCAAGGCAATGTGTACAGTATTTGTGCAACACTTCAAACAGTAAAAACAGTGACAACACCACAGAAAAAGATCCCACACCAGATTTAGAAACATATAGTAAATTTTAATAAATAAAACAAGACTAAAACAACAAAAATTCAATCTGGGAAGCATGAGATACTGAATTTCAAAATGTTAAGGTAAAATAGCACCAAAAAGCACAAAGCACCAACAAGGGATATGGATATCTGGTCGCACCAGACGGGGGCAAAGTCATAAGTTCAGGCCGACCACGATGGAGCACGGGCTTGCCACATAGACCCAGTTAGGCCTGCTAAACAAATTACCTTAAATCCTGATCACAGAGCTTTGCTTGGCTCCGAGGCGAGGAAGCGTTGCGCAGTCAAAGTGATGTGTCGGTTCAGAGATGTGGCGAGGCTGGCGGTGTGAGGTGTGACTGCTTTCGACGAGGGATGCGACAAACTGGGTCAGAGATGTGCTGCGCTGTCGGCAATACATCGGTTCCGAAGATCCGAGGGTAATGCAGACCTAATACGCCGGACCCAATCCACGCAGCAGCAGCAATGCATCGGTTCTGCCAGAGGAAGCGCCGCTTAGCCGAGAAGAAGCATCAGTTCGGTTTGAGGAAGCGCCACTCGGCAGAGAAGATGCTCCAGTTCCGCTGGTAAGAACCTTAGTTCCACTTCCAAGTGGTCCAGGACTGGGGTGGCACCATTTGGTGGGGTAGACTCACAGATGGCAGAGTCCAGGTGCAGATGTAGGTTTGTTGGAAGCCTCTTAAGTCTCTGAGGCTCAGATCAGGAGGCCAGCCAACTAGCCCTTAAAGTTACTCTGGGTTTTGGGGTCAAGAGATGCAGGTTCAGTCCTTCAGGCAGCTGATCAGCACAGCAATGCATGAGTCCAGCAGAGTAACAGTTCAGCAGTGTGGCAGTCCTTTCAGCAGTACAGCAGTCCTTGTTCCTGGAAGAGTTTCCACAGGTGCAGATGTGTACTGAAGTGGTGGTGTCTGAGATCAAGTACTTATACCCATTGGTGCCTTTCAAGTGGGGGAGACTTCAAAGACATGCCTTTGAAGTACACAGATGTCTTCCCTTCCTGCCCTTGCTCCAGACTCACTGCAGAAGGGTAGGCTGCCCTTTGTGTGTGAACAGGACACAGCCTATTCAGGTGTAAGTGATGCTGTGCCCATCTCCTCCTTCCCATCCTGCCAGAATGGCCCATCAGTTCAAACCTAAACTCCCTAGGTGGAATACACAAAGCCCAACTGACAACTGCACCCAGACATGTGATCAGAGACAGGCTGCAGGCACCAAATGGCTAAGGCAAGAAAATGCCGACTATCTAAAAGTGGCAGTTTCAGAATTGTAATTTAAAATCCGACTTAACCATAAGTTATGAATTTAAATTAGGATTCCAGAGACACCAAACAGGAACCAGTATATCTTCCCATTTGGGAATTACACTCATAAAATGTAATAAGGTAATTCCAAGTACTGCCTAAAATAATGGGGTTTTACTATGATTATTCTTTGTATTGATGCTTTATGAGTTATTTGATAGACTCATTTATTAGACTCAGTGTTAAGCCACTGTTTTCATGGAAGTAGGTCACAATAAAGTAGTGCATAAACACTTATTATATTTCACACTTCTATCTATTACACATCAAACACTTTTTGTTTTCATTAAATGCAAATTCTATGAACTGAATAAAATTGTTTAACAGTTAAAAAATGAAATGATTCAGGCTTTAGGGATTGCTTTGATACAAATGCCTTTGCTCCTTTCTGGTGAAATCCCAATAACCCTAAGCACCTACCTTCTGTAGCACGTTTAAGCTTCAGAAATCTAAACTATTGTATGCAGAAACATTTTTAAAGCCATACTATACCTGAGTAATGACTATAGTCCTACCACAATTGAAAAGATCTTAGAGAAGCCTGTTATAGCTTTTGATGTTTGATATGAAAAATGTTGCCCACTTACGTAATTGAACATGTGACAGAGGTGACGACCCACCGCGCACTGATGAGGGATCCACCACAGACATGCCATCCGTCCTTTTCCTGCAAAATAAACACAACATGCAAGTGGGTCATCCAGAATTATGATCAGGATATAAAGAATTGTGGTCCCTTGAAGAGAAACCCAGCTCATACCAGCATGCAGGCTGATAGAAAGATCCAGCATTTGGGGTCATTCCAGAGCAAGAATCCATGATTTACTGACCTCGTTTGGCGCTACATCATCTTTCGTCGTGGGATCCTAAGTTCAACAGGACCTCCTGTCAAACCTATAATCTAAGTTTACTCAAGGTCAGTTATCTGTTGCATAGATAGTTTGGATTATACCTAAAATAAACTTATGTACATACCAAATATTGTTTGTACAAAATGACCACATAGGAATGGTCTTACTGTGAGATTTTGACATTAATGATCCAAGGTGGTCCATCCATGTATGTGGGATGTTATGTGATTTGCTGTGTAAAATTATTTGCTGTTTATAAGGCATCTGGAGACAGCAGGTTTTATGAATGGCTGCAAGACCCAGTGTCAGATCTGGTGGTACTGACCTTTCTATATACCTTTCTATTTTCTATACACCTTTACATAGAAATAAAATGCTTATCAGGCCACCCAGGAAAGGGCGATCTCTCGGATGAAAACTATGGGAATCCGACCTGGGCAAGGTTATTTCAGATGAGGGCTGGCATGAGTTCCATACCTGAACACGTTATACAGCTAGAAGTGCTTCAGGAAAGCACACTCTGTTTAAAGTAATGCAGCATTGGTACTACAAACCATCTAAACTTCATAACTAGGAGGAACACAGGTCTGCTGTATGTTGTCTGGTGTAAGGGTATTTAATTTCCATTCTTTCACATTGCCCAAGCTCTACACTTCTAGACAGAAGTATTAAATGGTATATTCAATACCCTTGTCCCTAGATTTCCAATATATATGGCACTCCATTTCTTGATTAGACAGGAATTCCTTTTGAACTTTCTTGGCGATAGACAGATCTCGTTGGCTTATGCACAGCCTGACAATCAATTATTGCAATAACTGGCCTTAATACAGTGTTACATTAGTAGACAGTTAACCTCAATACAAAAGACCCAAATTCCAACCAATGAGGAGAGAGTGCCCTGCCCTTCACCCCAAACCATGTGTGTATGTGTATAATATGTATCTGTTGAGATATTCACCAGTGCCTTTGGATTAGGTGAGAAACGTAATATTTTTCTGTAAATAGAAACCTTTTCAATAAGAAGCCTGGCACACATGAGGTGCATTTACTGGCTGCACCCCAAACACAAGCCTAAAGACTGAACGATTTGCAGAACATTCTCGGCAAAGACTATGGGGCTGATTAGGATGGCGGTCGGACAAAAGTCCGACTATCATCCTATCGGTGGTGGGACCACCCTACAGGATGTCGGCGGTCACGCTATAGGCATTAGGATGCGACCGCCACCACGGCGGTCGCAATGCCTATATTTTGTATTGCGGTGGGTGCTGCTGGCTGCAGCACATGCTGCAATGCAAAAGGGGACACCTGACATATCCCTGCACTACGTGGCAGACACCATGTGGTGCCTGCCACATGGTGCAGGGATATGTAGGGGGACACCATAGGTGCCCCCCAAAACTAAGGGCCAGGGGGAAAGGGGGCCCGCGACGGGCCCCAATGTCCCTTCCGCCCGCCTTTTCATGGCAGGTAAACCACCATTGAAAAGGCAGGCAGAAAGGGACATCATAATCCCTACGGCAGTGCCTGGAAGGCACCACCACCATTGTAGGGATATGATTCCCCCCTGACGCACTGGTGGGCTCAAAGAGCCCATCGGATGTGTGGCGGTTGGTCTTTCTGACTGCCAGCAAACCACCCGCCATTGTAATATGGCGGGTGGGAAAATTGCTTACGATGGCAGTGAGACCGCCACCGACGGGCTGTCGGTGGCTGTCGCACCGCCATCGTAATCGGCCCCTATGTTATGAAGTCTTTTGAGGTTGTTGAAAAAAAATCTAAAGCCATGGATGTCAAATAATCTGAGGTGAGACAGTCCAGAGCACTCCTCCCTGATAAGAAGAAAAAAATGCATAAATGCCTTTTGGACACTAATACTTGATACAAACATGCGGCCCTCTCTCTTCCACAGACAAGACTCTCTCATTTCAATGATCAATAGTTTTTACACTTGTGCTGGAAATCTGAGGTGAAATGGCCTCTAGGGGTCTTTGATTGGTCTTTGGGTCTTTTGTATTAAGGTTTACTAGCTACTAATATCTCAAATATAAGTTTATTAAGACCATAGTCCTTTAAACATGATGCAATAAATAACATTGAGTCATCAACTTATACTATTACACCCACCGCCCTAAAAGAATATGTTCAATTTTACAATTCTTAAATAGCCTGAGAGCACAAATAATATCTAAGAATTGCATTGTGAATAAGAACTTACTTGCTTCCAATTGCGTATTTACACCATATTTACTTAAAACCAGCTTTAAAAACGTCTGCCTTTCCTTTCGTGAAAATAAACATTCTAGTAAAATATGTGCATAGTAACATTTCACGCTTATTCCACATTTACATACCTCCCTCCCAATTTCATTGACATGCCTTAGCCACCTCCAAGCAAGCATGAAAGGAATATAAATCATTTCTAAATTTTAAAATAGCTGTTCTCATTTTAGGATTTGGTACTGCAGAGATATAAGGTAAAAACCATATCACTTCTCCAAGAATCCCTTAATTGTACAGTATTTGAAAGTAACTGTGGGCAGTTCTCTTGTTACTGGTTTCGTTTTGGCCACCTTCTGACTGGCTCTAAGCAAAGGTTCTTCCTGCTCTTCAAATCTGATCCTTGTGCTGATTTCAGTATGCTTTTGTAATTTTGTGGCATGCTATCAATCGCTTCAGTCCTGCTTCTGTCTTCTTGCTTGTCAGTCACTGCATGGAGTGGGCAACTCATTTCTGTTGTGGTGTTTGCTTGTATACAGTCCCATTTTGTCTATTGCCTCTGATGTGGACCTAGCAAGCACGTCCTTCAACACATGCTTATGTCATCACATATTGTACTGCAACATGCTCACAAGTTTGGGATCTGCTTGATTCCTTCCTTGTTAGCAGGCTTTCAAACTTAATCCAGTTTTATATTGCTCTGTGCTCTTCTTTTGACCAACCTCTTGAACCGTATTGCTGTGTTGACTAAAACGCTTCAATACCATTGGGCCTAGTACTTGCTACATAAAAACCTATAAATAAAAATTAAAAAGTTGGCAACTGCCCCCTGCTTTTTAGGACTTCAGCTAATTTAGCCTTGTGTTTAGAATGAAGCGATACCAAAGGGGATGATGGACGGAGCGTTAGAGCAAATCATACACTCACCCCCAGTCAACTGATCTGGGTTTAATCCATCATCATTCTTTAGCTCACTCCACCACCCCAGTTCAGACATGGCCATATGCAAATCAGTCTGACCCTGTGCCTCATGGGAACAGTCCAGCCCGAACTGCCAAGCCATGTCTTCCTTGGACCGGAAACAAGCATCCTGGGACCGGTTTCGGGTTCAAAACCCTCATCAGCCAGGCTATCTTGAATCCAGTGGCAAAGTGAGCAAGGGACCCACGTCTGGGCATACCCTGCCAACTTAGGGCGAACAAAGCGATACCAAAGGTGATGATGGACGGAGCGTTAGAGCAAATCAAACACTCACCCCCAGTCAACTGATCTGGGTTTAATCCATCACCATTCTTTAGCTCACTCCACCACCCCAGTTCAGACATGGCCATATGCAAATCAGTCTGACCCTGTGCCTCATGGGAACAGTCCAGCGCGAACTGCCAAGCCATGTCTTCCTTGGACCGGAAACAAGCATCCTGGGACCGGTTTCGGGTTCAAAACCCTCATCAGCCAGGCTATCTTGAATCCAGTGGCAAAGTGAGCAAGGGACCCACGTCTGGGCATACCCTGCCAACTTAGGGCGAACAAAGCGATACCAAAGGGGGTGATGGACGGAGCGTTAGAGCAAATCAAACACTCACCCCCAGTCAACTGATCTGGGTTTAATCCATCATCATTCTTTAGCTCACTCCACCACCCCAGTTCAGACATGGCCATATGCAAATCAGTCTGACCCTGTGCCTCATGGGAACAGTCCAGCCCGAACTGCCAAGCCATGTCTTCCTTGGACCGGAAACAAGCATCCTGGGACCGGTTTCGGGTTCAAAACCCTCATCAGCCAGGCTATCTTGAATCCAGTGGCAAAGTGAGCAAGGGACCCACGTCTGGGCATACCCTGCCAACTTAGGGCGAACAAAGCGATACCAAAGGGGATGGATGGACGGAGCGTTAGAGCAAATCAAACACTCACCCCAGTCAACTGATCTGGGTTTAATCCATCATCATTCTTTAGCTCACTCCACCACCCCAGTTCAGACATGGCCATATGCAAATCAGTCTGACCCTGTGCCTCATGGGAACAGTCCAGCCCGAACTGCCAAGCCATGTCTTCCTTGGACCGGAAACAAGCATCCTGGGACCGGTTTCGGGTTCAAAACCCTCATCAGCCAGGCTATCTTGAATCCAGTGAATGTATGACATTGTTCTGCATTCTGTCCATCAACTGTTGTTTTTGCATTTGTCACCCCGAGTGGGACGGGTATGCCCAGACGTGGGTCCCGTGCTCTCCATGCCACTGGAATCAAGCTATCCTGGCTGAAGAGGGGTGAAACCCCGAAACCGGTCCTAGGATGCTTGTTTCCAGTCCAGGGAGGACCTGGCTTGGCAGTTCGGGCTGGACTGTTCCCATGAGGCACAGGGTCAAGGATGATTTGCATATGGCTGGGTCCAAACTGGAATGGCATGGTGAGCAAAAAAACGATGGATTTTGGCCCAGATCTCTGTACTGGGGTGAATGTATGACATTGTTCTGCATTCTGTCCATCAACTGTTGTTTTTGCATGTGTCACCCCGAGTGGGACGGGTATGCCCAGATGTGGGTCCCGTGCTCTCCATGCCACTGGAATCAAGCTATCCTGGCTGAAGAGGGGTGAAACCCCGAAACCGGTCCTAGGATGCTTGTTTCCAGTCCAGGGAGTACCTGGCTTGGCAGTTCGGGCTGGACTGTTCCCATGAGGCACAGGGTCAAGGCTGATTTGCATATGGCTGGGTCCAAACTGGAATGGCATGGTGAGCAAAAAAACGATGGATTTAGGCCCAGATCTCTGTACTGGGGTGAATGTATGACATTGTTCTGCATTCTGTCCATCAACTGTTGTTTTTGCATTTGTCACCCGAGTGAGACGGGTATGCCCAGACGTGGGTCCCGTGCTCTCCATGCCACTGGAATCAAGCTATCCTGGCTGAAGAGGGGTGAAACCCCGAAACCGGTCCTAGGATGCTTGTTTCCAGTCCAGGGAGGACCTGGCTTGGCAGTTCGGGCTGGACTGTTCCGATGAGGCACAGGGTCAAGGCTGATTTGCATATGGCTGGGTCCAAACTGGAATGGCATGGTGAGCAAAAAAACGATGGATTTAGGCCCAGATCTCTGTACTGGGGTGAATGTATGACATTGTTCTGCATTCTGTCCATCAACTGTTGTTTTTGCATTTGTCACCCCGAGTGGGACGGGTATGCCCAGACGTGGGTCCCGTGCTCTCCATGCCACTGGCATCAAGCTATCCTGGCTGAAGAGGGGTAAAACCCCGAAACCGGTCCTAGGATGCTTGTTTCCAGTCCAGGGAGGACCTGGCTTGGCAGTTCGGGCTGGACTGTTCCCATGAGGCACAGGGTCAAGGCTGATTTGCATATGGCTGGGTCCAAACTGGAATGGCATGGTGAGCAAAAAAACGATGGATTTAGGCCCAGATCTCTGTACTGGGGTGAATGTATGACATTGTTCTGCATTCTGTCCATCAACTGTTGTTTTTGCATTTGTCACCCCGAGTGGGACGGGTATGCCCAGACGTGGGTCCCGTGCTCTCCATGCCACTGGAATCAAGTTATCCTGGCTGAAGAGGGGGAAACCCCGAAACCGGTCCTAGGATGCTTGTTTCCAGTCCAGGGAGGACCTGGCTTGGCAGTTCGGGCTGGACTGTTCCCATGAGGCACAGGGTCAAGGCTGATTTGCATATGGCTGGGTCCAAACTGGAATGGCATGGTGAGCAAAAAAACGATGGATTTAGGCCCAGATCTCTGTACTGGGGTGAATGTATGACATTGTTCTGCATTCTGTCCATCAACTGTTGTTTTTGCATTTGTCACCCCGAGTGGGACGGGTATGCCCAGACGTGGGTCCTGTGCTCTCCATGCCACTGGAATCAAGCTATCCTGGCTGAAGAGGGGTGAAACCCCGAAACAGGTCCTAGGTTGCTTGTTTCCAGTCCAGGGAGTGTGAGAAGTTGGCCTGGCATATGCTGTCCACTAATTATAGTGGGCACCTTGCACCAGTCCAAACAACCCCTTATTGGAGATAGGTTAAAGACAACCTTTATTGAAAGCTATCCTAGTGGTAGCTATGTAGAGCAGCCTTCAGGCTAAGTCTTGAAGGAATGTAAAGCAGCTTGTTTTACCAGTCTATAATCTCTTGAGTGACCAAATGAAAGAGCACCACACCAGGTATATATTCAAAATATATGTATTTATTACTAAACACACCCCTCTAGTCTCTTTATGAGGCTAGAGTTCGAAGTACATAAGTTATAAGTTATTTAAACACAGTAATAGCACAAATACACGTTTGGGCCCTAGGGGCGTACCAAACCATATACCAATAAAGTGGTATAAGAAGCACGACTGAGCTAGACACTAGGCCTAGAGCCTCTAGAAGTGCTTGGACCACAAGGAACCACCCAAGGTAGTGACACAGGGGAACCACGGGGGACGCGTGCAGTGTAGTAACACAGCCGCGAATCGCCGTTAACTTCTATGGAGAAAGTCGCGGTTTGGAATTTAAAGAAAAGGGACACTTAAAGAAGGACTTGGAGCAAACCCTTTGAGAACTAGGTCGTTCTAGAGTCTCTACCCACGGGAGCACCGGAGTACTCTTGTTACCTCACCCAGGAAGCCGGGTGCATAGGTGCCTTTCGGGGTCGGGTTTCGTCGTCGATTTGAATGGCGATCTGCTGCAAAGTGCTGCTGGCGACCAAGTGAAAAGTGTCCGGGTGGATCCAAAGGTGGATCGTAGATCTGAAGAACCTGAAAGCAGAGAGGACAGAGTCTGGGTCACTAGCCAGTGACCAGGAAGGCGATGAGCAGATGCCCACCGATGTCGAGTGCTTCAGGTAGGTTGACGGTTGTCTTGACTCTTCAGCCACGAGGTCCAGGAGGCGTCGTCGGCAACCAGGAGCAGGATTCCGGCTGGTACATGATGTCTGTCGAGTCCTGAGGTGTCGGCGACCGGATTGGACCCAACAAGCCTTGGCAACGGCAAGTCTTGATGAAGATGAAGATGCAGACCAGCAAGGTCTGAGGAACTCACCCAGCAAGGGTAAGTGAGGGCAAGCCTGGAGCAATCAGGGAGCCCAAGTAGAAAAAGATTGGCCTTCGTGAAGGGCTACTAGCCAACAGGCTAGCGACCGCGAAGGAGCCTCGAGACGGTGCACGTGGAGCTGGCTCACAGGACACTCGTGGAGTGGAGGCCAGTGATCTTCGGTGCAGTTGGTGCTGGAGGCTGGGGCTACTCGGAGCCCAAAGCACGCCTTCGTGGGAGACCCAGAAGAGGATGCACTTGCAAATGCATGCGGTGTCCAGGGGACACGGTTCCACGTTACCCACGATAGCTACGGGCCTCAGCTTTGCTGGGAACTCAGGGCAGCCTCGGGGAAGTCTGGAAATCTACCTCTGGTGATGCAAAGACTTCGGCGTCCGACGGGAGCTTCAGCGATGCAGACCGGACAATTGCTTCTTTGGTGCCTGCCAAGCAGGGGAGTCACTCCTTGACCCCAAGGGAGATTCTTCTGTCCTCTAATCTTTAAGTAGAGCGTCGAAGGTCCAGGATTCTGTGTCAGAGTTTTGTCCAGGGATAATCTAAAGTCCTAAGGACTGGGGTCCCATACTTATACTAAGTTTAGGGGTTGGACTTACTCTGTGGTCCCACCTATGGGTGGGTCAGGGCAGAGGGGTGGCTACACCCCTTTCCCTTTGTCCAGTTCGTGCCAAAGCAGGGGCTGGAAGCCCCTGATCCGGTTTGAACTGGGGTATGCACAGGGACACCAAATGTGCCCCCAGTGCAGGATTTCAAAGCACCCGAGAGTGCTCCCGCCCAGCCCCAATACACACTATCCTGTCTGGGGAGGTGGTCACACCTCCCTGGGACAGGAAACCTATTGTCCAGGCCTCCCCTGCCAGAGTTTCGGTCAGCAGCAGGAGGCCAGACTTGTGTCTGTGGCAGCAGCATCCATTTTGTGATGCCAGGGCTTTGGAAAGAAGTTACCGGGCAAGCCAGTGTGTACATGTCTCTCCCTCTAGAAGGGTGGAATGCTACCCCCGCCACCAGAATTGGCGGGGGGTAGTATTCCAAGATGTTTGACACCAAACACGACATGTTTCTGTGCAGCCATCCCAAAGTTAGCATTTAACGCGAGGTTATAACGCGCTTAAGAGTATATGGTCAGACTGCACTACAAACAGCATCAGAGAAGGGTCTCCGACCGCTGCAGAGGGGCCCTGCTCATGCAGGGGCACCCTCTCACATAGGAACCATGCACTCTGCCTTCAGGATTGACAAGGCCTGCCATAGGAGTGACTTATAGGTTTATATGTGTGTAGGTATGTAGTGATATAGGTAACCTATATCACAGTAAGGGGTGCATGCACCACCTTACCCAGGCTGCAGTAGCAGACCTGTGGTGTCATTTTGGATGGCCTTCCAGGGGTGGCATAATACATGCTGCAGCCCCTGGTAGGCCTCTGAGGTACCTATGCCCTGGGTACATAGTATACCATATACTAGGGACTTATAAGGGCACTCCAGATTCCAATTAGAGATGTGCCTAAGGCACATAGAAACCATTTTACAGAGAACGCAGATAGACTGGGGCCCTGAATAGCAGGATCCCAGTCCAACTAAGTCATGAACCAGCAAAACACCAGGAAAAAAGTGGGGGCAACCATATAGTCAGATTCCACCTTCCTACATAACCCCCCCCCAAACGAAAGGAGATAAGGCTAACCTTGGCCAGTTGAGCCTTTATTGACTAAGTGGCCATATAAGGAAGCACCTGCACTAGCATGGTTGCCCCCTGTCTTATGGTCCACTAAGCAATCCCTCACCCTAAGGGTATGAGAGGGTCTCCACCATGGGGAATCACTACCTGTGGTGTGCTTAGGTAAAGTACAAGGCTGGGGAGGTGTCTGAGTAGGGAAGTGAGGCCCTAGGAATGTTGGCCTCAGCTTCCTCAGATCACTGGTCACCATGTATGCCTGTCTTTCCATCACTGAGTTGCACTTTGCTCTAAGGGTCAACCTTTGGCTGCCTACAGCTGGGGGTTGGGTCCCTTTGGATGGACTACTGGAGGGACATGGCAGGTTTGGAACCTTCTGGTCCCAGGTTTGCCCTTGCCTACCAGAGTCTTTCTGGGGAGGTCCCTACATAAAGGTATGGGGGATCCCTCAGTGTGGAGAGGAATTTTCACCTGGCTAGGGCTACTAGACTGGGTGCCCCTAATCTGCTGATGGGGGGTTCCTCTGGACAGGGGGCCCTGGGGGTCCACTGACCTCCCTGACCTCTGCAGCCCTGGGCTGACTGAGGCAGGGTAGAGAGGGGCAGGTTACCTGCTCCAGACTGGGTACCACCTTGGAAGGGTCCTCTGCCATCAGGGGTGTGGTCAGGCCAGGCCTGACTACCTCTGGGGCAGTTCCTTCACTAGGGGTAGGGTCAGTTCCCTGAGGAGGCTGACCCTTACCTACTGTCTGGAGGGAAGAAGACTTTTCTTCAACCCTTGTGCTTTCTTTTGGGGGAGAGTGGGCCATTCTTCCAGGCTCCATCTCTCCAAAATCGTGGGCTGGGGCTGTGGCCATCACAGCCCCACTAACCTTTACAGGGACACCCAACATCCTCAGATGGGTTTGGTGTTCAACTTCAGCCCAGGCAGAAATTTCCAGATCATTGCCCATCAGGCAATCTACAGGTAAGGTTGGGGACACTGCCACTCTTTTTGGGCCTGTGACCCCCTCCCAACTGAGATTGACTATGGCCATGGGGTGATCTGTCCTGACACCATCAATGTTGGTCACCTGGTATTTAAACTCAGGTAAAAGCTGGTGAGGGGGACTAGTTTCCCTGCCACCATGGTGACACTAGCCCCTGTGTCCCTAAATGCCACAGCTTTCTGACCATTAATTATTGGCTCCAGTCTGTACCTGCCCAATGCTTTGGGACCCATGGTAAAGGTGGCAAATCCTATACCACCATCAGAGTCAGAGGAGTCTGTTGAGGGGGCCCTGTCTAAACTAGGGCCCACCTCTGTTCCTCTTGCAAAAGCACCTAACTTTTTGGGTGCACTACTCCCAACTGGAGGATTACTACTGGTAGTACCAGGAGGGGTGGTAGTAGTTGTGGGAGGAACATTTTCTTTATTGCCAATTCTGGGGCAACTGGGATCAGACTTCCAGTGCCCAGGCTTTTACAGACATGGCAATATGGTTTCTTTTCAGGAGAAGAAGGAGTTTGGGACCCACCCCCAGAAGAGGAATTTTGGGGCCCTGTAGTGGACTTATCCTTAGATTTATCCCCACCTTTATCTTGGGACTTAGTAGAATCTTTCTTCTGGTCACCACCCTGATTTTTAGTTTTTACTCTGGTTCTGACCCATTTGTCTGCCTTCTTTCCCAATTCTTGGGGAGAGGTCAGATCAGAGACCACCAGATACTGGTGCAAAAGCTGGTTTTGACAATTATTAAGGATCTGCTCCTCATAATCAAATTGTACAATCCTAAAAAGTCATGCACTTTGTTGCCATGTATCCAACCTTCCAGAGCCTTAGTAGCACAATCTATAAAATCAACCCAGTCTTGAGTCTGAGCTTTTGGGTGTCTCTGAACTTCAACCTATACTGTTCAGTGGTTAGGCCAAACCCATCTATCAGAGCACTCTTCAAGACTTTGTAATTGTCAGCATCCTCTTCTCTTACAGTGAGGAGCTTGTCTCTACCTTTGTCTGCAAAGGAGAGCCACAAGATTGCTGCCCACTTCTTCTGGGGGACCCTCTGAACCTTACAGGCCCTCTCCAATGCAGTTATCCATTTGTGGATGTCATCCCCACTCTGGTAGGGAGGGACAATCTTGCTCAGGTTTCTATGGTCATAAGACCTTTCCCTATCTTTGGGGAAACTGCTGCCACCATGGGACTCTAGTCCCAACTTTTGTCTCTCTCTATAGAGATCTAGGGACTCCCTGTCTATAGCCAATTGCTGTTTCCTGAGTTCAAGCTGAGTTTGTTCATATTGAATCAGTCTCTTTCTTCTCTCATGAGAGGATTCCCTCCTATGAGAAGAGACAGAGGACCCTATTGAGGTGTCAGAGTGGTTAGACTCCTGAGAAGGAGACCTAGACCTTCTGGGCACACTCAGAACTCTTCCTGGGGGACAAAGGGGAGGTCAGTCTGATCCTCTCCCTCCTCCTCCTCCACAGGAGGAATTGGATTCTCCAGGACAAGGTCATTTTCACCTTCCTGGCCAGTTTCAGAGGGGGGTCCTGGGTTTCTTCACCCCTGGCCCCTCCCTCATCTTCTGCCCCACCCTCTTTGCCTACCCCTTCAGACCCTAGGGGCCTGCTGAGATCATCAGCTAGTAACACCTCCCTGAGGTGTTGGGTGCTAGCACTTTTGCCTGCCTTCAACTTCCTAGTATTGCATAATGCTCTCAATTCCAAGAATGGGAGTTTATCATACTTGGAGGAAAGAAGCCCACTGGCTTCTGGCAAGGACTCACTGGGTCCTGGCTTTGAAGACATTACTAGTGAGGTGTGGTGTATGCACTACCTACTCAAGTGTGGCCTACTAAACTCTCTTGAGTTGTAGAAAGGGTGTGCTGTCCCTTAACACACAACTCTAAGTTCAGTAGAACTTACTGTATACTAAGCTTAATTTATATGTACCTTAGGTACCTTTAGTGGTTTTCAGTTGATCAATTCAATTGAGATTATCTGGTAAAACAATAGCAAGCTGGAATCCCACACGCTGCACACCAATGTGAGAAGTTGGCCTGGCATATGCTGTCCACTAATTATAGTGGGCACCTTGCACCAGTCCAAACAACCCCTTATTGGAGATAGGTTAAAGACAACCTTTATTGAAAGCTATCCTAGTGGTAGCTATGGAGAGCAGCCTTCAGGCTAAGTCTTGAAGGAATGTAAAGCAGCTTGTTTTACCAGTCTATAATCTCTTGAGTGACCAAATGAAAGAGCACCACACCAGGTATATATTCAAAATATATGTATTTATTACTAAACACACCCCTCTAGTCTCTTTATGAGGCTAGAGTTCGAAGTACATAAGTTATAAGTTATTTAAACACAGTAATAGCACAAATACACGTTTGGGCCCTAGGGGCGTACCAAACCATATACCAATAAAGTGGTATAAGAACCACGACTGAGCTAGACCTAGAGCCTCTAGAAGTGCTAGGAGTACAAGGAACCACCCAAGGTAGTGACACAGGGGACCCACGGGGGACGCGTGCAGTGTAGTAACACAGCCGCGAATCGCCGTTAACTTCTATGGAGAAAGTCGCGGTTTGGAATTTAAAGAAAAGGGACACTTAAAGAAGGACTTGGAGCAAACCCTTTGAGAACTAGGTCGTTCTAGAGTCTCTACCCACAGGAGCACCGGAGTACTCTTGTTACCTCACCCAGGAAGCCGGGTGCATAGGTGCCTTTCGGGGTCGGGTTTCGTCGTCGATTTGAATGGCGATCTGCTGCAAAGTGCTGCTGGCGACCAAGTGAAAAGTGTCCGGGTGGATCCAAAGGTGGATCGGAGATCTGAAGAACCTGAAAGCAGAGGGGACAGAGTCTGGGTCACTAGCCAGTGACCAGGAAGGCGATGAGCAGATGCCCACCGATGTCAAGTGCTTCAGGTAGGTTGACAGTTGTCTTGACTCTTCAGCCACGAGGTCCAGGAGGCGTCGTCGGCAACCAGGAGCAGGATTCGGGCTGGTACACAATGTTTGTCGAGTGCTGAGGTGTCGGCGACCAGATTGGACCCAACAAGCCTTGGCAACGGCAAGTCTCGATGAAGATGAAGATTGACGATTGTGCAGACCAGCAAGGTCAGAGGAACTCACCCAGCAAGGGTAAGTGAGGGCAAGCCTGGAGCAACCAGGGAGCCCAAGTAGAAAAAGATTGGCCTTCGTGAAGGGCTACTAGACAACGGGCTAGCGACCGCGAAGGAGCCTCGAGACGGTGCACGTGGAGCTGGCTCACAGGACACTCGTGGAGTGGAGGCCAGTGATCTTCGGTGCAGTTGGTGCTGGAGGCTGGGGCTACTCGGAGCCCAAAGCACGACTTCGTGGGAGACCCAGAAGAGGATGCACTTGCAAATGCGTGCGGTGTCTAGGGGTCACAGTTCCACATTACCCACGACAGCTACAGGCCTCAGCTTTGCTGGGAACTCAGGGCAGCCTCGGGAAAGTCTGGAAATCCACCTCTGGTGATGCAAAGACTTCGGCGTCCGACGGGAGCTTCAGCGATGCAGACCGGACAATTGCTTCTTTGGTGCCTGCCAAGCAGGGGAGTCACTCCTTGACCCCAAGGGAGATTATTCTGTCCTCTAATCTTTAAGTAGAGCGTCGAAGGTCCAGGATTCTGTGTCAGAGTTTCGTCCAGGGATAATCTAAAGTCCTAAGGACTGGGGTCCCATACTTATACTAAGTTTAGGGGTTGGACTTATTCTGTGGTCCCACCTATGGGTGGGTCAGGGCAGAGGGGTGGCTACACCCCTTTCCCTTTGTCCAGTTCGCGCCAAAGCAGGGGCTGGAAGCCCCTGATCCGGTTTGAACTGGGGTATGCACAGGGACACCAAATGTGCCCCCAGTGCAGGACTTCAAAGCACCCAAGAGTGCTCCCGCCCAGCCCCAATACACACTATCCTGTCTGGGGAGGTGGTCACACCTCCCTGGGACAGGAAACCTATTGTCCAGGCCTCCCCTGCCGGAGTTTCGGTCAGCAGCAGGAGGCCAGACTTGTGTCTGTGGCAGCAGCATCCATTTTGTGATGCCAGGGCTTTGGAAAGAAGTTAACGGGCAAGCCAGTGTGTACATGTCTCTCCCTCTAGAAGGGTGGAATGCTACCCCCGCCGCCAGAATTGGCGGGGGGTAGTATTCCAAGATGTTTGACACCAAACACGACATGTTTCTGTGCAGCCATCCCAAAGTTAGCATTTAACGCGAGGTTATAATGCGCTTAAGAGTATATGGTCAGGCTGCACTACAAACAGCATCAGAGAAGGGTCTCCGACTGCTGCAGAGGGGCCCTGCTCATGCAGGGGCACCCTCTCACATAGGAACCATGCACTCTGCCTTCAGGATTGACAAGGCCTGCCATAGGAGTGACTTATAGGTTTATATGTGTGTAGGTATGTAGTGATATAGGTAACCTATATCACAGTAAGGGGTGCATGCACCACCTTACCCAGGCTGCAGTAGCAGACCTGTGGTGTCATTTTAGATGGCCTTCCAGGGGTGGCATAATACATGCTGCAGCCCCTGGTAGGCCTCTGAGGTACCTATGCCCTGGGTACATAGTATACCATATACTAGGGACTTATAAGGGCACTCCAGATTCCAATTAGAGATGTGCCTAAGGCACATGGAAACCATTTTACAGAGAAAGCAGATAGACTGGGGCCCTGAATAGCAGGATCCCAGTCCAACTAAGTCATGAACCAGCAAAACACCAGGAAAAAAGTGGGGGCAACCATATAGTCAGATTCCACCTTCCTACAGGGAGGACCTGGCTTGGCAGTTCGGGCTGGACTGTTCCCATGAGGCACAGGGTCAAGGCTGATTTGCATATGGCTGGGTCCAAACTGGAATGGCATGGTGAGCAAAAAAACGATGGATTTAGGCCCAGATCTCTGTACTGGGGTGAATGTATGACATTGTTCTGCATTCTGTCCATCAACTGTTGTTTTTGCATTTGTCACCCCGAGGGGGACGGGTATGCCCAGACGTGGGTCCCGTGCTCTCCATGCCACTGGAATCAAGCTATCCTGGCTGAAGAGGGATGAAACCCCGAAACCGGTCCTAGGTTGCTTGTTTCCCGTCCAGGGAGGACCTGGCTTGGCAGTTCGGGCTGGACTGTTCCCATGAGGCACAGGGTCAAGGCTGATTTGCATATGGCTGGGTCCAAACTGGAATGGCATGGTGAGCAAAAAAACGATGGATTTAGGCCCAGATCTCTGTACTGGGGTGAATGTATGACATTGTTCTGCATTCTGTCCATCAACTGTTGTTTTTGCATTTGTCACCCTGAGTGGGACGGGTATGCCCAGACGTGGGTCCCGTGCTCTCCATGCCACTGGAATCAAGCTATCCTGGCTGAAGAGGGGTGAAACCCCGAAACCGGTCCTAGGATGCTTGTTTCCAGTCCAGGGAGGACCTGGCTTGGCAGTTCGGGCTGGACTGTTCCCATGAGGCACAGAGTCAAGGCTGATTTGCATATGGCTGGGTCCAAACTGGAATGGCATGGTGAGCAAAAAAACGATGGATTTAGGCCCAGATCTCTGTACTGGGGTGAATGTATGACATTGTTCTGCATTCTGTCCATCAACTGTTGTTTTTCCATTTGTCACCCCGAGTGGGACGGGTATGCCCAGACGTGTGTCCCGTGCTCTCCATGCCACTGGAATCAAGCTATCCTGGCTGAAGAGGGGTGAAACCCCGAAACCGGTCCTAGGATGCTTGTTTCCAGTCCAGGGAGGACCTGGCTTGACAGTTAGGGCTGGACTGTTCCCATGAGGCACAGGGTCAAGGCTGATTTGCATATGGCTGGGTCCAAACTGGAATGGCATGGTGAGCAAAAAAACGATGGATTTAGGCCCAGATCTCTGTACTGGGGTGAATGTATGACATTGTTCTGCATTCTGTCCATCAACTGTTGTTTTTGCATTTGTCACCCCGAGTGGGACGGGTATGCCCAGACGTGGGTCCCGTGCTCTCCATGCCACTGGAATCAAGCTATCCTGGCTGAAGAGGGGTGAAACCCCGAAACCGGTCTGGCTTGGCAGTTCGGGTTGGACTGTTCCCATGAGGCACAGGGTCAAGGCTGATTTGCATATGGCTGGGTCCAAACTGGAATGGCATGGTGAGCAAAAAAACGATGGATTTAGGCCCAGATCTCTGTACTGGGGTGAATGTATGACATTGTTCTGCATTCTGTCCATCAACTGTTTTTTTTTTTTAATTTGTCACCCCGAGTGGGACGGGTATGCCCAGACGTGGGTCCCGTGCTCTCCATGCCACTGGAATCAAGCTATCCTGCCTGAAGAGGGGTGAAACCCCAAAACCGGTCCTAGGTTGCTTGTTTCCAGTCCAGGAGGACCTGGCTTGGCAGTTCGGGCTGGACTGTTCCCATGAGGCACAGGGTCAAGGCTGATTTGCATATGGCTGGGTCCAAACTGGAATGGCATGGTGAGCAAAAAAACGATGGATTTAGGCCCAGATCTCTGTACTGGGGTGAATGTATGACATTGTTCTGCATTCTGTCCATCAACTGTTGTTTTTGCATTTGTCACCCCGAGTGGGACGGGTATGCCCAGACGTGGGTCCCGTGCTCTCCATGCCACTGGAATCAAGCTATCCTGGCTGAAGAGGGTGAAACCCCGAAACCGGTCCTAGGATGCTTGTTTCCAGTCCAGGGAGGACCTGGCTTGGCAGTTCGGGATGGACTGTTCCCATGAGGCACAGGGTCAAGGCTGATTTGCATATGGCTGGGTCCAAACTGGAATGGCATGGTGAACAAAAAAACGATGGATTTAGGCCCAGATCTCTGTACTGGGGTGAATGTATGACATTGTTCTGCATTCTGTCCATCAACTGTTGTTTTTGCATTTGTCACCCCGAGTGGGACGGGTATGCCCAGACGTGGGTCCCGTGCTCTCCATGCCACTGGAATCAAGCTATCCTGGCTGAAGAGGGTGAAACCCCGAAACCGGTCCTAGGTTGCTTGTTTCCAGTCCAGGGAGGACCTGGCTTGGCAGTTCGGGCTGGACTGTTCCCATGAGGCACAGGGTCAAGGCTGATTTGCATATGGCTGGGTCCAAACTGGAATGGCATGGTGAGCAAAAAACGATGGATTTAGGCCCAGATCTCTGTACTGGGGTGAATGTATGACATTGTTCTGCATTCTGTCCATCAACTGTTGTTTTTGCATTTGTAACCCCGAGTGGGACGGGTTTGCCCAGACGTGGGTCCCGTGCTCTCCATGCCACTGGAATCAAGCTATCCTGGCTGAAGAGGGGTGAAACCCCGAAACCGGTCCTAGGATGCTTGTTTCCAGTCCAGGGAGGACCTGGCTTGGCAGTTCGGGCTGGACTGTTCCCAGGAGGCACAGAGTCAAGGCTGATTTGCATATGGCTGGGTCCAAACTGGAATGGCATGGTGAGCAAAAAAACGATTGATTTAGGCCCAGATCTCTGTACTGGGGTGAATGTATGACATTGTTCTGCATTCTGTCCATCAACTGTTGTTTTTGCATTTGTCACCCCGAGTGGGACGGGTATGCCCAGACGTGGGTCCCGTGCTCTCCATGCCACTGGAATCAAGCTATCCTGGCTGAAGAGGGTGAAACCCCGAAACCGGTCCTAGGATGCTTGTTTCCAGTCCAGGGAGGACCTGGCTTGGCAGTTCGGGCTGGACTGTTCCCATGTGGCACAGGGTCGAGGCTGATTTGCATATGGCTGGGTCCAAACTGGAATGGCAT
Source organism: Calotriton arnoldi (assembly GCA_963921515.1). NCBI lineage: Eukaryota > Metazoa > Chordata > Amphibia > Caudata > Salamandridae > Calotriton > Calotriton arnoldi. The sequence continues at coordinate 382,154 of CAWUFW010009871.1, forward strand.
GGTGAGCAAAAACGATGGATTTAGGCCCAGATCTCTGTACTGGGGTGAATGTATGACATTGTTCTGCATTCTGTCCATCAACTGTTGTTTTTGCATTTGTCACCCCGAGTGGGACGGGTATGCCCAGACGTGGGTCCCGTGCTCTCCATGCCACTGGAATCAAGCTATCCTGGCTGAAGAGGGGTGAAACCCGAAACCGGTCCTAGGATGCTTGTTTCCAGTCCAGGGAGGACCTGGCTTGGCAGTTCGGGATGGACTGTTCCCATGAGGCACAGGGTCAAGGCTGATTTGCATATGGCTGGGTCCAAACTGGAATGGCATGGTGAACAAAAACGATGGATTTAGGCCCAGATCTCTGTACTGGGGTGAATGTATGACATTGTTCTGCATTCTGTCCATCAACTGTTGTTTTTGCATTTGTCACCCCGAGTGGGACGGGTATGCCCAGACGTGGGTCCCGTGCTCTCCATGCCACTGGAATCAAGCTATCCTGGCTGAAGAGGGTGAAACCCCGAAACCGGTCCTAGGTTGCTTGTTTCCAGTCCAGGGAGGACCTGGCTTGGCAGTTCGGGCTGGACTGTTCCCATGAGGCACAGGGTCACGGCTGATTTGCATATGGCTGGGTCCAAACTGGAATGGCATGGTGAGCAAAAACGATGGATTTAGGCCCAGATCTCTGTACTGGGGTGAATGTATGACATTGTTCTGCATTCTGTCCATCAACTGTTGTTTTTGCATTTGTAACCCCGAGTGGGACGGGTATGCCCAGACGTGGGTCCCGTGCTCTCCATGCCACTGGAATCAAGCTATCCTGGCTGAAGAGGGGTGAAACCCCGAAACCGGTCCTAGGATGCTTGTTTCCAGTCCAGGGAGGACCTGGCTTGGCAGTTCGGGCTGGACTGTTCCCAGGAGGCACAGAGTCAAGGCTGATTTGCATATGGCTGGGTCCAAACTGGAATGGCATGGTGAGCAAAAAAACGATGGATTTAGGCCCAGATCTCTGTACTGGGGTGAATGTATGACATTGTTCTGCATTCTGTCCATCAACTGTTGTTTTTGCATTTGTCACCCCGAGTGGGACGGGTATGCCCAGACGTGGGTCCCGTGCTCTCCATGCCACTGGAATCAAGCTATCCTGGCTGAAGAGGGGTGAAACCCCGAAACCGGTCCTAGGATGCTTGTTTCCAGTCCAGGGAGGACCTGGCTTGGCAGTTCGGGCTGGACTGTTCCCATGTGGCACAGGGTCAAGGCTGATTTGCATATGGCTGGGTCCAAACTGGAATGGCATGGTGAGCAAAAAAACGATGGATTTAGGCCCAGATCTCTGTACTGGGGTGAATGTATGACATTGTTCTGCATTCTGTCCATCAACTGTTGTTTTTGCATTTGTCACCCCGAGTGGGACGGGTATTTCCAGACGTGGGTCCCGTGCTCTCCATGCCACTGGAATCAAGCTATCCTGGCTGAAGAGGGGTGAAACCCCGAAACCGGTCCTAGGATGCTTGTTTCCAGTCGAGGGAGGACCTGGCTTGGCAGTTCGGACTGGACTGTTCCCATGAGGCACAGGGTCAAGGCTGATTTGCATATGGCTGGGTCCAAACTGGAATGGCATGGTGAGCAAAAAAACGATGGATTTAGGCCCAGATCTCTGTACTGGGGTGAATGTATGACATTGTTCTGCATTCTGTCCATCAACTGTTGTTTTTGCATTTGTCACCCCGAGTGGGACGTGTATGCCCAGACGTGGTTCCCGTGCTCTCCATGCCACTGGAATCAAGCTATCCTGGCTGAGGAGGGGTGAAACCCCGAAACCGGTCCTAGGAGGCTTGTTTCCAGTCCAGGGAGGACCTGGCTTGGCAGTTCGGGCTGGACTGTTCCCATGAGGCACAGGGTCAAGGCTGATTTGCATATGGCTGGGTCCAAACTGGAATGGCATGGTGAGCAAAAACGATGGATTTAGGCCCAGATCTCTGTACTGGGGTGAATGTATGACATTGTTCTGCATTCTGTCCATCAACTGTTGTTTTTGCATTTGTCACCCCGAGTGGGACGGGTATGCCCAGACGTGGGTCCCGTGCTCTCCATGCCACTGGAATCAAGCTATCCTGGCTGAAGAGGGGTGAAACCCCGAAACCGGTCCTAGGATGCTTGTTTCCAGTCCAGGGAGGACCTGGCTTGGCAGTTCGGGCTGGACTGTTCCCATGAGGCACAGGGTCAAGGCTGATTTGCATATGGCTGGGTCCAAACTGGAATGGCATGGTGAGCAAAAAACGATGGATTTAGGCCCAGATCTCTGTACTTGGGTGAATGTATGACATTGTTCTGCATTCTGTCCATCAACTGTTGTTTTTGTATTTGTCACCCCAAGTGGGACGGGTATGCCCAGACGTGGGTCCCGTGCTCTCCATGCCACTGGAATCAAGCTATCCTGGCTGAAGAGGGGTGAAACCCCGAAACCGGTCCTAGGATGCTTGTTTCCAGTCCAGGGAGGACCTGGCTTGGCAGTTCGGGCTGGACTGTTCCCATGAGGCACAGGGTCAAGGCTGATTTGCATATGGCTGGGTCCAAACTGGAATGGCATGGTGAGCAAAAAAACTATGGATTTAGGCCCAGATCTCTGTACTGGGGTGAATGTATGACATTGTTCTGCATTCTGTCCATCAACTGTTGTTTTTGCATTTGTCACCCCGAGTGGGACGGGTATGCCCAGACGTGGGTCCCGTGCTCTCCATGCCACTGGAATCAAGCTATCCTGGCTGAAAAGGGGTGAAACCCAGAAACCGGTCCTAGGATGCTTGTTTCCAGTCCAGGGAGGACCTGGCTTGGCAGTTCGGGCTGGACTGTTCCCATGAGGCACACTGTCAAGGTTGATTTGCATATGGCTGGGTCCAAACTGGAATGGCATGGTGAGCAAAAAACGATGGATTTAGGCCCAGATCTCTGTACTGGGGTGAATGTATGACATTGTTCTGCATTCTGTCCATCAACTGTTGTTTTTGCATTTGTCACCCCTAGTGGGACGGGTATGCCCAGACGTGGGTCCCGTGCTCTCCATGCCACTGGAATCAAGCTATCCTGGCTGAAGAGGGGTGAAGCCCCGAAACCGGTCCTAGGATGCTTGTTTCCAGTCCAGGGAGGACCTGGCTTGGCAGTTCGGGCTGGACTGTTCCCATGAGGCACAGGGTCAAGGCTGATTTGCATATGGCTGGGTCCAAACTGGAATGGCATGGTGAGCAAAAAACTATGGATTTAGGCCCAGATCTCTGTACTGGGGTGAATGTATGACATTGTTCTGCATTCTGTCCATCAACTGTTGTTTTTGCATTTGTCACCCCGAGTGGGACGGGTATGCCCAGACGTGGGTCCCGTGCTCTCCATGCCACTGGAATCAAGCTATCCTGGCTGAAGAGGGGTGAAACCCAGAAACCGGTCCTAGGATGCTTGTTTCCAGTCCAGGGAGGACCTGGCTTGGCAGTTCGGGCTGGACTGTTCCCATGAGGCACAGGGTCAAGGTTGATTTGCATATGGCTGGGTCCAAACTGGAATGGCATGGTGAGCAAAAAAACGATGGATTTAGGCCCAGATCTCTGTACTGGGGTGAATGTATGACATTGTTCTGCATTCTGTCCATCAACTGTTGTTTTTGCATTTGTCACCCCTAGTGGGACGGGTATGCCCAGACGTGGGTCCCGTGCTCTCCATGCCACTGGAATCAAGCTATCCTGGCTGAAGAGGGGTGAAGCCCCGAAACCGGTCCTAGGATGCTTGTTTCCAGTCCAGGGAGGACCTGGCTTGGCAGTTCGGGCTGGACTGTTCCCATGAGGCACAGGGTCAAGGCTGATTTGCATATGGCTGGGTCCAAACTGGAATGGCATGGTGAGCAAAAAAACGATGGATTTAGGCCCAGATCTCTGTACTGGGGTGAATGTATGACATTGTTCTGCATTCTGTCCATCAACTGTTGTTTTTGCATTTGTGTTTAGAATGGGCTTGGATTTTCCTATCTGGGTTCCAACCCCTGCTGGCCACCCATTTCACCTGGGTACCAACACCCCCCCTCCATTGTATAGCCAATTTTAGGACTGGTTGCCCTCCTAACAAATAAGTTATTTTCTAGATTCTCATGCTGTGTGTGTATATATATAGTCTTCCATCTAGCAAGTAAATCTCTCAAAGAGGTGGCAGTATCGGACAAACTTCTCATGGAACCAGAGTGCAGCGCCATGGTGGCGGGGAACTGGGTGTGACCTGGGCCTAGCATGACTGTAGCATGGGCCTACGTGGCTCCCAGAGCTGTGAGGCGATGAGGACAGCATTGCCCAGGTTCAGCCATGAAGAACACTCAATAGATATCCTGCACAAGCACCTGGACCATCTGGGATATAGGGGGCACTCTTTAATCGGAAGGCTATGTGGATATGAAGACCCACCTCAGGAGTGCAGTGAAGCCTCACCTTCAACAAGATAGAATGTCTGGATAGGCGCTATGGCTTTCAGGCTAGAAAAACATGGCGACTGTCAGAGTTGGAGGACAGAATCTATTGAAGGCAGTACTTAACTTAAAAATATACAAAGTACTATCTCTTATTAAGGCCAAAAATGGAGACCTGAAAAACAGATCCCGCCATAACGACTCCTGCATAGCATAATCGACAGATACAGAGAAAATGCCAACATTTGTCAGACACGCTTTTCAGGGCTGACTGCTTTTCGAAACTGTGGTATTGTGTGCACATCATTCGCTGGCAGCACAGCAAACTTTCAGATTAGAGATCGAATTCTGAAGATGGTGCAAGATTTGAAAGACCTCCAATACGGAGGCAACACTATCTCGTCCTACCTGGATTTTATGCTTGTAGTACTAGAGTCCCGCAGGGCCTTTTTCCTCTGTTAAACAGCTTGGGATACCCTTGCTCTACCCGGTGGGACTTCAGACAGTTCACAAAGACGAAACAAGATTTTTCACGGATCCACAACAAGCAGTGCTCTTGGTCAAATCCTGGAAAGAACAGCAAAAACGAGACCACAGCAGGAACCTGCTCGCTGCCTACATTATTGCAGGTCGAAAGACACCCCACCCTCCTTTACCTAGCAGGATGACTCGCACATTGTGGACTCAAAGCATTGCAATTTTTTTACCTGGAAATGATGACCCTACATGACAGGTGGCGGCCTTAACCCACTAAGAGATATATCAAGGCTCCTGGAAACCCACATGGACCCTCCCTCCCCCGGAGGACAAAAATATCCTGGGCAAATGGACGGGATTCGAAGTCCACTCGTCCTACTCAAGAGGAATAGGCATATATTCAGGGCCACTGAGTTATGCGATTTTGCAGCCTCAGTGATTCTTGCATAACTTTAGATTTGCCGTATTTGCCTACATAATCCATTATCTGCAGGAAAATGGCTTCAGATGTTAACAAAAAAAATTGTTTCTAGCTCAAATGGTTCAAAAGTTAGTAAAAATGTGGCAACACGTGTTGCAGCACAGTGGAAGGCCCCTTACAAAGGATGAGTGTTCACCTTACTCTAACTTATTGCTTTATTTGTGTGTTGAACCTTGTGTGTTAAACTGTTATTAATGAGGTACAACTAACGCTCAGACAGTGTTAAAAAGCATAAAAATGACAATATAATGAATACTATCACAAAATGTGCTGCATAATTTGGCTTTTCTTGCCACAAAATTTAGCCGTCCCGGCTGCCCCATTCTACTCCTATGAACCCCAAAATAACCCTTTCTAGAATCTTCCCTCCTCTACCCCTCCTTTCATCATCTCATAACTCTTTTACTATTCAGATCTCCCAAACAAGCCTTTCTGAACCCTTCCCTCTGACTCTTCCCCCTCCACCTCCACTTTACTCATCCCAAACCTCCTACTACTGCTATGAACTAAAAAAAAAAACTTTCTAGACCCTTCCCCTCTTCTATCTCTCCACTACTCCTTTTCAATCCAAATAGCAGAGTAACATGTCTACCGCTCAAATTAATTTCATATTTCCCTATTCTAATTCCCCACTAATCCTGTTTGGCTTGCGGGGGAGCAGCATGCTACCCACCGAAAAGAGCTTCAACTCCTCATCAGGGGTAGCCAGCGCTATACTAATGCAAACCCTTCTCTCTTCTACCGCTCCACTATCCATTTTCAAAACAAATAACAAACTCACATGTCCAATGCTCAAATTAATTTCATATTCACCAATACTAACTCCCCACTAATCCTGTTTGGGTTCCGGAGTAGCGTGCTACCCGCCGAAAAACACTTCAACACCTCATCAGGGGTAGCAAGCGCTATATAAATGCAAACACTCCCCTCTTCTATCTCTCCACTATCCTTTTCAATCTAAATACAGACTAACATGTCCACTGCTCAAATTAATTTTATATTTCCCTATACTAATTCACCTCTTATCCTTTTTGGGTTTTGGGTTCCAGAGTAGCGAGCTACTCACAGAAAAGCGCTGTAGCAAGCACAATATAAATGCAAACCCTTTCCTCTTCTATTCTTTTCAATCCAAATAACAGACTAACATGTCCACCGCGCAAATTAATTTCATATTTCCCCATTCTAATTCATCACTACTCCTTTTTGGGTTCCGGAGTAGTGTGCTACTCGCTGAAAAAAGCACTTCAACACCTCGTCAAGGGTAGTAAGCACTATATAAATGCAATTACAATACAATACAATATGGGGGAAAGTGAAGAGTGCGGAAGCTGTGTATTGGAGGTGTGGGTTTTGGGATTTCCTTGCCCTTGATGGGAATACTGATGAGTCTGAATTGCAATAATCTCCCTTCTGGAAGAATCTGTGCTCAAAGTTCATGGAACTTTCCTGCCCTAACTTAATCTAAAAGTTTTAAAAATAATCCATACTGAACAGCTTCGTTTACGTGGACTTGTAAGAGGAGAAATATATGCAGGGCCGCTTGGTGCTTATCAAGGTACCAATTTTGGGGCGGACTTGCCCAATTCTTACTACGGGACAAATGCACATTAGATGTTACTATTTACCACATAATGAGATCCGGAATGGGAATGTGTGGCTGCCGAATGGCTTTTGGTTCTCTGATGATATTCAAGAGACAAATGAAAATGCTATGGCTAGTCCTTTTGCTGTAATACTTGGATTTTATATGTAAATGCAAATAAAAAGAAGAATCAAGAACATTCTGCAAAACGGATTTGGACTCTTTTATCAAAATGTTGACTGTGGTGCACCTCAATCTGTTTTATTAATAAAATTACAGATGTACACAATGAGAACCAGACCTGTCTAGACCACGCCTGCGCTTTCATTTACATAAAAAAACATGGAAAACCCGCTAAGATATTTTAAAAGACAAGGTGGTCCTTAAAGTTATTTCTTTAATTAAAATTTCGGATACCAAAAGGGATAGTGTCTGTGTGGTGTTTGTGTGGGCATGTATAACCCATGCTGTGAGGACTGGATTGGGGGAGTGTGTGTGTGTGTTAGTGTGAGAAAGACACAGAGAGAGTGAGCAAGTAGGAGAGAGTGAGAGAGAGAGAAAGAAACAAACAAACAAACACACAAAGAAAGAAAAAAAGAAAGAAAGAAAGAAAGAAAGACTCAATGCTTCATATAAAAGTGACACCCTCACATCCAAGTAGTGTGTATCCTGAACATCAAATACAGAATTTCATGGGACACTAACATTGAGGGTGACAAAATATTGAAAGATACATATGTACAGATTTTCTATAACTAACTCCACATGTACCTTGATGATATATAAAAAATAGTAAATCAACACTTGTCTATATGGACCTAACTTTTGATATATTGTCCCTTGACTGGCTATGAAATTTGTGTGCCACAATATTCTAATATTCTTGTACTCAATATTCCAGAGTACAGTCCCTCATAACGCCTAGGATAATTTGCCTTGTGCCATGCTCCAAACAGAAAACAACATCAAAATATATTTGTACAGCAGGGTGGACATTTAGCTAAGCAGACAGGTCTGAATAGGTCTGTAGAAAAAATGTGGAGCAAATGGAAGATGAGGCCATAAAATGAGCATTATGCACCGCTCAAACGGTGCATGTCTACTCGGAAAAATATACATAATTCCTTGTTTTCTGTCTTAGATCATGTGACCAGTGCTCAGCATTTGTCATTACAGGAGGTTGGCATGCATATCTTCACGTGAAAAGAAGTGGCAATGTAAAAAGACACAGGAGTGATAAAATGAGTAACAAGCATTAGTAAATACATTAGGTTTCACCTATGTGATTAATGTTAAGCTGTTTTTTGTTGTAAGTTGTAGCTTTCTGAGTAGTTGTACAGTATAAGTTACAGAAAGTCTGTTAAAGTGTTATGACTTGTTTATGTACAAAAAGGTAATATATTGTGCTGTTACTAGTGGTATAGTCTGGGTAAGTAATAGCAAAATTTTGAAAAATGAAATGAAAGAGGGAAATAATAGAATTAATTGATGTAATAGCAATATTATATGTTTAGAGGAGTTCTGACAACTTTTGGACCCAGTGCCACTGCACCTGCTGCACCATTCAAATCACGACCCTGTTGTCTGCAAGGTAACTGCACTTGACACTGCCTGTTTAGGAGTAAAATATAGCAATATTAGGTGTTCAGTGGGGTGCCTAGAGCTTTTGTTCCTGGTGCTACTGCACCTCCTGTACCATTCAAATCATGACCCTATTGCCTGCTAGATAAATGGAATTGTGACTGTCTTGTTTAGAAGTCAAATTTAGCAATAATCTGGGTTTAGTGGGGTCCCTAGAGCTTTTGACCCCAGTGCCACTGCACCTGCTGCACCATTCAAATCAAGACCCTTTTAACTGCAAGGTAACTGCAATTGTGACTGCCTGTTTAGTAGTCAAATATAGCAATATTATGAGGAGTTCTGACAACTTTTGGGCCCACTTCTACTGCACCTGCTGCACCATTTAAATCATGGCCATGTTGTCTGCAGGGTGGTTGCCTGTTTAGGAATAAAATATAGCAATATTAGGTGTTTAGTGGGGTGCTGGAGCTTTTGGTCCTGGTGCCACTGCACTTGCTGCACTATTCAAATCATGACCCTAGTGCTTGCTAGATAATTGCATTTATGACTGCCAGTTTAGTTGTAAAATATAGCAATATTAGATGTTTAGAGCAGTTCTGACAACTTTTGGACCTGGTGCCACTGCCCCTGCTGCACCATTCAAATAATGACTCTGTTGCCTGCAAGATAACTGCACTTGTGATTGCCTGTTTAGTATAAAAATATAGCAATATTTGGTGTTTAGTGGAGTTATGACAATGTGTGGCCCAGTGCGACTGCACCTGCTGCACCATTTAAATCAAGCCCCTTTTAACTGCAAGGTAACTGCAATTGTGACTGCCTGTATAGTAGTAAAATATAGCAATATTAGGTGTTTAGAGGAATTCTGAAAACTTTTGGGTCCGGTGGAACTGCACCTCCTGCACCATTCAAATCATGACCCTGTTGTCTGTAAGGTCACTGCATTTGTGACTGCCTGTTCAGTATTAAAATATAGCAATTGCAGGTGTTTAGAGGGATGCCTAGAGCTTTTGGTCCTGGTGTCATTGCACCTGCCGCCCCATTGAAATCATGAACCTGTTGTCTGCAATATAACTGCACTTGTGACTGCTGTTTAGTTTTATATTTTAGCAATAATCTGGGTTTAGTGAGGTCCCTAAAGGTTTTGGCTCCGGTGCCACTGCACCCGCTGCGCCATTCAAATCAAACCCCTTTTAACTGCAAGGTAACTGCAATTGTGACTGTCTGTTTAGTAGTCAAATATAGCAACAGTATGTGTTTAGAGAAGTTCTGACAATTTATGGGCCCAGTGCTAATGCACCTGCTGAACCATTCAAATCATGACCCTGTTGACTGCAAGGTAACTGCACTTGTGGCTGCCTGTTTAGCAGTAAAATATAGCATAGTTCTTGTATATTAACCTTATTTTTAACATGCAATGGTTATTACAACATTTAGAATTTGATCATAATGACCAAATAAATTAAGTTGAAAAAATCAATCCGATAATGCCTACAAAGTGCAAAGAAAGGTACTGATGCATGAATACGAAATGCCAAAAGCTTTCTAAGGCTACAGCATCTGCTTTACACAACTATGGGGCCGATTCTGATGCGGGTTGGAAAAGCTTTCCGACCGAATCGGTTGGGAAATGGTGTCCGACCCACTCGGATCGGGAAAGTCCGACCGGCGGAGTAGGATGCATCCGGATGCTTCCAGATACGATTTGGTTGAACTCCCATTGACTTCAATGGGAACATTTGTTCCTAACCGCATCAGAATTGGGCCCTCGGTCGGGAAGACACGTTCCCGATCCGATTTGGAAGGAGCAAATGCCGTTAGGAGGCCTTCCTAACCGCATCAGAATCAGGCCCTCGGTCGGGAAGCTTTTCCAACCCGCATCAGAATCGGGCCCTAAGTAATAAAAAGCAAGCATTTCAGCATACTGTTAGAAGCTGTCTGCCTTTTCCGTGGGAAGAGATCTTATTTTGACAGTTAATGGGGCTTAAACAGTGTGAGCAGCTTTAGAAGTATCATAAATGCGTGCAGTCAGGGGAAGTTAAAAAAAAGTTCCACATAAAAGCGAATGAACACAGTAATTTAGTCATGGGAACTGATAACAGCCCCCTTTTAAAATATATTAAATACATGAGATTTCACAAGCACAGCGCAAACACTGTGCAGGCAAAACTTAAAAATGTACCCTATTTAAAACCTTGCAGTAAAGTGATGAGTGAAAATTATTGATTGAACACATGGAATTTAAACCCCTTCTTCTTGTTTTGTACCTTCTCCTCGCCATTAAAGAAGGGAACAACCATGTGCAAAATGAGGTAAGTCTAGGGTCCCCCAAAGGCCCCTTCCACTCCGAACTGCTAGGATATATGTCCCTGCACGGTCTCGTAGGCTTGGATGTCACCACCCAGGAGCCAAACTCACTGAAACAGCTTCACTGGCAATTTTGTGTGCTTTTGCATTTTAGAAAAGCACCAGAATGTGATTTATACGACATGTACTGCACACTGAGGAAACTGAATAGGTAATCGTTTGTCACACACAGTGCCCAAAAAGTACAGTAGCGACCCAGGCCTCCTGCACATCCCTTGTTTTATTACCTTCATGTCACTACTAACCAAATACTAAGAGGAAATTACTACCGCCTCTCCCGTTAGGTTGGTGCAGACGTTTCAGGCTAACTCTGCATTAGTTATTTTGGCCTCTGGGGTTCACCAGGAAAAATGTACAGGTGAGAAAGTAATTTTGTATTTCCTTACTAATCGAAAGTTATGAGGACATGGTTGGAATATAAGCATTGCTAAGGTGCTTCGCTGATAGGAGGAGCTGCGTTTAGGAGGACTGACGTAGCAGGAACAACAGCTTTAGAGCTCCCAGAGGCAGAGGATAGCATCCTGAGGTCTATCCCATCATTAAATGTACGGGCCGACACTGGAAAGAGGGGGGCCAGAGGAATCCACGGGGCCTTTCACTAGCAGGGAGCCTCATCTGTCTAGGAGATCTAAGCGGTCCCCTGAGGCTCCAGCTATAGTGGAGGACAACTTCTATGTAAAACAAAAGGTAATACATTTAAGAAAAAAATGCAGGTACACCGATTTTATTGTTTTCTGTGTCAGTTGTCAGCAGCTAGCTACCTTGTTCACTAGTGCCATATGTGAACAAAAAAGCATGATTAGGGTTGAAAACATACTCCCTCTTTCTATTCCTGGAAAATGTTCAAAGTTGGGGGCCAATCCCCGATTTATTTAGCATAGAACCGACATAAAAAGGGTGCAGAGACAGAATATCGAGTACAAAATATTGAGTTGCACAAATATCGAGTCAGTAATATCGTGGGTCAGAAATATCGACAGCAAGAATATCGTGGTCAAGAATATCGACTTAAGGTAAGTAATATCGATTTTAAAAATATCGAAAGTGTTTAATATCATTTGCAAAAATATAGTTGTTAAAATTATAGGGGCCCATTACGATACCCGGCGTAAAAAAAATCCGCCAGGCATGGAAGCGGCAAAAATCCGCCCGCACACACCGTCTGAACACCGACCACGCCATTACGATTACACAAACCGAAAACCGCCATCGGCGGAAAAATCACACAAAATACCGCCCGCCATCGTCCGAGTCGGAGTCAAACCGCCCGCCACGGACGGAAACACGCACGACAACACAAAACCGCCCGCCCTCACGGCCGACACACCGCACGTGAGATTACGATCGCACCGCCATGAGCGCGGGAAAACTACAAATATACCGCCCGCCACCGCAAACAACGCCGATGAGAATCGACACGGCAGAAGCCATGGCGCCCACGTCCCTGCACAGAAACCATCCGCTGACAAAAACAATCACACACAACATGGCCAACAATTCCACACAGCAAGGCACGCACAAATACACAAGCACAGTACACATCCCGAAAACACCCCCTGGACAAACAAAAACTACAAAGGCCAGAACCCCAGACACAACACACCTGAAAACAACAGACCATGAGGACACACCCACATAGGTAAGTACAAAAGCAGCACTCCCACAGACCACAACCCCTTGCAACATTGCAAACTAGAGAGGAGAGGAGAGGACACAGTGACACAGCAAGGACAGCAGCACACCACAGAAACGCACACATCACAACCACCACCACCACCACCACCAAACACCGGCACCACAAACCCCCTGCACAGTACACAACACACACCGCACCAGCACCACAAACACCATGGCACCACAAAGAATGCCCAAGTTCACGCCCATTGAGCTGACGGTCATGGTCGACAAGATCATCAAGGTGCACCCACAAATCTATGGGAACATGGTCCAGCACACACCACTAGCCACCAGAAACAGAATGTGGAACCGGATCGTAGACCAGGTCAATGCAGTCAGGACCCTGCCCAGGAACAGAGTCGAAATAAACAAACGGTGGAATGACGTCAAGAGCCTGGTCAAGAAGAAGGAGACCAAGAACAGAGAGCTGGCAGCCGTCACTGGCGGAGGGAATCCCGCGCTCTTCAAGACCTTCAAAGCGTGGGAGGAGAAGGTGCGAGTCATCATACATCCCGAGATCCTCGCCGGATTAGCAGGGGGAGTGGAGGCTGGTAAGTACAAACCAATGTATACCAGCACACCGCTATGTACTCACATGCACTACCACCATGCCACAGCTCCCAGGGACAAACACCCCCATGTCCAGCACACAATACACAACACATCACACACACATGCAACAGACACCACCACACACAGCCCAAACAGAACAACTGTAAGATGCGTGGGGACATGTGTACACTCAGCCAGCCACGTAACCACCAACAGATCCCCAAATATGCCAGAAGCGCCACAACGAGCACCCACCACACCCATGTGTCCGCCACAGCTGCACTAACCGACAAGTAACAGGTAAGTGGCAGGAACACAAAGTGCAGTGGGTGGGAGGGTGGACAGCCCAAGTACAACACACACCAGGACCCTAGTCCCACAGCACAGCAAGGAGGAGCATCCCCCACACCCCACAGCCACGTGTCAGCCACCGCAGTGCACAACGACAGCCGAAAGGTAGACATCACGGTCCACAGCAATCGGTGTCAGTGGGTGTCCAGCCACCACCACGACCCACAACACCCCCCCACCCCCACAGACCTGCAACATGGAGCACCCCCGCTTAGAACCATGAGGCATCCAGTACAGTGCACGCCCGAACAACCTGCAGGTGGGAAACTGGACAGGGCTGGATTACTGGAGGCATGAGGACCGTAACACGACCAACACATGGGACATGTCACGTAGCAGACGAACACGCAACACCGCCCACCGTCACGAACAAGTGAACAATGTGCACACGGACATGAACCACAGACTCACACCTCACATGACCCATCACAGACACAGCAACACCCAAGGAGCCACGTCTGCATGCACAAGCCACACTGAATATAGTACCACACGGCAGCCACTGTGCAACTCATCACACACAACCGAAACACCATTGAAGTCCTGTCCATGTAGCCCCTACTGCCTGTCAACCACACACCCCACAACTACGCCTATGTAAGACAAACAACACTAGACGCAACAGAGCGGAACAACATAAATGCACACGAACACCACTGAACCCATCAAACACACAGACACACCATGCACATACAACATACCATCCATCCCATCCGTCAGCCCCAGTCTCATGAAAGGCATGTCATCCGCACAGCTGCCACACATACAGCAGTCACGCTAAGATACATGACCATGACCAACCATGTGCCAGAAGTCAATGAAGCGCACGCCACACTGTGAGCAACAACACACAACATGGGCCACACCCCCCGAGCACTGCAGTGATGCACATGGCACAGGGCAGCACGCACACCAAGGAGATGGGACAACTGCAATACGTTGGCTGGCACACAACCAACACTCACTCATAACGATGCGTCCAATGCCATGTCCAGTAATCACAACAGACAGCAAATATGCAGGCCATGTCAGGCATGCACACACCTCAGACCATGCACTGTCATGCTGCCACAACACATGTCACGTTCGGCACCCATGGCTCACAGCATGTACCCCAAAAGCATATTCCCTCCCAAATGCGAATCTGGGGCATGGCCCCCATGTTGCCATATGCGTTCCTAAGCGTTCCATTTGAACCCCAAAAGCATATTCCATCCCAAATGCGAATCTGGGGCATGGCCCCCATGTTGCCATATGCGTTCCTAAGCGTTCCATTTGAACCCCAAAAGCATATTCCCTCCCAAATGCGAATCTGGGGCATGGCCCCCATGTTGCCATATGCGTTCCTAAGCGTTCCATTTGAACCCCAAAATCATATTCCCTCCCAAATGCGAATCTGGGGCATGGCCCCCATGTTGCCATATGCGTTCCTAAGCGTTCCATTTGAACCCCAAAAGCATATTCCCTCCCAAATGCGAATCTGGGGCATGGCCCCCATGTTGCCATATGCGTTCCTAAGCGTTCCATTTGAACCCCAAAAGCATATTCCCTCCCAAATGCGAATCTGGGGCATGGCCCCCATGTTGCCATATGCGTTCCTAAGCGTTCCATTTGAACCCCAAAAGCATATTCCATCCCAAATGCGAATCTGGGGCATGGCCCCCATGTTGCCATATGCGTTCCTAAGCGTTCCATTTGAACCCCAAAAGCAAAGTACAAACCAGACCCAGGATGGGCCAGGAGCCCGCATACACCAGAGTCACAATAAGTAGGGGCACAGCAACACACCCATCAGCATGGCCAATCCGTCCCATGCCACATGTGCACAGCACACAGTCCCATTGCCAAGCACACACAACTACAAATGGTACAGCCACACACACGCCTCCGGGAAACCCATGTACGAGATTGCACGAACTGTTAATGTCAGACGACAAATACATACTTCGCAAGGTGCAACACAATAACAAATCTCATTCTCTCCACAGGTGACGAACTGCTGGATGCTGGGGATGGAGCCAGCAGCCAGCACAGCCAGCCTACAAGCCCCCAACGAGGACACACGGATGTGGAGGATCTGTCCTCCTCTTCGGACACGGACCACCAAGCAGGCCCATCTGGTGTGGCAGGGCCCAGCCGCTCCCCAGGACCCCTCCTACCCACCAACCCATCATCCAGGGCTGCTGAACATTCCCAGCCCCCTGCTGCCACTGTCGTTGCGGCCACACCCACGGTCATTGCGACCACACCCACGGTCATTGCGGCCACACCCACGGTCATTGCGGCCACTACCACTGCCGCAACCGCCACCATCGCCGCACCGACCACCACCGCCGCCACCACCACCACGTCTTCGCAGGCACCAGCCCCAGCGCAGGTGGTGGCCCGGCCGACTGGATCCACCCTGGGAGCCACAGCGAGGACCGTGGTGAGCAATGTGGCTAGTGGGCAGGCCGGTGGCAGCAGGACTGGTAGGAGGAGCAGGGTCAGGGAAACGCCAGCCTCCCCTGGGAGCCATGCCCTGCCTCAAATGGCCAGAGTCCTTGGGGCCTATGAAGAGGCCCAAGGACAATGGGCCAGGTCAGCTACAGACACGCGTGAGGTGCTGGGGGTGCTGAGGTCCATGGACGCCCGTATGGGCCAACTCGTGGACCTCATGGGCCAGCTGGTGGTGGCGGTGAGGTCACAGCCAGGGACAGCAGCTCCCCTCCGCCACCACCTGCCGGGGCGCAGGGTCGAGCAGCAGTGTCCAGTTCCCCTGCGTCCACAGCCAGTGAGCACACCTCAACCACCAGCATGTCGCAAGCAGGCACCCCCTCGCAAACGTGGAAGGGGCCGTCCGAAGTGGAAACAGATCTCCCGGGAGGACTTCGCACGCTCCAGACGCAAGTGAGGCAGCCAGCCAGCCTTCCTTGACCACCCACTGCATTGACTTGGACTACGATCCCACTCCACACAGCCATCTGGATGGCATGTGTGTGTTGGACTATGGAAATAGAACCAGTGGGTACACCCTGAGCATCACGCAGCCATGACCGACAGCTCATTGTCACTGCACGCACCACTTTTGTCATCACCTTACACACAATCACATGTCACAGTTTGAAATAAATGCACCTCTTACACAAACTGCTGTTTGTGCCCTGTGTTTTATTTGTACGGAATACAACGGCCACCTTGGGCGGAAAGGCACCTGATGCGTGGCATGGCAATGGAACCGGAGGGCCTGTAGGGACCTAGGGGTGGGAGACAGAACAGGAGCACATTCAATGAGTGTGTCACACACCCATCACACAGTACATGTCAACAACTACAAGCAATGTACACACATCGCACAGAGCAATAGGGCACAATGCCACAGCCACCAACAGTGGCATACTACCCTGGCCATGGAGCGTTGACACACAGCACGCAGTGAACAAACGGCCACCCTGACACAGCACACACACACCTGCACAGATACAGCCACATCAGCTGTCGTACATGGACACTCACCGTCAAGTGAAGTAGTGGGCGATGAGCTGCTGCCGCACATTACCAGCTTCCTCCTCTCCGCTGTCCTCCTCACTCGAGCTGTCCTGGTCTGCGGGCTGGGGCCCTGGTTGATCTCCGTCATCCACGATGAGGGGGAACTGCTTCCGAATGGCCAGATTGTGCAGCATGCAGCACGCCACCACGATCTGGCACACCTTCTGTGGGGAGTACGCCAGCGCACCCCCGGTGCGGTCCAGGCACCTGAACCTGGACTTGAGGAGGCCAAAGGTACGCTCGACCACACGTCTGGTCCTCCCATGTGCCTCATTGTAGCGATCGTCTGCTGGGGTGCGAGGATTCCTCAATGGACTGAGCAGCCATGCCCCATTCGGGTACGCAGAGTCACCTGGGTGTGAGGGACACAGAGAACCGTTGCTATTCCAACTGGACAGGGGACAGCATCGCACAACCAGCACGCTACACCACTCCACATACTCACCGACAATACAGCCACGATCCTGTTGCAGATTGGACATCAGTCGTGGCAAGATGCTGTTGCGCATTATGTGTGCGTCATGGGCCGAGCCTGGGAACTTTGCACACACGTGGGTGATCACCATGTCCGCAAGGCACACCACTTGCACATTCAGGGAGTGCGTGTGCTTCCTGTTGCGGTACAGGTGCTCAGTGGCCTGTGGTGGAACAAGGCCAACATGTGTGCAGTCAATGGCTCCAACGACGTGTGGGATTCTGCCAAGGGCATAGAATGCACCCTTCACTGCCGCCAATTCACGAGCCCTGGGGAAGCGGATGTACCTGTTTCGGTACAGCATCATGGCTGCCAGTACATCCCTCAGCACCTTGCTGAACATGGGCTGGGACATCCCTCCTCCACTGCCCACTGTGTGCTGGAATGACCCAGTGGCGAAGAAATGCATGGCGGCCATCACCTTAGCCGTGGGGGTGACAGCTGTCGGATACACCCTGCGGGGACGGAGATGGGGTTCTAACATGGCACACAGTCGATGCAGGGTTGGCCTGTCCAGCCGAAACTTCCTAATGACCTCTGTATCGTCCATGTCCGCCAGCAATTGGTATGGGCGGTCAATGTTCGGTCTCCGCCTAGGGAAAATGGCAGTGGACACATGTCAAAGCAACACAACACATAGCAATTTCGCATACACATCACTGACATGACTGAGCAAGCACATGAGCCACAGCCCAGCTGTCAAGCTGGGACGGCACGGCCACAATACACTTACAAAGGTCTCCCAACAATGGCA
Source organism: Calotriton arnoldi (assembly GCA_963921515.1). Taxonomy (NCBI): domain Eukaryota; kingdom Metazoa; phylum Chordata; class Amphibia; order Caudata; family Salamandridae; genus Calotriton; species Calotriton arnoldi. The sequence goes on from CAWUFW010009871.1 coordinate 400,411, forward strand.
ATGGCTAGTGATACAGACCACTGTCATGTGCATGCACATGGGGATCTAGGCCCCAATGACTTGCGGGGCGTGCTGATGGGGACTGACTGCATATTCGTCAAGCGGCAACGCCACGGCAACATGAATGTCTGCTGAGCATGGAACTGCTTCCGAGGCTGGATGAGTATGGCACACGACTGACGACGATGTGGGCACAGGCTGAGCGGCCAAAACAAGTGGGACCTGTGGCACGAGGGGATATGAGACAGTAGTAGGTGTCAGCACTGCACCCTATGTACAGCACTGTACGGATCACAGCTCCCAAAACATTGACAGGTGTCCACATTGACAGCCCCATGCCAAGACGGCTGTGTGCTTGCAGTCACACGTCACAGGTGAGAGGTTACATTGCACGTGCCAGGTGGCAGACGTACATAGTGGGAACTGGCATGTGTGTGCATGTGTCTCCTGTTCAGGATCCACCAGATGGGCGCTGACTCTGTACTGACCATTGGACACAGCATGTTCCGTGGAAGGCTTGTGTGTGGGATGGTGGCACTGGATGTGCCTCCGTTGGGTGGGGGGCCATGCACAGGGCGGGTACGTCGATGATTGCGCATTGTTGGTCACGGTGGGTGCACCCACTAAGATGTGTTGCCCTGTGTTCAATTCCTATGTCCGCATGATGATGGACTGTAGATGTGGGCAGACTACACATTGGTAGATGTGCTGTCTATATGCATGTGCCTTCACACCAGGCACAGCTGCCCCTGCACATGTGACCCCTGCTGGACTCGCTGCTGGGTCTGTGGAGCTGATGCACCTTCTGTGCGTGGGGCGGACAGCTCTCCTCACTTCCCTCATTGCGCATGTCATGACTTTGCCTCAGGTGACATGGATCATGGAGGGCCCACATGTACGCGTGGGTAGGCTACACATGATTGTTCACTGGTCGCCACCCCCAGTCAGTGTTTCGAATGGGAAGGTTGTCGTGCTGGTGGTATGTTCGATGTGGCGGATGGGCGGGCCTAGGTGCGGGCTTACATTCCGGACATGGGGGTAGTTGGATTGGCGACTAGTTGCAGTACACACGGGACACGTCTCTTCCTTTCCACATCTGGGTCATCCCTTGTACTTACTGACAGTGATACAGTCATCTTCGCCCCAGCCCTCATGTCCTCCCCTCGTTCCCCCAATATGCATGTGCACCTGCGAGGCTAGCGCTTGCACAGGCAGCCCCAAGCTCGCACCAGAGAGGGCAAGGAGTATATGTGTGGGTCCAGTTGCACGAGTGGGCTGTCTCAGGGTATGATGTGTTGAGGGACGCCGTCCACCTGCGTGGTGCCCCAAATGGAGACCCGGCCTGCATGGACTATGCATCACAGTCTTCGCCTTCCGGATCCGCCACCTGCGACACCCAGTGGCTGTGGCTGCCCTTGCGGCCATGCCGCGTCCGTCTGTGACTGATGGCCCACACATTCACTCTTTGGCCTCTCTGGGGAGGGCTCGGGGTGGTGGCGCACGCGCTTGCACTTAGTCGCAATGGCATGTGGCGTGGTTGGTATAATGGGCAATGGATGGGATGGTGCGAGCCACCTCCCGTGACGTCAGTGCTGCTCGTGCTGTGGTGCGTCCCCCTACACTTCCATTTGACTTGTGCCATGCTAGACGTTGAGGTTCTATTGCCTACGTGATATGACCAGGAGGAGCGCGAGGAGACCTCTCACACACCATGCTCCACTGCCATCCCGTGCCCTGTATCGCCTGTGCGGATTGACTATGTTGGGGTTACACCTGGTCGACTGGGGCTGTGTGTGCCTTGTCAAGGGGCATGGCGGGCGCACAACAGGATCCAGCTTGTCCACAGAGGGTGGGCTGAGGTGCGCCTGGTACCGCTTTGTACGTGTGCCGGGCTGCTGTGCACACACGTGTTCACTCCCCCGACAGGTGTCCTCTCACAATGCCCAGGGAAGCGGTGGTGTACTGTTCATGACCCCTCCCAACACGGCGTGCTCCAACTTGGCATGTGCGCATCTACCCGTCACACCCACCCACCTGAGCACTGCGTCCATACGACTTCACACGACACATGTGTGTCTTCCACAGTTGTGCTACTCATTTGCGTTGACATCCAATACCAGTGGACTACATGGTCATGTCACAACTGCCGTGTACTTCACATACTCTCATCCTCTCTCATTCGTACTTGTGAAATGAGTCAGCGGAGACAGTTTTGGTTTCAAACATTATATTGAGTCTTCTGTCCTCTGTGATGCAGTATAGTGGACACTACTGGCAGCGGAATACATGTTGAGGATATACTGAGCATGATTGCAAATGGGATAGGGTGTGGGGTTACATGTGATTGGCTGTTGCATGTGGGATGTGGGCTTCAGAGTTACATCTGCTTGGCCAAGGCTGTGCTAATGTACATTTACGTATAGCTGCGGAGCTGCGGACTTTGACACAGACGGTATACATGTAGCCTACCAGACCGCTTGGCATCATGGGCACAGTCCATCTCAGTTCCATGTGACAGGTTTGCTGCGGTTGTTCCTCATGCACGCGTGCATGTGAGATGACATCAGGGCATGTGCTTGCGTGCATGCAGCGGCGTGCCACTTGTTGTTGCAATGTGGTGGTTACTGGACATGTCACAGTCACTGGGGTCATGTTGTTGTTGTATGCACTTGTCGTCCATGCAAAGGTCCTGGTATGGGATTCCCGGGGCGGGGGTGGGAGGGGTGCAGCACCCACAGACTCCAGGCGACCTATTCATGTCCACTGAGCGGTGTGTGTGTCCATGGGCGCTGGATCCATGTCGTGTCCTGGTTGTTCGTGCAGTTCCGTCCATGTGGGTGCGATACACAGACCCCATGCCACTGCCTCCCACGATGCATGCGGTGTTCCTGGATGTGATGGGGAACAGTGTGCATGTCCCGGTCATATCCGATGTCATGGCGATGTCGTTGATGGTGTGGTTACAGTTGCCGGTCGTTTGGTATGGCTGTTGTGGTGGTGACTGGCCAGTCCGTGCGGAAGCTAAGCATGGGTGCGGGGTTGGACATCATAGGTCAATCGGGGAACCTGCGTTGTGGTCCGACGAATTTACAGGTTGTCAGGTATGCGATGCCGTCCAGCAGGGCTTCCATGTCATTGGTGGTGTACATGTTTGCCAGCCAATGTAGCGGATGGTGGCTGTCAAGGTGTTGTTCGTAAGTTGTCCCTTGGAGGACCATGATGGGGCATGCTGGGTGACATTCGATGTAGCTGTTCTCGATGATCCGTCGTGTGGAGGCACAGTGGTCCCATTTCAGTGCGGGTGCGATGTTGGCCACATACGCCATGCCCCCATAGGCAGAGCAGGCCCTGTCGTGTGCGTCCAGAGGGAGGAGTAGTGGTAGCAGGTCCGCCTTTAGACATGCCGGGTTGGAGAGGCATATCTCCACGGGATGCTGGTAGGGACACCTCCGACAGTAGAAGACGGGCATGACGCAGCTGAACAATGTGATGCGGTAAGTCAGTCGGTAACTTACGTTCAGCAGGGACAGGAGATCGCATCCCAATATATGTAACAGGTTGGTTTTGTACAGCTTGAGCTGTCCGGCGTAGTTGGGTAGGTGTGTTGCGGTTGCCATTTCGCAGCGGTGCGTTGTGGTGGCGTGCTCCGGCTGTGTGTGCAGTCTGCAATGTGCACGCTCCGAGGTTGCTGTGAGCTCTGTGTAGTCGTAGGGAGACAGGACTTGTGTTCTGTTGGCTTGTTTGGAGGACACGGGCCCTCATCCCACATGCTTCTCAGACAGTTCAAGGTCAGTGATGTGTGACTCCTTCCAATTAACTTGCATGTGGCCGACATGGGGGAGTGTTTTCTTCTTTCTTCCCCGTCCGTTGTGTGCTTCTGTGATATGCGCTATCTGCCCTGTGGTCGGTCTCCTCGGCATGCCTGTGTTGGTCTATTCTTGGACAATGGCTGTATTCACCGGCTTCTGTCGTAGGGCTGTGGTTTCGGAGTTGGAATGGAAGGTCATTCAGTGCTGTCTGCTCTCCCTTGTGTGGGCGGCAGGCTGCCTTTCCGCTCTGCGTTGGGCCTTGTGTGTGAATGTTATTCTTGGGCCACCTGTTGTTGGTCCCCGGGCTCTTTGGTGTTCCGTTTTATATGTCTTGTTCATATGTGCAGGGTGGTATGGGTGTTTCAGTGTGGTACTGGCGTTCCTCTTCCCGAAGGGGCCCTGCTTCTCCTAGTTGGTGTTGCCGCCGCTGTGTGCTACGCCATGTTTGTTACACTGGGGTGTGTCCTGCTGTTGCGTGACTTCACTGACATGTGTTCGTCGGTTGTGTGGCGTTGGGTGTTGTCCGTGAATTGGGCGTTGGGGACATGTCTGTGGCAGGCCTGTCAAGTGTCATGTGCGTTCGGGGTGGGGCTGATGTGTGTGCTGCTTGGTTGTGTCCCTGTGTCTGTGTGCGACGCATGCATGGCGCTGCGGTTGGCCTCTGCGTTGTGCGCATGTGTGGCGGCGTCATCGCCGCTTTGGGGCCGTGACGGGGTCGTTGGTTCCTAGTCCCAGGTGGTGTGTACACATGTGTTACGCGATGTTACGATTTGGCCTGTGTGTCATATGTGGATGCAATGGTGGATGTGTAGTGTACACGCGCTGGTGGGGGTTGTCCGCTTTTTCTGCCCTTGCACTGTGTGCGCTGTTTGCGTGCACTTGTTGTGTGTGTGCCTACCTGCGTCTCCGCGGTACGTTGCGTCCTTGGTGGTGCATCAGCAGGAGCATGGGGAGGGCCTGCAGTGCTGGATTCATGCTCGGGGAGCCGCTTCTTCGTTGTCCGTGCTCGGCGTCCGTGTTACCGCTTCGGTTTGTCGTACGGTATCTCTTGGCCGTGGGAGCCGTTTGTTTGCGGCATCGTAATTTATGCGCCGGGCGGGACGTGTTTCGTCGGACGGTGTGTGTCAATTGGGCTGCGCCGCTACGTGTACGGACGCACTTTGATGGCGGACGGTGTTGCTGGCTTGCCGGCGGTGTTTGGCCTACTTTTCGCATCGTAATTGGGCGGGCGTGTGGACTGCTGCGTGCCGGCGGTAACTGGTGGTTTTTGCATCCGCCAGCACGGCGGTTGTGCTTCCGCCCGCCATCGTAATGAGCCCCATAGTTTTTTATTATTGTTATGTATTTTAGTATATATTTTATATGTATGTGATGTATGTTTTCTTGTATAAAATTAGTTTGTATTTTTAATATATGTGTTAAATTTTTCGTACTTATTAATTTTGTTTTATTTGAATTTTGCGCTTTTAGTTCCGTAGCGGGTTGTGGGTTTATAGGGGAATAGGGTGGGAAGTTATTTAATTATATTAAATGTATTAATTTTTTTTATTTGAATTTTGCGTGTTTAGTTCCATAGCGGGTTGTGGGTTTATAGGGGAATAGGGTGGGAAGTAATTTAATTATATTCAATGTATTAATTTTTTTTAATTTGAATTTTGCATTTTTAGTTCCGTAGCGGGTTGTGGGTTTATAGAGGAATAGGGTGGGAAGTAATTTAATTATATTCAATTTATTGATTCATTTTTATTTATTAATATTTGTTTAATTGAGATGTTATAGTGTTAAATGTGTAAAGTAATTTATTATGAATTAATTATTAATTGGTTGTTCATTAATTTTAATTAATTAATTGGTAATTAATTATGTTGATTGAGTAGTAAAGTTTAGGTGTGTGTTGTGCTGTTTATAGGTGTAAATGGTGGGCAGTAGTTTATTTTTAATTTATAAATTAATAATTGGTTATTAATTTTGGTAATTTTGTAATTACTTTTAGGTGTGTGTTGTGGTGTTTATAGATGTAAAGCATGGGAATAAATGTATTTTTAATTTATCAATTAATAATTGGTTGTTAATTATTTTTAATTAATTAATTGGTTATTAAATATGGTTATTTTGTAATTAATTTTAGGTGTGTGTTGTGGTGTTTGTAGGTGTAAAGGGTGGGAAGTAATCTATTTTTAATTTATGAATTAATAATTGGTTGTTAATTAATTTTAATTAATTAATTTGTAATTTTTTTGGTAATTGTGTAATTAAATTTATTTTTGTGTTGTAGTTTTTATAGGTGTAAACGGTGGAAGGGGTGTGAAGTAAATTATTTGTAATTGATTAATTATTAATTGGTTGTTAATTAATTTTAATTAATTAATTGGTAATTAAGAATGGTATTTGTGAAATTAATTTTAGGTGTGTGTTGTGGTGTTTATAGGAGTAAAGGGTGGGAAGTAATTTGTGTTTCATTAATTAATATATAGCTGTTAATTAATGTTAATTATTTGATATTTATTTTGGATAAATGTTTATTTTTTTGTGTGTTTTTACTTTTAAAGGGGTAAAGGGTGGGCATTAAATACAATTTTGTTATTTAATTATTAGTTGTTAATAGTAATAGTTTATAATTTTAAAATAAGTTTTAATTCTGGTTTAATATTTTATAGTTTAATTTAGGTGTGTGTTGTGGATATTAAAGTGTTAAAGTGTGTGCAGTCAATTAATGTTTATTAGTTTTCTTTAATAATAATATTTTTTAATTGATTATTAATTATGTAAATTATGTAAATAAATGTAATTAAAAATGTTGAAGTGTTTTGTTATTGGTGTGGTGTTATAGGGTAGGAAATAAAATAAATACATTTATGTTTTAATTAATTTTTTTGTTTGTAAATATTTTCTAGTTTAAAATAATTATTTTTTTGTAAATGTATGTATTATTTTATTTTATATAATATTTGTAGGTTTTTGTTATATGTAATTAATATTATAATATGTGTTCTTTTTATATGTTTAATATATTTTTTAAAATATTGTTTATTCATTTTTTAATATTATTTTTCATGTTTAATTGAAAAAAAATGTAAGTGTTTGAGTGTGAACGGTAATTTTTTTCTCCAGTATCCAACACTTTCCCTACTGTTACATTCACTGGAGTGAAATAGTAATTTTTACCCCTCCGATATCCAGCACTTTTCCTATTGTTGCACTCACTGGAATGAGAATAGTAATTTTTACCCCTCCGCTATCCAGCACTTTCCCTACTGTTGCACTCACTGGAGTGGGAATAGTAATTTTTACCCCTCCACTATCCAGCACTTTTCCTATTGTTGCACTCACTGGAATGAGAATAGTAATTTTTACCTCTCCGCTATCCAACACTTTCCCTACTGTTATCCAACACTTTCCCTACTGTTGCACTCTCTGGAGTGGGAATAGTAATGTTTACCCCTCCGCTATCCAACATTTTCCCTACTGTTGCACTCACTGGAGGGGGAATACATTTTTTACCTCTCCAATATCCAACACTTATCCTACTGTTGTATTCAGTGGAGTTGGAATACTAATTTGTACCCCTCCACTATCCAACATTTTCCCTACTGTTGCATTCTTTGGAGTGGGAATAGTAATTTTTGCCCCTTCGCTATCCAACACTTTCCCTGTTGTTGCTCTTCCTGGAGTAGTAATAGTAAATTTTACCACTCCGCTATCCAACACTTTCCCTACTGTTGCACTCACTGGAGTTGGAATAGTAATTTTTACCCCTCTGCTATCCAGCACTTTCCCTACTGTTGCACTCACTGGAGTGGGAATAGTAATTGTTACCTCTCCGCAATCCAACACTTATCCTACTGTTGCACTCACTGGAGTGGGAATACATTTTGTTACCCCTCCAATATCCAACACTTATCCTACTATTGCATTCAGTGGAGTTGGAATACTAATTTGTACCCCTCCGCTATCCAACACTTTCCCTACTGTTGCTCTTACTGGAGTGGGAATAGTAATTTTTACCCCTCCGCTATCCAACACTTTCCCTACTGTTGCACTCACTGGAGTGAGAATAGTAGTTTTTCCCCTCCGCTATCCAACACTTTCCCTACTGTTGCACTCTTTGGAGTGGGAATAGTAATTTGTACCCCTCAGCTACCCAACATTTTCCCTGCTGTTGCACTCACTGGAGTTGGAATAGTACATTTTTTTATTTAAAAAAAAGTTTTTATTAAACAAATAAAGCAAAAAAATACAGATTGTGTTAGTACATACTGAATACAATTGCCATGTCCAATACATAATCACGCATATCCAAAGACTGCAATGTCAATAATATAGAGCTAAAAGGGAAAACAAGAGGAATAAAGGGAAAAAATTAAAGGGAAAAACAACAGAAAGGGTTTGATAACCCCAACATAAAAGAGAAACCAGTAAAGCATTATAAACACATGTGATGACAGGCAACAAATTATGTCAAACACCACTTTGTCAACGAGGTGGACATCAAAAGGGGGATACCAAAAATGAAAGCAGAAGGTGATAACATCTCAAAAAGACAGACCCTATGGCCACGGATTTCAGCGTAACCTCCCGCACCTCTAAACGACACACGCAACATAGTGTAATATACCCCTAAGGCTCAATTGCATTAACATCTGACGGGACTGGGACCGAACCCAATCCTGGAAAGGACCCCAAATATCATGGGGTCTGGATGCCGCCGGCATCAACTCCCAGAACGTATTAAGCTGTTCCTGACAGTGTGTAACATCGGCAATCCAAGATTTTGTTTTCGGAACCCCTGCTCTCCCCCAGGACATGGCTACCCTTCTCTTCGCCAGCAAAAGCAACATTGCAAGCAGGCGTCGTGATTCAGCAGGGGTATCTTTCGTATATCCCAGGATACCCAGAAGTGGTGACGGCTCCAGCCGAAGTTCTAGTATCTCGTTCACTGAAGCAAAAATCTCCACCCAGTATTGCGCTATCTCAGGACAATGCCATGCCATGTGTAAAAAAGGGGCTTGTGGTGAATTGCATCTCCAACATCTAGCATCTTCGTGAAGGCCCATGCGTAGGAGCTGCATGGGCGTTCTTTAGTATCGATGCAAGAATTTAAAGTGAATCAAACGGAGCTTGTAATTCGGGGAGAGCATCTCTACCTGACCACAGCAAAACCCCCATTGTTCTTCAGTCAGGGGCGTGAGTAATTCCTTGCTTCAACCCTTAACCGACTTGTGTATGGCAATAGGGAAAGCAACTTGCATAGCGTTCAGGGCCGGACTGGGAAACGAAACCGGCCCTGGCAAACAGCTCGGCCGGCCCCCCTGGGGGTGAGAAGGGGGGTGCGGTCGAGCTGTTTGATACGGCCGATTTCGGCCGTTTTTGTTACACTGGGCCGATATTGCCGGCCGCCGGTAACTGAAACGGCCCCCCAGGGCCCAAAAACCAGCCCCCTCCCTGGCGGCCTACCGGGGAAACGCCCGGTGCCCGCAACGGCCAAGCCAGCCCTGATAGCGTTGTATAATCGTGTGATTCATTTGTGCTGGGAAGTGCTCGTTAGTACATTCTCTAATGCGGTTAATGTAGGCGGAGGGGCAGGGAAAGAGCTATGTATCTTACGGCAGGTGGCCCTAATCCTGTAAAATAAGAGCAGGTCAGAAAATATGAGGCACCCGCTCCCGCCTTATCCGGGGGGGAGACAAAATTATCCCCAGGGTATAGATCGGCAAAAGTCCTCCAGCCCAGCTTTTCAGCTCTCAAAACCTCACCCCGACCCGCCAATGCCGGTATCTGGGGATTGTATGATAGAGGGGCAGAGGGAGCGAATAACAGGTCATGTCCAGCCCTCGTGCGCAAACTATCCCAGGCCCATCTAAGCGTTTCGGTAATGTCTATTTCATTTCTAGGTCTTTTAAATTTGGAGAAGACTGCTACATTTAATGGTACAGGCGTGGATCTGTCCAATTCGACAGCTATATGTGGTTGAAATGGGGTGGGGAATAGCCAACAATGCAGAAATTGCGCTTGCGCACAATAGGCGTACAGGGAGATCTCTGGTGCTCCCAGCCCACCTTGACCCAAGGGCAGAGTAAGAAGGCCCCAAAAGATAACTGCCTGCTTCCCGGCCCATACTAGTTTTATCATCAAAGATCTAATTTTTTGTAGGAATAATTGAGTGAGGATTATGGGAAGGTTGACAAAGAGATATAAAAATTTGGGCAGCACGATCATCTTGGCTATAGCAATTCTACCTGCTAATGAGAGGGGTAAGCATGCCCAAGTATCAAGTTTACCCTCTAACCAACTCACTGCACGCCCGAAGTTCATCTCCCACAGCTCCTGCATATCATGACTCAACCAGACTCCCAAGTATTTAACCGGGCTGTCAGCCCAATTGAGTGAATAGTCCAGTGGGAATGGGGATGTGCCGTCTGTTAAAGGAAAAATTGTGGATTTTGACCAATTTATTTGAATTCCAGAAAGTCCGCCAAATTTGGTAATTTCGCGGAGTATGGGGAGCATATTTTTTATTGGATCCATTAAGTAAAGCGTAATGTCATGCGCATAAAGCGAGATTGACAGGCCTCTAGTTCAGAATCCCACTCCTCTAATAGCATGGTGTTGTCGGATTCGAGCAGCCAAGGGTTCCATGGCTATAGCAAAGAGGAGTGGGGATAGAGGACATCCTTGTCTGGTGCCTCTAGTTATAGGGAAATTCTCTGATAGGAGACCGTTTACGCTCAGCCTGGCTGTGGGATTAGAATATAGAAGCCTAATTTGAGCTATGAATGCCGGGCTAAGACCCAACCTAGCAAAAATGGCAAAGAGATAGGGCCACTCGAGGGAATCAAATGCTTTGGTTGCATCTAACAATACTGCTGCTGCAGGGGTCTGGGGGTTTTAATAGTGAAGTAGAGTGAAGGAAGTTCTTAAATTATGTGCTGTCAACATACCTGGTATATGACCGGATTGATCCGGCCTTGGAATCAAGGGGAGCAGAGGTTGTAGTCTCTTGGCGATTAAATTTGCTAAGATTTTATTATCTAAATTAATGAGAGATAGCAGGCGATAGGAGTCCCGGCTTGTAGGGTCTTTGTCAGGCTTCAATAGTGTCAGTATTACAGCTTCCCGCATCGAGGGTGGGAGGAGACCTGTTTGCAGCGATTCCTGGTATACTTCCAGCAATCGTGGGGCTAGCAAGTCACTATATGCTTTATAAAAGGAGGCGGGCAGACCATCTATGCCCGGGGCCTTGTCATTTGGGAGGCTGTTAATTACTTGTGTTATATCCTCTACTGTGTAAGATTCATCGAGATACTCTCTGTGCGCTCTGCTTAGCCAAAGCAGTTCCAGTGTTTCAAAGTATGTGTGCAGCTCTTCCTGTGCGTTGGGAATGGTGTAGGTATATAAGTTAACATAGAACTCAGTTAAATGATTCAGTATCTGTTGTGATCCTCTGATTGGGTCCCCCCCTCATCTCTAAGTTCAGTAATAATGTTTGTGTTTCTCGGGGGCGGAGCATGCCCGCCAGCGTTCTTCCAGGTCTAACTCCCTCCCCGTATCGCCTAGCAGTTCTGTATTTCCCCATGAATTTTACTTCTCGATTTGCCTCATCCGTATATTCGGAGAGTAGTTCTCTAAGTGAAGCCAGGTGGATCCCCTCGCCTGAATTAAAAAAATTCTTCTCCATGACTTTGATTTGAGACTTGAGAGTTTGGAGTCTCTGTCTAATCAACTTCAATACGCCCGCCTGCTTAGCAATGCAACATCCCCTTATAACCACCTTAACGCTTCCCAGAGTGTCCCCGCCGATTCAACTGAACCCTCATTTTCTATGAAGTAATCGCTTATGTCTTTCCTAATCTCCTCACGGAAGGCTTGATTCAGTAGGGCCATGGTAGGAAGCCTTCATGTGAAGGGGCGTCGGTTTGGTGCAGGGAGCTCCAGCTGCAGTAAACATGGGGCATGATCAGAAAGGGATCTTGACAGAAGGGAAACCTCGAAGGTACATGCTGCTATGTCCCGCGAAACGACCCAGAAATCCAGTATAGACCAGGCGCTGTGTTGTGAGGTGATGCATGATCCCTCCACTCTATCAGGATAACGGTGACTCCATATGTCCACCAGATCATTAGCATGGATAAGGGAGTTGAGAGCTTTGCTGGCGCGTGGATGTAATCTACGGAATGCTCCCTTTCTATCCAGGGAGTCGTTTAAAATTGCATTAAAGACCCCACCCCAAATGACTGTGTCGCAGCCCAAGCTTGCAATATGAGCCCATATCTTGTGAAAAAACTCGGGGTCATCTATGTTGGGCCCGTATATAGCTGCAAGTGTGACCTCCGACCCACAGAGAGAGCCCTTAAGGATAACAAATCTCCCTTCGGCATCAATGTGTGTATGTGTAGATTTCCATTCCAATCCCCTACGTATCAATATAGCCACCCCGCGTGAATAATTGGAATAACCGGTGGAGTACACCTCGCCCCAGTGGTTATGATGCAGCTTAGTATTGGATGCATTAGGCAGATGGGTCTCCTGTAGAAAGCAACAGTCGATTCTGTGCCGGATCAGATATGCTTGGATTAGTCTGGCTTTCCTGTGGTCATTCAGACCTCTGATATTCCACTTTAAAAACCTCAGGGTTGTCATTTTACGTTAGTGTGGTGTGCCCAGATTGTATCATAGGAGAGACAAGTATGTTCTGAGACCAGTTTAGCATGTACTCTCCCAAATAACTCCAAAGAGGCTGACAAAACTTATTAGTCATGTTACATGTGGTGTAAGACCACAAAACCATACATTGCTGTACTGTAACCCTAACCCCTTCCCCCCCACCCACACCAATACCCCAATTAGGTTGAGGTATGTTATCCCACCCCACCTCAAACTGCAAACAACCCCCCAACGTGGACATGGAAAACAGCAGTGGGAGATCTCCCTGGGGCGAAGTATCACCGGCATACACCCTGGTCGGGGACCAGGTGGCTGAGAGTTTTAATGAGAGTGTGATTAAAGTGATCCAGTTCATCGCAGTGTGGCCAAAAATGACTAAACAGTGAGGGGCACAGTAGTTCAGCAAAGCTTTAACTCAGGATATATTGGCAGTCCTTCTAACTTCTTACCACCAGGCCCAGTGAACCAAACCATGCAAATACGCTACCAAGTCAGTCATTGTCACTGAGTGTCCCTTCTGTTCGCTCTGGGGCTTTCGTCGGGCGTTTGTGTAGTGAGTGAGGCCACTCCAGGTAGGTTGTTCAAGAATATGTTTATTTCAGCTCACAGGTGCTGCGCAGCAGCCGGCTCTCTCCAACGTCCAGTTCCCAACTGTCCCCCCTTTCAAGCCAACATTCTAAGTCGAATGCCAGTGGCCAGAACGTCATGGCAGAAGCATTCTAAGCTAAGGAGGGAGGACACTACATTATCCCCCTCCTCCTAAACCATAAAATGAGGAAGAAGAAGAAGAGAAAGAGAAAAAGAAAGGAAAGAGAAAAGGAGCAAAGAATAGTAAAGATTCTAACGATATTTAGCAGGAACAAAACGTTGACGGTAACTTCTGCGTAAACCCTCAAAAGAAGGAAAAGAAGAAGATGAAACATCATTTTGATTACATGGGGGATTTTGATTGATACAACCAGAGACCTTTACAACTCTGGAAACATTCCACCAATTCTTTAGATTAACTCTTACAGCATTTCCACATACTTTGTCGACAGTGAAGGGTTCAGAATATTTAGAGCTCCCTTTTTACGATGAACAGGAATCTTTATGCGTACAATGTCACCAACAACAAATGGTCGCGAAACAGATCTTTTCCTGGAGTCAAAATACAGTTTCTGGCGGGATTGGGCTTGAGACACATTGCACCTCACAAACTCATCTACATCACACACAGAGTCCATTTTCACCCATCTGGACATCCATCCTGGACAAACTTTCGAGCAAGGTTTCCTCCCACGTAGTAGTTCGTAAGGGGACACCTTAGTAGTTGAGTGAGGCGTGGTGCGATAGAACCATAACATGGATCTCACAGCATTCTGTACATTGCACCTTCCAGCCAAAGCCCACTGTACACAGTTGTTGAGGACTCTATTCATACGCTCGACCAAACCATTGGTCTGTGGGTGATAAAGCGCACTTTTAGCATGTGAGATACCACCCTGGCGTAAGAACGATTCAAATTCATGGCTAACAAATTGTACCCCATTGTCGCTTACAATTGTGGAGGGAAACCCTTCTCGCAAAAAAAGATCTTTCAAGAAATCTATCACATTACTTGAATTGGGATCATTAATAAAACGTATTTCTGGCCATTTTGAATAATAATCTATGGCCACAATTGCAAATCTGGAATTGGCAGGAAGCATATTAAATGGCCCAACTAAATCAATCCCTATCTTTTCCCAAGGCCTATTGGGTAGCTCAATGGGTTGAAGAGGCGGTGTATGAACTTTCAAATTCTTCTCAGAGTTAGAACAAACAACACACTCCCCAACAAACATGTCAACATCCTTGTCCATTTGTGGCCACCAAAAGTGTTCACGTAATCTTCTCTTAGTAAAAGTTTTCCCCAAGTGACCTTCATGTGCGCCCATGATCAACCTAGCTCTTAGTACGTCGAGTGGAATCAATCTATCACCGCGTACAAGAAGACCATCCTCGACAGAAAGTTCCGGAGAGACTTTAACAAACGTTTGCAGAGAAAGATGAGCATTTTTCTCTCTTGGCCAGCCGTTTTTCACACAGTTAATAACTTCACCAAGTAAAACATCTTTGGAGAGAGTATCTCTCCACTCTGTCTCACCAACCGCACACATGTCCTCCAGCAGAAGAGGAGCAACAAAACAATCTTCATCATCATCATCGTCAATCTCGTTATCACAGTCAACGGGGTGCCTAGAAAAATAGTCTGCCCTCACATTCTTGTTTCCAGGAATGTAGGTGACTTCAAAATCATATTGTAACAGTTTAGTTGACAATCGTGCAATCCTAGGGGTATGCTCTTTGAGCCTGTCGCCAGAAAGAATAGAAATTAGTGGACTGTGGTCCGTACGCAATTTGAAGTGTTTTCCCCAAATGTACGGACTAAATTTTCTTATGGCCCAACAACACGCTAACAATTCCCTCTCAATAACAGCAAAATTGAATTCCGAACCTCGCAGTACCCTAGAGGCATAACCTAAAGTATTCTCATGTCCATTGATGTTCTGGGTGAGGACGGCACCCAATCCCAAACCGCTGGCATCGACAGTGATGGTGCATGTAATATTTGGGTCAAACGGTTTGAGTATCTTGGGACTAACTAGTTGATGCTTTATCCACTCAAAAGCTTCTTTACAGTGATTGTCCCAAAGGAAAACAACACTTTTCTTGAGCATATTGGAAAGGGGTTGGACTCTGGAAGCATAGTCTGGTATAAATCGTGAGTAAAACTCACACAGACCGATAAATGACTTGAGGCCTACCTTGTCCTTGGGAGCAGGACAATCTACTATGGCTTTGACAAGACCAGGTCTCGGTTCAACACCATCTTCTGAAAGAACATGTCCTAAATACTCCACCTTCTGTACTCTGAAAACACATTTCTCTTTTTTTTAAACTACACCAGCATCACGCAAAGCCTCCAACACACAAAACATGGTGTCATCATGTGATTCACACGCCTCACCGTGAACTAGTACATCGTCTTGGAAGACAACGACACCTTTAATATTTTTTAGCAGATTAGACATAATCCTCTGGAACACTGCTGCCGCAGAGGCCAGTCCAAAAGGCATGCGGCAGTATTGGAAAGACCCAATGGGGGAAACGAAAGCAGTGAGATGCCTAGACAATGGGTCGAGAACCACCTGGTGATACGCAGACGCCAAATCCAATTTGCTAAACCACCTCGAACCATTGATCAAGGATAACATGTCTGTAATCTTTGGGAGGGGATGCGAATCAATCCAAATATTTTTATTAAGACTGCGTAAGTCTATGCAAACACGAAGCTCACCATTTTTCTTTTTAGCAACGACCAATGGAGATAACCAAAGAGACGATTCTATCGGTTCGATGATACCCTTCTTACAAAGCCCATTGAGCTCCTGTTCCAACTGATCCCTGACACTGAATGGAACGTTCCTAAGCCTATGCTTAACAGGTATAGCGTTGTCTTTGACCTTGATAACGTGGGTGAATCCTTTGACCTGTCCAAGCCCATCACCAAAAACCGAAGGAAAACGATCACTCAATATGTCAGTAAAATCATCCGAACGAAGAATAGAAACTTGGTCCCTTGTGCCTGGTCTAAGTACCATCTTGAAAAGTCCCTGATGGAACCATCCAAGGATGTTTAAACCCTTGATAGCTACATAGACTTTGCCAAAAATCTTCCGCCCTCTAAATTCTAGTGTGTCCTCAAAATATCCTGCTAATTCGATGGTCCTTCCTTCGTATGAAACAGGAGACCGATCAGGAGGTTGTAAAATGCGAGACCCCCAAACCTCTTTAAACCTTTCTAGAGTTACCATGGTTATTCTCGCACCTGAATCAACAAGCAAGCAAACTTTCTTACTGCCAATGCCAACATCAACATAAGGATCCACACACTCAGTGCATTCGTTTGTTTCATTGTTCATATCTCCGACTACAACAACCATGTCCCTTAAGTCGTCTTGAATGTTGTTCAGATTATCATGTGTAGATTCAGACATAGAGACATTCGCAACTGGTGAAGATGTACCTGGGACCTGTTTAGCATCTTGGTGAAAAGAAAAACCCCGCCTCCCATTCTGACAAACTTTTGCGAAATGACCTAGTCTCCCACATGTTCTACAGATGACATTCTTAGCAGGACAAGGGCGTCCTGATTTAAAATGAGGATAATTGCCACACTTAAAACAAATATTCGTTTGTTTGAAAAACTTATTTTCAGGTGGTGTATAGGTGTTATTTTTAACCCCTTTTGACCTTACTACATTTACAGCTTCTTCTTTCATGGTGGTGAATGAAGATTTTTCATCTAGTTCCTTCACAGAAAACTTTGAAAGTTCAATGCTCTTTGCGACACGAATGGTTTCCTCTAGAGTGGGATTACCTAAAGAGAGTAACTTCTGTTGAATACTCTTGTCAGTGCACTTACAAATATACTGGTCTCTTATCAGTTGATCTCTAAACCCCTCAAATTGACATTCTGCACTCAAAATTCGCAGTGCAGAAATGAAATCTTCCACCTTTTCTCCATGTCTCTGTTCTCGCTTAAAGAATTTGTGCCTCTCGACGACAAGACTAGGTTGGATGTCAAAACGTAATTCTAGTTTCTTGACTGTCTCAACAAATTCGTCAATCTCCTCATCATCGGCAGCACGTATTAAAGGGGGTAGATGTTTGAAAATGGATCTCCCTTCGAACCCTAAAACATTAAGCAACAGACACTTTTTCCTCTCTGCCCTGTAGCGTGAACCACCTATGGCACCAATATAGGTTATAAAGGCATCATACCATTTTTTCCATGAGATGGGAGGCTCGCCTGGCGTTTCCAGGAAAGGTGGAGGTGGGGAAACTGACTGCATA
Source organism: Calotriton arnoldi (assembly GCA_963921515.1). Classification (NCBI taxonomy): domain Eukaryota; kingdom Metazoa; phylum Chordata; class Amphibia; order Caudata; family Salamandridae; genus Calotriton; species Calotriton arnoldi. The sequence continues at coordinate 417,762 of CAWUFW010009871.1, forward strand.
TTGAATGTACTTCCTAGTGTGGAATGTACAACCTTGTAGGAATAAATCAAAAACAACAAGAAACAAATTGTTAAGCTAAACACACAATAAGTGGTGTGTGTATCACCGTGAAGTAAACAGATTTCACCTCTAAATGTATCCTGTTTGTTTGTTGTGTGTCTCACTCTGAATATAAATGTTACTGTTCGGGGCCCCACTTGTGCATATCACTCTTAAAGAAAATAGTTCCCTTCCGTACCAATCTCCTTATAGTACAAACTTTTCTCTTACGTAAAGGTGTGCCAAGTTGACCTGTATGCTGAAAGCAATAAAGTTGTAACGATGTACCCTTTTTCTGAAATGGTGTGCGTGTCACCGATCACAAGCACGTTGATTTGGACAATGGGTCTGATCGTGTTGGCAATGGTTGTAATGACCAAACTTGAATTTAGAGTGGTGTGCGTGTCACCGATAACAAGCACGTAGGATCAAAAATGAAAACTCCCCCCAAAAAAACGGACACGAGAAATGGTGTGCGTGTCACCGATAACAAGCACGTGTAGTATTTGTTCCTTTAACGAGTATGGACAAGCTCGCTAGACAAACTCGCTGCCAGAGATTGACGTACTCTGACTTTACGCTGCGCTCGCCGTGTTTTCGACTTCATCCGACGAATTCTCCTCCACACACGCTTTCGTGCCAACCACAAGATGGCGTCGACGTAGTGCGTGAATCAAAAGGTCGCGACGTAGACCACAAAGTTGCGTGCAAATTTTTGTGATGGCGTAGCTGACTGAGGCTGAAACGCTCACCTTCAGTACTACGCTATGACGCGCTGTGACGAGGGTTAACTCGATACCCTCTTTCTTCCACTGCCGCTGCCGCTTTGGATTTATCTGCATTAACAGAGCGCAACACAGTACCTCACAGCCTTGATCTCCGGCGCTGGTTTTCCTTTCATCGGCGCAGACAGCGTGATACCAGGATTCTTCCTACGCGCCGGTTAGCTGATGAAGTCTTGTCCTCTCGTGGGTTCGTTGTGCAGACACCTGTTTCCCGTCGTCGCCACGTATTTTGTAGTGAGTGAGGCCACTCCAGGTAGGTTGTTCAAGAATATGTTTATTTCAGCTCACAGGTGCTGCGCAGCAGCCGGCTCTCTCCAACGTCCAGTTCCCAACTGTCCCCCCTTTCAAGCCAACATTCTAAGTCGAATGCCAGTGGCCAGAACATCATGGCTGAAGCATTCTAAGCTAAGGAGGGAGGACACTACAGTTTGTTTCCTGTAGCGTGTTTAGCATACTTTAAGGCCGATATAGCATCTGTAAAGATGTGTTGACTACCTTCATGATTGACTTTAAGCTTGGCCAGGTACAAAAGAGTAATGCCTGCCTGTCGAAGGATTCGATTGGCAGGAACTAATTCTCTTCTAGCAGACCGAACTGCCGGAGTGAAATCAGGGAAGAAAGAGATCTGGTTGCCCTGGTGTGTTATCTGGCCCATTTCTCTTGCAGCGTGGACAATGTTATCTCTATCCTGATAGTTTAGTAACCGGGCAAGGATAGGTCGCGGAGTGCCTCCCACTGGAGGTCTCGAGGCCAGGGACCTGTGAGCCCTCTCCACAATGAACAAGGTAGAAAGAGATGATCCAAAAATAACTCGGAGAAGAGTTTCAACAAATTCCTCCACCCTGCCCATGGCCGTTGATTCCCAAATTCCGGTTATGCGAATGTTATTGCGGTGGGACCTGGCTTCCAAGTCCTCATTTTTGGCCTTAATAACTTCCAGTACCTTTTCCATGTTTAGTAGTTGTTCTCTTGACTCCATTTGAAACTCGTGTGCATTGGAAAAACTGTTTTCCAATTTATCAATACGTACTTCATGAGTGTCCACTTGTTTTTTGACTTGGTCCAACCTGTCCGTGAATTTATCGATTTCGGTATCAATTGTTTTGAGACTTGATTGAAACTCAAGAAGGATGGATCGCAGGCCATCATTGCCCTCCGCGGCCCCTTCTCTGTGCTCAGCCTCTGGATCGGTCTCTGAGTCCGTGTGTCTAGTTAGCCTTTTATTTTCAAACTGTAGTTTGGTTTGTTTGGTGTCCGTCCTCCCCATTTTCCAGCTGGGCTTTAACACCAGTGTGTAAGGGATCGTGAGGGGACCGACACTCAAGGTTGATTATCCCTAAGCCTGGGTCAGGGCAGCAGCGGACTCAGGAGCACCTCCCGGTACGCCCCCCTCATCGAAGCAGTAAGTAAACAACAGAAGTGGCTCACCAGTCGGATCCAAACCAGCCATTGCACATGGGGATCACAGTGCCATCTCACATATTGACTCTGGAAGTTAGGGGGTTACCACTAACCCCGCCAGAGGAGCCAAATCAACTTTAAGTGGCACCCACACTCCGCCGTACTCCCAGGGGGCCAAGTAGGGTACTCGGGGGGGGGGGACAAAGGTGCACTCGTAGCCCTCGCTCCTCATAACAGTCACCAGCACATTCAGCTTGCCTCTGGAATTAGGTAGCGACTCGGGAGAGGGCCTAAACTGTGGTAGCAATTAATATCCCGTAGAGTCCCCGGTCCCCACAGGGCATGAACCGCTTAAGCTTGATTATATGGCCTCAGCTTAAATTATGCACCTCCGCGTCTGCGGGCCACACAGATCCAACCAATTGGGCCCATCCAGTGTATCGGGATCGTTTCACTCCTCTAATCGTTCACCCGCTGGCCAGAACCTCAGATAAATTCCTCGGCCAGGATCAGGGTGTGCGCCCCCGGCGCCGGCGAACCGCAGACCTCGGAGCCGCAGCAGTCGTCGTCCGCGGCCTCCACCCGCCTAGCAGCGCTCCTCCAACCAGCTGCCCAGTCCGGCCGCCGACGCCAGCACAGAGAGGTTCCCAGACGTGGGAAGGTCGCCTCTGCTAGCCCCAGCTCAGCCCAGGCGGCGGACACCCAGCCGCACAGCTGCAACAGCCGGGATCGTCTGGCACCGTCCCCCGCTTCTCACCTAGGCCTGGGTGCGCCCTCTCCGTCTGTGACAATATCCTGGCAATCCGCACCTGTCTTGGGGTAGATCGTCTTCCTCCCCAGCCGGGGCACGGACGGGCCGTGGTCAGAATGCCTCCCAAGCTGGCACAGATGCTGCGTGTTGAATCACATGCCGAAACGCTCCAGGCTCGCTGCCCCCACACTCCGCCGCGGGCGCAACCAGGCCCAGCTTTCAGCAGATCGATTATCCAACTCTCAGCCTCCAAACGGGGTTCAATCTGCGCCTGGTGTGATGGGCACTTATTTTCTAGCCCTCTGCTGCAATCACACTCCCGGCTCCATGCGCATTGTGAGCGGATATTGTCACAGCCGGCGGAGCCCTCTCAGAGAGCGGCCATTTCGCAGCACGGCTAGACCACGCTTCTGGAATAGTAAATTTAATTATTTTGCTATCCAACACTTTACCTACTGTTGCACTGATTGTATTGGGCATTTTAAGTTTAATAATTTTTTCGTTGTTTAATGTTTTAATTTATTCTAGATTTTTTTTATATTTTAAATTATGTATATATATATATTTTATTTTTATATAATTTTAGAGTTTTAAAATAAATTAAAGATAATAGTTTATTCATTATTTTAAAGTAAATAGATATATGTATAAATTATTCATTTTGTGTGTTTATTTTTTTAATTAAGTTTAGTTGTTATATTTTGTAAACATTTATATTACATTTAATTTATTTTGTTAAAATTAATATTAATATTTAATATATTTAATATATATTATTTTATTTTATAATTATATATTTAAATCAATATTTTTTACATCTATATTTTTTACATCGATATTTTTGATTCAATATTTTTGTAATTCCCTGTTTAGGTATGGGAGTCAATATTTTTGTAGTCTATATTGTTTTCCGATATTTTGAACATCCATATTCTATCAGTAAACACATATAAAGCAACCGCCCACGCGCCCAAGTGTTTCATTCTCTCTTATAAGCCTGCAGATGGCCAGCCTTGCTAAAGCACAACCAGCAGAATGTACAACATTGGCCGCCATGGCCTCCTTTAAGTGCACTCATGGAGTGTTGGTGGTTCTGCTAGCGCACTGTCTTGCTGGTACATTACCTCCACGTGGACTTGCACACTTGTCCTTACCTGCAGGGAGACTTGCCAGGGCCAGGATCCGGGAACGGCTTCCTCACCCTTGATAACCCTCGCAAAGCCACTCAGCACCGGGTGGATCTGTGGGACCCCACAACCTAGAAACGGAAGGGCACAGTTTGTCGTTTCAGTCGGGTGTAAAGAAAACAAGAGTTACCTTGAGTCTAGAGGCATTGCAGTGTGAAACATTACTAGATGGCCCACCACAGATCGTGTTAGATGTGCATGCTACAAACGTACATTTGAGCAACTTGACGAAACTGTGCAACGACCGCTAAAAGCATAAGGTGCACCTCTGTCATCTTTGACGAATAGAGGAAGGTTTTGGGTGCTCCTGCCCACTATGCTGGTTTAGATGGACAACAAGACACTCTTCTGCCCCTGAACTCTTGTTCGTACACAAACTCTGTTTAACTCTGAGTTGTACAGGCCCATCGATGAAAGACCGCAGATTAACTGTCTTTTTGAACAAGTATCTAAGCCCAAGACAGGCCCGTAGCCAGGAATATTTGTTTGCGGGAGGGGGGGACATGGCCTTGAGCAATGACAGACACTTAAGAGTGATTCAGTGGATGGTAAAATAAGCTTTCTCGTTGAATTGTTTAAAAAATGTTTACATGTTGGTAAGATTTTAAAGACTGCTGGAAACAGGGCATGCATAAGTGTATACATTTTGGGATAGTGTGGGAAGGGCTCACAGAAGGTTTTTGATTTCAATAGCGAACACAAGAACCATTTTTTTGTTAACCATCAGAGAAACAATAGATTGCCAAGCTCTCCCTTGCCAAATCACACAATGGGTTTAGAAATGCATACCGAATCGAAATTTGGAAGGGGCATTTCAAAATGCTATGTAACTATTGTTTACGACCATAATTGGTTCGCAACCCATTCTTAGGTTACCAACTCTTCAAAGGTGGTTGCAACCCATTCACAAAAGCGTAGTGGTCATCTTAAGAAACTTTCTGTTGTGAATGTAAAACAAAAGTTTGGAGTGAGAAGTGGTCCAGTGGAACTGTTTTTTTCAAGACAAAAGGGCTACATTTAAAAAAAATATATTGAAAATGAGATCACAGACATGGTGATCTGATGACCCAGGCCGCCATACCTCTAATGGCCATCCACTGGAGTAAGTCACAATTTGCTACCTAATTCACGAAGAGTAATGGGGTAGGTTGGATTGTGCCTCACACCACATCCTTATTGTGTGAACCCACCTATTATTACATAGGTCGGTTCACCAAATAATTTAGTTGCCACAAAATTATATGTTGCAAATTATGTACATCTGGCGTTAAGTTTCTGTTATGAATTGCTAATAATAATTGCTTAGTAAATATCTTTTGCAGAGGGTTATAGAAATAACATATTTCTATTATTATCACTCTTCTTTTTGTTATTGGTTCAATGAGATAGGGAAACTGTTCCTTCCCCCCTTAGATATTAACACAACATAACAAAGAACATGGGCAGGGTATTTTACAATGCTCACTGTAGTTCCTTGGGGGTCTCTCTCCTTGGGAGTAAAATGTGTATATTTCAAGCAGCAGAACACAAAGAGGCCTGATGCAATGGCCTAATGCATGTAGCTAAGTGAGGAGGTGGTCAGGACTGCCAACTGGCTCCAAAATACGGGGCTTACTTCATTTAGCTGTGTTTTTTTATCCAACACCTTGGTATTCTGGGATTTGCAGACTCACTTTTCCAAACAATGAATGAGTTGCATATTGTAAAGTGTTGTTGGCTATAAGGCTATATAGCTGAGGATGTCAAAGGTGACAGTTGACAGGTATTTGTGAGTAAGTGTGAAATTGATAGCCTATCTTATATCAATTAGACAACTTCTATCCATGTGATGAATGAATCTCATAAGGGCCTCAGGTTTTACTTTTGATTTGTGCACTCTTGGGGGGTCATTACGATGGCGGGCGGACTAGAGTCCGCCTGCCATCTTAGTGGGGATCGGGACCGCCTGCCATGCATGCGGTGGTCCCGCACTCCAAATTAGGATGCGACTGCCACCATGGCGGTCGCATCTTGCAGTTTAACATTGCAGCAGGTGCTGCTGACTGCAGCACCTGCCGCAATGTCAAAAATGCAGGTTGTGCATGTCACTGCACTACGTGGCAGGCACTACACGGTGTCTGCCACTTACTGCAGTGAAATGTAGGGGGTACCATGGGTACCCCCCAGTGCACCCACACCTCCCCCCAACACAAGGGGGACCCACAACGGGCCCCCGAAACCAATCCCCGCCAGCCTTCCCATGGCGGTTTCGCCGCCATGGAAAGGCTGGCTGTAGCCAGCATCGTAATTTGGCGGACGGTGCCTGCTAGGCACCGCCACCATTTTACCTATGCAGACCGCTCCACCAAGCAATCGTGACGATTGCCTGTGGCGGATCCATGGCGGGCGGTTTTGTGCCCGCCACGGTCGCCTTCTGGATCCGCCCGCCATCCTAATCTGGCGGGCGGTGAATCATCGTACAATCGCGGAGGGATCGCCACCGCATGGCTGGCGGTGGCAGTCCTTCTGCCATCATAATAAGCCCCTTGGTGTTATGTGTGAGCGGGTGGTCTTAGGTACCCCACCTATGTACGAGAAAGTCAGAAAGATTAAAGGCAACCATTTTTTGCGATTGTGCATCTACAGTACTTTAAGTAAAAAATTTTACCTCCTCGGCTTTGTGTTGTTTTTCCACCCATGTGCATAGCCTCGTGTTCAAATTATTGGGCTATGTTCATACCCTGTAGCCCATTGCTTCCTCCCTGCATCACGCTGACTACCTACACCTCAAGAGCTGGTCTCTTAATAACTCTAGTGGCCTGCAGGTGAAGTCGTTAAGCCTGCTGCAGACTAGCCCTTCCTTCCTCCCCCTTGTAAATGTTGCTCAGCTCACTTATTTTATCTCTCTCATCAACGTGTCCATCTTGGCATCCAACTAAAAGGAAGAGGGATAAAATTGTCTGTCTGTGGTGTGTTCCCTGCTTGTGCCTGATAGACGCGAGGGCCTCAGCCAGGGTTTGGTTCCCTGCCATCTCTGTTCTCTTATTACCCGAGCCCCTACCCACTCCACCCTGGGTGAACTCCATACACTACTGTTTTGGTAGTTGATTCCATGTCACACATGGATAGACTCTTTTGTAGTTTAACAATCCCTCCAATAGATTACTCCTTTGTTTCTCCTCAGTAAACATTATACATCACTCTTTTGAACTTTCAACAGCACCTCCAATTAGTTGCTCATCTGTTTCTCCCTGATGCTTCTAGACAGACTTCACATAATATGTTGAAACCTCCAATCCCTCTATAAATGCCCATGCCTAATTTCTTTATAACCATTGTGTTGGGACACATCTAGTCATTTATATTAAAGAACCGACATTGCTGCTCAACTATAATATGTCACTACAGTTGAGTTCAAACATCAGAATGCCTGCTGCCAGTAGCCAGTATGAAAGGCAGTTCAACCAATGAAAATGGGAGCTGGCTATTCCTTTTGATATAGCTTTCTAAAATGAAAAGGTGAATAGCAATGAAGAGATATTCATGTAAAGGTGTTTATTTATTTCCACACTGCAGGGCATTGCAAGAAAGTTAGAATCTCTACAAATTTCTACACAATCTGATCCACAGCCTTTTTAACTTGACTTGCATTAAACTGATTCTATTATATTTTTGAAAAAATTAGTATGTGCATTTGGTGTGCTTAATTTCGCACTATAGATTCCACTTTCATACTTCTTATCTGTAATGAACATGAAAGAGCAAAACACCAAGCCCAGATAACCAAACATATTGTGCTACTTTTGTGTCACAAAAGTGACACAAACCTGTGCAATTTGTTTTTTAATTTACTTTCCAGTGCAAAACTTGAGTTCCCTCAGAGAAATTAAAGCCCTTAGCTTTGCATTACTCTGCAAAGAGGGGTGTTGCATGGGTTGCAGGCATTAAAAAGGAGAAATTATTTTATTTTTTTCTAACTGTTCCCACTTCGCATGTGTGCTGCACCGCAAAGGTAGCATTACATGGGTTGTATATGTGCGTTCTCATGCAACCACTCATGTTTTTTGATGTAAAACCCTATCTACTAACAATAGTATGCAGGATATTTTGCCACCACTAATGCCATTTTGAAACAGGCATTAAAAAGGAGAAATGCTTTTATTTCTCCTAACGTTTCCCACATTTCATGTGGGCTGTACTGCACAGCATACATCCGAAGTGGGAAAAGTTTTAAAGTTAGTCTATTCATAGTATTTTGTACTGGAAAGGTGCCCTTTCAGTACAAAACATATGCAAGACTTATGCAGACACCCTTGCATAATGGTGCAAATGTGTGTGCATGACACTCAGCAGCTTGATTGTGCGTTGGCACTAGGGAGAGAGGAGGAGAGTCCCATAGCTCTATAGATATGGTGCTTTTCTCCTCTCTCCTTGTCACGCGACACAGCACAGCAACTTTGGTTGCTCTGCTGCATTTTGTAACATTTTTGATTATCTGGATCCAAGGTTTTAAGATGTTTGCAGGAAGGGGGATGTTATACTTGTCCTTCAGCTCTGCTCCTCTGTATGGTCTGGGAACTCCTTGGTGACTTGCAATATCCTTAAAATTGTATAGCAGGGGAAACGTTATCCTATTTATAATACTACTTGGTGATTTAACAATGCCTCCAAAATACGTATGGTCTCTCGGTTGGTAGTTGGTAGTTGGTCAGCGTCGCATACCATAATGGACCCTTCTGATCCACATGAACAGTGGATCTATCTATAGTGCATGCAGCTGCGGCTGAGTCTTTCTGACACCCTCTGCAACAATTATGTGCAGCTACACTCCATGTGACATATGCCCACTATGTCATCATATTGTAATACATTACTATCATACCTCACATTCTCCACCTAACATGTACAATAAAGGTCAAACCACACAACCACCCTTTCAATCATGCACCAAGCAGCTGATACAAAGTGTGCGCTTCAATATCTCTGTCACTGGTATGACGCAGTATATAAATAATGAAACCAGACCACCCAGAAACGTGATTTAGGCCTTGTGAGGGACAGGCTACGTAAAAAACACAGTATAATTCAATACAATTATTTTCCAAAGTCCAATTTACACTTTATGAATTCTAACATTCTGTCCCAAACCCCAACTGTTTTTATTCTTTCATTTATCTTGCTTCTAGGTCAATTTATAGTTAATGTGGCCCTGCCTTGCGTTTTTAATTTTAATCTGCAGTTTATGCATTACTGAAAGTAATTCCCAGGCACACCTGCATTGTAATTTCCAGCTACAGTACCAATATGAACTTCTTACTCCATACTTTTACTCTAGTCCAGGTTGCATGTGTTATACTTGTGAATTGTACAGTTCCCAGCCACTTATTAGAACACAAGTTATCTGAAATTGGAGTGTTTAAATGGAAGAGGAAAACAGATTCGTTCATCGTCATAAAAAGGATGCTAAGCCTTTTTCTTAAGAAATATTTATTCTTAACTGGAGCACACTTTAGCTTGCATTCTGTGTTTCTCCTGAAATGAAAAAGTTGTGGATTGTACTGAGCATTTCTTTAAAATCTCCTTGTCACTTGGCCACTGCCAAGGACTTTGGGGGGGGGCAGCATCAAGATGGGAGTGCTGGGCCCTGCTGCCCCCCCCGTGGCTACGGCCCTGGCCAGGGATCGCTCAAAAACTGATATAGGCTTAGGAACAGAGGGCATTTTCCTTCTGAAGACAAATCTGACCCTCTTACGAAGGTAGCTCTTCAGGCTCTGGCAGAGAAGTACAACTGCTGTCTCTCAGAGACTGGATAATAAGAACCAGAGATGACCTTCTGGCCTGGGGGTGAGGGCCCCCTAGCAGTCAGCAATGATGAAGTCTTACTGTTGTTACTTACCAAGGGCAGTGCTGACCAGGGCCAGGGAGCAGAGCAGAGGGAGGAGAGTCATGGTGCCGCGTGAGCTTCACTCAGGATCTGCAGGCGCGCGTGTGACGGCGACTTCTATATAAGGCCAGAAAGTGTTGTGAGGTCACTATGATCATAAGCGGTGCAACGTTGACTTCTGATTAGCCACAAGGTTCTCTCTTGCGGAAAGTCAAACAAACATGGTGTGTAGGAGTAGCAGGTGTTTTTGTTGGTTTGGCAAGGGCGCCGCATTAATAGCACCGATCAGCATACTTCCCACGGGAGCCTTTGGTGGCTAACCTACAAGAGCACACCAAAGGTCTCACAGGCACCAAAGGTCTCACAGGGGAGTAAAGGAAGCACTTCTTGGCCCATAGAAATTGTCCTCATTGGTTACTGCTATTTAAAGCCTTTCTGATTGATATCTGTAGCTGACATGTCTCAGTCTTCTTGCGCATGGGTTTGCATAGATTTCTATTATTGGGACCTTGAAGGTGTGCTGCAGAATCCTGACTCAGGTGGCTACCTCTGTTATCCTGCGACGGTGAGTGCAGGCAGCGCGGGGCATCCGTGGATCAGAAGATGCTGCTCTGGAGCTACTTGTAACCCCTCTTAGGGGTAAAAAATAAACTTTTAACATGTCAGGCACCAGGACATCAGGAGTTTACATTTAAAATAAAACGTAATCACCAAACCTAGAAACCCATTAAACAAATCCTGCACAGATCTCAAGCCAATGTACACTATCTCCATTGACATCAGCCGTTGATATCACACACTGATTCATTCTTCGGCCCAAGCAGACAGTTTGCAGGGATATCCTCTGACTGAGCACCAGCTCGTTACTGATAAGCGCTTAACTTGTAAAAGAATGTGTGTCAGTGCCTAAAGCTATGCTTAGAAACCAGTGTCTGGTGCAATAAAATCTCGGTGCACGGGATACGAAGGCTGTGTAGTCCTAAATCCACCTCATGCCTTTTTAATCGATTAATAGACACTCCCTTACCCTTTATCTCACTCTTGAAGGTTTCTGTTTATTTCTATTCCTTTGTGACAGTTTTTCATCTTTCTCGTCCTCAGTCTTTCCACTTTGTTTGTTTTTCTCTCTCTTGCTCTCCATCAATGTCTGATGAGGGAAAATAGGTACTGGGCCCTAAAAATGAGTGCCCGTCCCCAAAAATGAGTGTTGGTGGCCCCCGCCAGCAACCACCAGCTCATATTGTGCACCTCAGTTACCACTTAAGTTACAGACATACTCTTATACCTCTTTACAGTAAGGAAATAATTTGTTTCAAATTCTGTTTATTGAGTTTTTGATGGATGCAGAAAGTCAGCAAATACACAACACATGACAAGCCTTGCCCAGAGTTACAGTGAGCACATAGAGGTGACAGTTTGTTGACTAGTTCTGTGGCTTAACAAAGCTAATTGATAGTGACAAGCAAAATATGTTGTGGGAGACGTTCCGCAGCCTTCCAGCAACCCACCCTCTGAATCGAGGGCCATTTAAAGGAAACTTAACAAACTACCTTAACCAACAAACAAACAAAAGAAAACCTTGAAGTCATGGTGCCTAATAGAAGAAGGTGAGCGTGAGGGTCAAGCTCTTGTACTTCAATTCCCACTACCCCTCCGAGGCTACTCACCACTCGTAGGGTTGGGGTGTTATATGTGAAACAGATGAAGTGCCCTTAAGTGTGGGGCACAGGCCGTCAGTGGGAGCCCCTCCGATAAGTAGCTCACCAGTGGCGACCATATGTAATCAAAACTTTTCCTAGCGTCGTCTATAAGGAAATAATTTGAAATACTTTTGCTGGCTAGTACCCTTAGCAGCTCCCCGTCCAGAAAACAAGAAATGGCAAAGCCAATAGGTCTCACTTTGGCAAGGAGTTTTTTGTAAATGTATGCAGACTTTTCTGAGTAAATTCATACAATGTTTTAATGCTAAAGAGCAAAGGAAAGCATGTGTTAGTGTTTGCATTTTTTTAAAATAATTTATTTTTATGTTTAAAAAATAAAAATGCACAGTGCAAACATGTACAAAGAGAAACAATTCCCTTGACAATTCAGTGGATTGTCAGGGAGTTGGAGTTGAGTCAATAACATCAAACGCTGAATATCTGCAAAAATAGAAAACATAATATTTATTCATACAACACAGTGTTTATTAACCTATTAACCCACAAGGTGAAATTAGACTGGCCCACTCCAAAACAGTAATTGACATGTGCCCTCAAAAGTAATCGTAGTTTAAAATATATTGTTGAAGCATCTTTAGAAACATCTTTTAATTGTAGAAAATATTACAATGTATGATAAAACTATTATAAGCATTGTTTGGTCATATCTGAAAACAGCAGGTTATTGGTGTAATTCACCATTCGCAAAGACAGAAGAGATTGTGAGCAAAATTACGAAGGAAAGATTAAGATTCTAGTTGGTCATTTTAGTCGAGCATATTTTGAGCACTGCTGCACCCCATCATCTTTACAACAAGAGGATATCAACATATGTAAAGCATAACACCAACAGGCTAAAATGTGATCAATGGAACCAAGGGAAGGTAGCTTAGTAATTGATGACTTTAAATGTCATATATTTGCAGCTTCAGCCACAGGCAGATTAGATTGTGTGTGTGCAGGAGTACAGGTTGGTCATTGAGGTGCAGTAGCCGGCATGAGAGCACAAGTAGGAGCTGGAAGACACTACCTATGAACAAGTTCCACACACAAAAAATTGTTATAAAATATGTATATTTTCGCCTGACACTTGAAAGTATGTTTAAGATTTATTCTGTAGTACTAGCCAACAAGTAGGCCCCAAAAGAGGTAAACCTTTAAGATGCCAAATTCATTCTTAATTCTTTAACAGCAAGCTGTAAGTGCTAAGGCTTTTCATCAATGTCACAAATGTTCCCTTCAAGTCTAGATAGATTAAAAGCTAGATGTAGAAAATGTTTTTAAGGTTCTAAACCCTCTGAATCGTAGTTTGCGACCACAAAAACATATATACGTTATTTCCTATGTTCTAAACCTATTTTACAAGTTAGTAAAATTTTACAGGCTCCTAAAATGGGTTTAAAAACAGGTAATGAATTGTTATTTGGCAGGAGCATGTTGTAGGAGTCCCTTCCAAATATCAATTCCTACCCATGTATATAATTTCTATTTTTGCATAATTCTGGTTGCAAACCATTGAAAAGTTACCATCAACAAGTTAATTTGCTCCTCATTCACAAAAGGGAAGGGTTCCTATTTGGACCCTTTCACTTTTGTGAATGTTGAAAAACCTTCAGGGGGAATAGGCAGTGGTCAGGAAACTTTTCAAAATGATTTCTTTAAAAAGCATCCACATTTCTCTTAAGTAGAAAGGGTTTCTTTAGCAAAAGTTCCTTTCTTTAAAGGTATTCACAGACATGGTGATCTGCTGACTGCTGCAGGATGAGATCCCTGTGAGAGCCACCAGTTAGAAAGATTCACAATTTGCAACCTACCTCATGGATTTTAATGAGGTAAGTCAGATTGCAACCCACTCCGATTCAGAATTTTGGGAACCGTCATATTGGTACATCGGTTAGTTTGCAAAATACCATCCTGGTCACAAAATTACTGCTAGCAAACTTCAACCAGTTTTTGCAGCAAGTGTGTTAGTACATCTGGCCCTTCGCTATGCATGCTGCATCTCACCTTTGTCAATGTAACTTATCCGGTTTGTTGCCATTACCTCACAGTCCTTATTTTGTGGGATAGGACATCACAGGTAGGCACATCAAGACGGATGTTAGATCACAGGAAAGTACATTGGAAGTGTTACAGCGGATATGTTTTAATTGTTCAACTTCGCTCTTGGGCTTCTACATAAGGATTTATATATATATATATATATATAACCAAAAACGCCCAGAAGCTTGAGGCCGCACACAGCTGCAGGTGAGTTACAAACTCCATTTGAACCCACATCCGACATCCGACTCCTCACAATGAAACCGGACGCCGACACGGGGGTAGCATTGGCAATACCGTCTTTAATTCAGAATTACGCTGTGACGCGTTTCGGCAATTCCTGCCTTGATCACACAGTGAACGCTACTCCATCAGCACACTTTAAAACAGCAGAGTACCATGGTCACATGACCCGTGATTCACAAAGGGCAGCAAAGAAAGACTTTTACATGTGCATATTTTCAGCAATAAACGCTCACATTATGCCACTTGTCTAAAAGCGAACTATTTTCATTGTTACAATTCATTTCTGTATTCTCTTAACTTGTTTGTAAGAAAAGTAACAATTATACCTTCATTGTTTTCCTTTTCATCATTCGTCATAAAGTGCCTGTGCAAAATGCTCTTAACCTCTCATAATTCATTATGGCATAAAAGGCATATGCCTGACTTCCAATGTTAAAAACTCTTTACATTGCAAAACCTTAAAATAAAATGATGCATCTCATTCTATATTGTAGATAGAATAATCTACTACAAAAAAATATTTACATATCGACTTCATTAAAATTCATGAAATACTTTTTACTAATTTGAATTATGTTAAAACTGAGGTTGGATGCAATAATTACTTTCCAATTTGTGAATATTCTTCTCAAAAGGGGTAATTGGTACTAAACATCATTACAGTGTATTATTTAAACCTTTATCAACAGTAATGCAGATAAGAACAGGTGCTGAATCTCAGTTAAATTTGAGCCTCCGATTGCCTCATTTGGTGATTCTGATGTTTTCCCAATTAAAGAGGTGTGACATCTATGGATTAATCAGAAAGTGGAAGTGCTTCAGTATTAGGTTTAAAACATTGTCCATATGCCAGTGCAAAATTGCGCAATAAAGTGAAAGTGCAATACAGTACTATAATATCAATTATATATCGGCCAGTACTGGAACAATCAGTGCAAGTGCATCAACTGATGTGTCCTCCTGGTCTCTATATTAGTGCAAACGTTTTTTATAATAAAGTGCAAATGCAATACAGTACTCTGATGTTAATTAAAAGACAATCCATTCTTAAACCCAAAATTACTATATTTCAAACCTACTCTTCATCATAAATTCCAAAACATCCTCATTAAAATCTCTTCTGATAATAAAACAAGGCTCTAAAAATGTCACTGAAATTAACCCCTTAAAAGGAATCCTTTTAGTAAAAACTATACAATTCTGAAGTTCATGTTACCTCCCTCCTTTTGTCACGTTTCACATGAGTCTCGTCAGTCTAAGCTGATTTAAAAGTTATATCTCTGCTGAAATACCATTAAAAAAATCTGAATCTGGATAACTGATTTAAAGTAAATGGACATATAGATCTTCTTCAACATTTAGTCCAAACGGAGTCTTTGTGTTAAATAACATAATATATCTAGACTCAAGGTGGCGGAGTTTGCCCTCTCTGTCACCGCCTCTCCTCCCTCAGTTTAGGGACTTGGTCTATCACGAAATAGGACAGATCATTTAAATTGCCTTTATGAAATTCATTCAAATGCCGAGCTACCACATAGTTTTTGTCATTGTTCTTAACAGCCCTTAAGTGCTGCAGAATGCGAATGTGTACCATATGGATAGTACTGCCCACATATATTTTTGGGCATGTTCACTGCAAAATGTATACAACGTATTCGCTTCTGCAATTTAGGGAGCACCTGATTTTCCATGGACTGTTCATTAGTGGTGACATCACCTGTTTTTCATTGCGTCCAATTTTGCAAGCTTTGCATTTGGAGCATTTGTGAAATCCTGGGCCGCTCTTCAGCCAACCCTCCACTTTGTTTACTTCCGGGCTGCTAACTACCAGATCATTCCTCATAGATTTGGCTTTGTTGAAGGTGATCATGGGTCTGCGTGATAGCATCCCACTAAGGATAGGGTCTCTTTGCACTAAGTGCCAATGCCTACACAGGCTATCTCTCACTTTAGACTGGTAGGCATTGTATCCAGTAATAATTCTTATTTGATTTCCTTCTTCATCATTACTTTCTCAGTATCAGGTTTCAAAAGTGTCTGCCTCTCTATTTTGTTAACCTTCTTACATGCTTGATCTAGTACAGCAGAGTTGTAGCCTCTCTGAATGAATCTTTCAGTTAGGGAGTTCTGGGCTTCCACTAACGCTAGTGCCTCACTGCAGTTGCGTTTCATCCTCAGATGCTCAGCATAAGGAATACTCATTTTGAGCCTCTGAGGGTGAAAACTCCCAGCGTGGAGGATGGTGTTTCCTGCTGTCGGCTTTCTGAATGTGCGAGTGTGGATCACCCCATGTTCTACATATACCTCTAGGTCTAGGAACGATACCGTAGTCTTACTGATGTTATCTGTAAACCTCAGGTTAAGCTCATTGTCATTAATGTCCTGTACAAATTTCTTTGAAAAGTCCCACGACCCATCCCAGACCACAAAAAGATCATCGATGAACCGAATCCAGGTTATGATGTTTTCATCCCATTCCTTAACATGCTTGACTTTGAGCACCTGCTCCTCCCACCAGCCCATATGCATATTAGCATAGCTGGGGGCAAAGCAGGTGCCCATTGCCGTCCCTTGTAACTGTTTGTATGTCTCACCCCCAAACATAAAATAGTTGTTATTCAAGCATAATCTACACATTTCCACTAGCATCCCTGAGTGTTGATAAAAGTGAATGGATTGTGTGTTGAGATAGTGGCGGATTGCACGAAGGCCATCTTCATGTGCTATGCTTGTGTACAAGCTAGTCACATCTAATGTGATCAGGAAATAAGATTCTTTCCAAACCACATTAGAGATTTTGTTCAGGAAATCCCTAGTGTCCTGAATATATGCCGGGAGTGTGTAAAGTTCCAATATAAAATAGATGCAGGAATCCAATAAAAAGTAGAAACTGTTTAATGACAGGGCACAGTACTCCTCAGTCCAAGTCCAGGAGCAGAATGAATTGGAGATTCCAGTTCTAACTGTAATCACCACTAACAGCAGGCAGGTGCAAAAGTCAAAGGTATACAAGGACATTAAAGGGGCAGAAACACATAATATAAAAGGAGATAACAATAAAACAAGAAATGTAACACATTTCTCCCCTAAGGGAAATTATGAAGATAAATCAATACATTTAGAAACACGTTTGACATTCCAAACTTTTCCGGCTTGAGTGACAATACTGTTACGATTTACTTTGACAACTTTAGTGGGTTTACCAAATTTCATCTCACCCTTGAGTAAAACACCAGGTTTATGTATTCTTACCCATTCTCCAACTTCAAAATGGGTACTTTAACTCTCATGCGAAGGTCATAATAAAGTTTACCTCTCTGCTGCTTCTCCTCCACTTTGCGGGCAACATTCTCTTGATTGATTATTGAGCTATAATTCACTGAGGCTTTTTTAAACCACCAAGGACACAACTTTGAAACCGGTTCCCTTCCTTTAAGTAAGCGGAAAGGGGAAACCTCAGTAGTTGAATGGGGAGTTATCCGGTACAACCACAACTTCTCCCTCAATTTATCCTTCCACTGAGAACCAAAATTTCGTGCCCATAAAATGTCTTGTTTGAGCACTCTGTTGTTTCTTTCCACTTGGCCATTCCCTTGAGGTTCATATAAAGCCGTCATAACATGACGAATATTGCAAAAAGAAAGAAAATCAGTCATATCACGCGACTTCAGTTGAACCCCATTATCAGAAATGAGAACTTCTGGGTAACCTTCTCGGGCAAAAACTTCTTTTAAAAACAAAATGACACTCTCAGAAATAGCATGAGGAACGAGTTTCACCTCAGGCCACTTGGAGTGGTAATCCACCATTACTAAGGCAAACCTACAGTCTTGAGGTAAAAAACTGAAAGGACCTGCAATGTCCAACCCCACTTTTTGCCATGGATTATCTGGCCATTTGATGGGAATGAGAGGGGCTGGGTCACATTTGAGCATTTTCTCGCTGTTTACACACTCAGGACACTCTCTCACCATCCTGTCAACATATCTGTCCATACCTGGCCACCAAAATATGGACCTAATAAGCCTTTTCATTGAAGACATTCCCAAGTGGCTAAATCAACAAAAGGAGGGATAAAAGGGCTTTTAATCAGGTCCAGCATACATGCCCACAGCACTATAACAAACGATTAGTATGCTGTTCCTAAGGGTATAGAGATATACAGGATCAAGGTTAAGAGGAAGGGGCGCAGGGAAGACCCCTCTTCGAACTAAAACCCTCACACACCCAGCGAGCTAGGTGTCATGCTTCATCATATGGGCCTGCTCCTCGTCGGGCCGGCGCTGCAATGCCCGACGGGCACCCAATATGGGGCTCTTTGGCGGAGATCTTTTGTTCCTGCCGATTGGTGCAGTGGGGGTAAGGGGTCTGTTGGTGTAGATGTTGTGCAGGTGAGTTAAAACAGGTCAGTTAGTCCTCGATTGGATTTTATTCAGGGAGGTAAACTGCCTGATTAAAATATCTATAGAGTGGCGTGTATCTAGAAACTGTCTGTCCAGATGTCTGCGTCCTACTCTAAAGGGTCGACATGTTTCTTGCCAGTGTTGTCCTAAGGATCGTTGGCAATTCTTCAGGACCAGGAAAAGTGGTACTATCTACACTTGGTGGGTAGGAGGAACCTACCTCCCACGTCAAGATGCAGTAGGCAATGTCCCACCGTCTGCGATAACCTATGGGCTTACTAAATGTTGCCTCATCAAGTTCCGGCGTCTTAAAAAGAACACCACAAGTTAGTGTCCGGCACTCCAATGAATGCTCGTCGAGTGACCTACCCTTGCAGGTTATCGCAGACGGTGGGACATTGCCTACTGCATCTTGACGTGGGAGGTAGGTTCCTCCTACCCACCAAGTGTAGATAGTACCACTTTTCCTGGTCCTGAAGAATTGCCAACGATCCTTAGGACAACACTGGCAAGAAACATGTCGACCCTTTAGAGTAGGACGCAGACATCTGGACAGACAGTTTCTAGATACACGCCACTCTATAGATATTTTAATCAGGCAGTTTACCTCCCTGAATAAAATCCAATTCGAGGACTAACTGACCTGTTTTAACTCACCTGCACAACATCTACACCACCAGACCCCTTACCCCCACTGCACCAATCGGCAGGAACAAAAGATCTCCGCCAAAGAGCCCCATATTGGGTGCCCGTCGGGCATTGCAGCGCCGGCCCGACGAGGAGCAGGCCCATATGATGAAGCATGACACCTAGCTCGCTGGGTGTGTGAGGGTTTTAGTTCCAAAGAGGGGTCTTCCCTGCGCCCCCCCTTCCCTCTTAACCTTGATCCTGTATATCTCGATACCCTTAGGAAGAGCATACTAATCGTTTGTTATATTCCCAAGTGGCTCTCATGGCTTACAGCCAAAATATGACTGCGAAGAGACAAGGGTGGAATGCACTTACCCTGTCTAAAAATAAGGTCACCCTCTATGATGAGATCATCGGAGACCTTCCAAAAGGAAATAGATCTACTGAAACTTCATTTTTCGAGGGCCATCCAATTCTAGTATATCTAATGACTTCACATAAAAGGTCATCTTCACTCATAGCTTTTTTTTCACATTTCTTCAGAAATGGAATTAAACTTGCAGGGTATGACCTCGGAAATGTCAGCAACAACTTCTTCATCTCCACACACTTCATCACTATTGCAGGGAAGTCTAGACAAACAGTCTGCGGTGACATTCATCTTCCCTGGAACATACTCAACAGCAAAACTGTATTCTTGTAATCTGGACATCAATCTGGCTATGCGAGCAGTGGCATTAACACCTCCCCCAGGTGACAAAATAGAAACTAAAGGCTTGTGATCTGTCCTTAAAACAAATCGTGCTCCCCAAATGTAATTCCGAAAATGTTCCACACCCCAAACACATCCCAAAAGCTCTCTCTCAATTACAGCGTAACGCCTCTCAGTAACATTAAGGGGCCGATTCCGATCTCGGTCGGAGGCGCACCCAATACCATTCGGTCGGGAAAAAAGCCATGCGAAAGCCTGTTTCCCGACCGATCCGTACAGCACACCGAACGAGCAAGTACGATGCGCACAACAGCAAAGAATCCGGCCGAGCCGTACTCACCCAAACCAGGTCCTGTTCTCCGACCGAGGCGAATCCGGAAACGCCGAATCGAGTCGCACGGAAGGAAAAATGCAGCCCCGTCCGGCCGGACAAGTACGATGCGCTTCCCGTACACGCCGAACCCGTCGCTACGCACGGCACTTTAAAGCATCCGGGAGAGGCGCACATAAGCTCCGATTCGCGCCACAACACGATCCACGGCTACGAGACGAACACGGCACCGACGAGGACGACGCGAAGCGACGAGGACGAGGCGAAGCGACGAGGACGACGCGAAGCAACGAGAAGGACGAACGACACGAACCAACCATGAATCCCTTCGTCCCGATCATACCAATATTCTACATCTACTACCGGAACAGGCACGGACGCGTACGGCGCAGAAGGTAAGCCAGACACCAACCACAAAAAACATACAACACGTACACGACACATCACACACATACACGGGGATGCTGAATATACTTACACCAGCAACAGCAGCACCGTAGAGGCGGGATGCCCATCACCAATGCCACATATGCACACAGGGGCCTGAATGCGCACCACCACCCCTACCCAGGGGGGCTGGATGCCTACCACTACTACCACCCTCACCCAGGGGGCTGGATGCCTACCACTACTACCACCCTTAGCCAGGGGCTGGATGCCTACCACTACTACCACCCTTAGCCAGGGGGGCTGGATGCCTACCACTACTACCACCCTTAGCCAGGGGGCTGGATGCCTACCACTACTACCACCCTCACCCAGGGGGGCAGGATGCCTACCACTACTACCACCCTTAGCCAGGGGGCTGGATGCCTACCACTACTACCACCCTTAGCCAGGGGGCTGGATGCCTACCACTACTACCACCCTCACCCAGGGGGCTGGATGCCTACCACTACTACCACCCTTAGCCAGGGGGGCTGGATGCCTACCACTACTACCACCCTCACCCAGGGGGCTGGATGCCTACCACTACTACCACCCTTAGCCAGGGGGGCTGGATGCCTACCACTACTACCACCCTTAGCCAGGGGGGCTGGATGCCTACCACTACTACCACCCTTAGCCAGGGGGGCTGGATGCCTACCACTACTACCACCCACACCCAGGGGGGCTGGATGCCTACCACTACTACCACCCTTAGCCAGGGGGCTGGATGCCTACCACTACTACCACCCTTAGCCAGGGGGCTGGATGCCTACCACTACTACCACCCTCACCCAGGGGGGCTGGATGCCTACCACTACTACCACCCTTAGCCAGGGGGGCTGGATGCCTACCACTACTACCACCCTTAGCCAGGGGGGCTGGATGCCTACCACTACTACCACCCTTAGCCAGGGGGGCTGGATGCTTACCACTACTACCACCCTTAGCCAGGGGGGCTGGATGCCTACCACTACTACCACCCTTAGCCAGGGGGCTGGATGCCTACCACTACTACCACCCTTACCCAGGGGGGCTGGATGCCTACCACTACTACCACCCTTAGCCAGGGGGGCTGGATGCCTACCACTACTACCACCCTTAGCCAGGGGGGCTGGATGCCTACCACTACTACCACCCTTAGCCAGGGGGGCAGGATGCCTACCACTACTACCACCCACACCCAGGGGGGCTGGATGCCTACCACTACTCCCACCCACACCCAGGGGGCTGGATGCCTACCACTACTACCACCCACACCCAGGGGGGCTGGATGCCTACCACTACTACCACCCCCACTCATAGGATGGACAATGCATGACACAACAAGCACACCACAACCTAGGGAATGCAAGATAAAGACATCCCCCCACCACCATGACAAGCGTGTGTAGGCTGTGTCAAATGCCTACAACACCGAACATGACTTTGAACATACAATGTGACCCCTAGCACATGTGCCACACATATATGTGTGTGGCACCCACAATGCAAGCAGCCCATGACCATTGTGGCAATGGGGCCTAAACCCCCATCATCACAGTGACCAAAAGGTAAGTGTGGGGTCCATAGCTGAAGCACATTTTGACCATTGTGGCAATGGGGTCTAAACCCCCATCATCACAGTGACCAAAAGGCAAGTGTGGGGTCCATAGCTGAAGCACATTTTGACCATTGTGGCAATGGGGTCTAAACCCCCATCATCACAGTGACCAAAAGGCAAGTGTGGGGTCCATAGCTGAAGCACATTTTGAACATTGTGGCAATGGGGTCTACACCCCCATCATCACAGTGACCAAAAGGTAAGTGTTGACAAAGAAAGAGCTGCAACTGCCAAACTGCATGGATCATTCCTGGTCACAGAACCAAAAACTCATCTGTGGCAAAGTAGTGTATGTGTCCCATTGCAACATAAATTGGGGGAGCCAAATACTGCAGTGCAAATGAGACATTCCTTTGGCCATGTGCAGACAAACAACACCCATGGGGGCTGAGACCGTCAACAGTCATCAATGACGCAATGACAGAAGTGACCATCAGAATGCAGAACCACATATTTGCACCAATGGGCACACAAATGCAGATATCCTGTGGAGACAGCAGATGTGAGGTGAACAGATACCATACCATGGCAGCAATGGGACACACAAACCATGATCACTGTGCTGACCGATGACCTAGGAGTCCCAGGGACAGTAGGGGAAACACACCAAACAACATACAGCCAATCGCACACCCAAGATATGCCAATGCAGTGGTGCAGATGCACAAACACAAACAGGCAGACCAACACTGTCATCATACACAGCAGGTGAGGGGTGGGGGTGCCAGTGTCCCCAGGCAACCACACAACACATGAGGAGAGCTGAATACCAATCATACAGATGTGCATACACTGCCACACTAAGGTAACTCATGGATCCAAATCCCCTATGTGGGCAAGCAGGCATTGTCAGATGAGAGGGAGCACAAAACACACATGTCACACAGGCACGTAGGAACAACAACTGACACAGCAAGACACAGACACACCACAGCACCACCCCCAGGGCCCCCACAATGTGGTGACCCTGGGCTGAATAAAAATCCCACTGTGATGACAAAGCTAAATGTCGTTCACACTGTGAACCACAGTCAGGTGTCCTGAGCAACAAACTACCATCACACCTACACAAGCACAAATCAATCAGCATGGCCAGTAAGCCAAGGCCAACATGGAGGCAGGGGACTAGCTGGGCAACAACTAACATCTGCACACACTCAAGACCACACCCTCGACCTCTAACAATGTGCAGCAGTGAAGTACACATGCACTGGTGACATTGCACATGCACCCATGACTATTCCAGGGTGGTGGGTGGGAACCAAGGTGCAGAAACACATCACACATGGCCACTCAACAAGACTCCTGAATGTCTGACACACTGCACACTACGCTGTACATGGACATGACGGCGATACCACACCAACCAATGGGATCCCAGCCACAGTCACACACCAATGAAGAAGCCAAGGTCACCCACAAAGAACACACATAGACAACAACCAACATTGCAGCCCGGACCCTGAGGAGTGCCAGCAGTCACACACACAACGTGTCACAATCACTGAAAGATAACACGAACTGAAAATCACATGACAGGGGCAAACAACAAGTGCCAAGGGAAACCTGACTGTGACCCATCTGCGTCTGCACACAAACTCAGCCCTGACAGCAAACACACCTATGGGTGACACCCTGATGACCAGTAATGTGCCATGCACCCACATCACAGAGAACACAGGGAGAAGACTTTGGGGGAACATAGCTCAAGTCAGCAAGCATCACAAACAGGTACAACACTAGGGATCACAGCATGCGCAGATAAATGGAAGTGAACACACAGACATGCACACACAACACACACCTTGGGCGCAGGCAATGTCACACGTGTACACACTGCCATGAGGGGACTCCACTCCTGTGTGAGGAAAGCTGTGCCATATGTTGCCTCAGTAGGGCCCCATCATGTCAGCTGAGCACTTGGTCACACAATCAACAATTAGCACCAAATGAGGGCTCCCATCACATCAGCCTGGTCATGGATGTGCCAACGGAATCATCAGCACAGATCCAACACACTTGTATAGCAATGTTGCACTGACTACACGGATGAGTCCTTCCCCATTGATGCCCAAACCTGCATGTCCAGTGGAGATGGCAACACGGTCAGGGAAGTAGACAAATGCAACGATGGCAGGCACAACAGATGTGCAGGGGTGGAAGCCACAGATATGAAATTGCTAATGTAAGTAGGAAACCCATTGCCAAATACTGAACACATGACACCCTCAGATGCTGCTATTGATGACATGGATACACCACATGATAGGACACATTCCCCCTGGACCACATGGGTTCCTGCACAGTAACACTTCATAATCATGAGACCAGATATCACCATCACTGCAGCAAGGGCATGGTTAGCAGCACCAACAACATGTACATCTGAAGCATGAGCACTAGAGAAAAGAAAGTTGCTTTATTCAGCATATGTGTTGATTGAAAACGACGTCCAGAAAAAATAGAGCAAAGGCCAATGGCCAGTCCATTGTCAAAGTTCAAACAGGGTGACACTGGCAGATGTCACCCTACGCATGCCTGCACAAAACCAGGGACAATCCACTAGGAGGGGCAACCGGGGGGCAGGCCAGGCACCGCAGGGACAGGATCAGGGCTCACCAGGGGAGTCAGGGAAGGGGTGGTGGGTGCTGGAGAGCCACTGACAACTGCAGTGGAGGTGTCTGACATGGTGTGTGCCGGCACAACTGGGGGGCATGACTCAGATGTCGTGGGTGCCGGCACAACTGCAGTGGACCCTGCAGATGGAGTGGACAGGTCCGCCACTGCAGTGCCCAAGTCAGACAGGGCGGTAGTGGACTCCACTGCAGTGCCTACCTCCAGGGGAGGAGAATGGGGAACAGGCAAGGTGGGTTGGACAGAGGGGAGGACACCCTCACCACATCAGTGGCACAGACAAGCGCAGCGGGGGTGTGGTGCTGGGAGAGCAAGTGGCAGGGGGAGAAGGCCGGAGCATCTTGGGGATGGTATATCTGTGGGTGGGGGAACCTGGGGCAGGGTGTGGTGGGGGCACCTGTGCAGTGGGGGCCTGAGGGATGGAGGACGGAGACCTTGTGCCTGAGCTGCAGGGCGGTGGCGGGGTCTTGCTCTTAGGACTCCGGGGGACTTGCGGGTGGGGGCCTCAGTCCGTCTGCACCTGGGGGAGGGTGTCCGGGGGCGAGGGGCACTCTGCTCCGTGTGGGTGGGCTTCCTCTTCCCCCGGGATGCTGGAGCAGCTTCATCGGTGGGGAAGAGGCCGAGGTCACAGAGGAAGAGCTGCTGTGACTTTGGGGTTGCAGGTGAGGCAAGGGAGGGTGCTTTGGAGGGAGAGGGAACTGAGGACTGCGCAGTGCATGTGGATGCGTGTGTGTGTTCCAGGGCCCCATCCCCTGTGAGTCTGGCTTCAGTCCCCTGAATGTGCGTGCGTGTGCGTTTTGTCATTGGCGTGTGTGTCAGTGTGCTGGATGTGTGGGTGCTGGTGTGTGCCTGTGCCGGTGTGTGTGTGCTTGGGACGGGTAAGGTGCTGGGGAGTGTGGATGGAGCAGAGGCAGGAGGGGTGAGGGACCGTTTGAGGAGGGACACTGCTGCCGTCAGGGAGGAGTCCATGGACCTATTGCCCCTCTGTAGGTCAGACATGCCCGATGAGATGCCCTCCATGAACGACACCAGCTGAGTCAACAGCGCGGTGTGCGCATGGAGGACACTCAGCATGGCTGTCTGCCCTACATGGAGCTGGCGAAGGAGGTACACAGACTCCTCACTCAGGGCAGCAGGGGACACAGGGGCAGGGGGTGCGGTGCCTGGCCCAAAGGAGACACGCTCCCGGACATGGGAGCCTCCACGGACCTGGGGAATGGGAGCCGATGGGAGGGCGGTGGTGGTGCTGGTGGTGGCGGGGACAGCAACACTAGCTGGGGTGTGGTGGCTGCTGACACCCGCCTCCACAAGGGAGTCATCCTCCGAGTTGCTCTGGTCCTCAGCTGAGGTGGATGCTGCTGAGGACTCCTCGGTGTGGCTCCCTCGCCCTCCGTGCCACTGGGTCCCTCCGACCACTCCTCGGCTGCTGACCCAGTCTGGCTCTCTGGCTCCTCCTGGTCCGTGGAGCTGTCCCCTTCCGTGGCCGTGGATGTATCTGCAAACAATGGGGATACAGACAGACATCAGTCACCTGCACATAACGCACACACCACTGTGAGCACAGCACATCACAGAGCAAGCCCTGGCATCATTAGTTGTACATTGCTAAAAGTGCCCTAATTGAACAGGAGAAGTCAATTGTCAGTCTGATGCCAAGCATGGCACTCACATCCCACATGGCCTTGCACCCATCTGTCTGGTGTCTGTTGGATTGCAACACCCCAGTGTTGACACATGCACCAAGTACACAGTAGTTGGACAGTGCAGAGGACACGGTGTGGCATGTGGACATGCACACATCACAGCTCTTGCCACTGAGTCAGTACAGGTTTCCGGATGAAAGGGATGCCCAGAGTCAAATAGGAAATGCATGTGATGCATACCAGCGACAGACACCATGATGCACCCGTGTCCTGATAGCCAGCGCCACTAAGGTGTGCATGTAGCACATGTCACTCCCCTGCAGGCTCACCAATCAGTAGACACATGCCATGGCGGAGGCATGACTGCAAAGTCATACATCACTGTCTCAGTGATGTATGACTTTGCAGCCAGACAACAACACTCTGCACTGTGTCACAATAGTAGGTCATGGGGAATGCAAGTCCTGGAGCTGCACAAGTGCACATGTACGTCCCCCCACAACACATCCTCTTAACCCTCATCTGTCCAGGTCATACCTATTGGACATATGGTAGACCTGTGACACTACCCTCTGAACCTGAGCCCCTCACACTCTGCTGTGCATGGGGAACAGCTGCCTGAACTTCACATTCACATGCCCCAGTCTGCATGGGCAGCTGATCAGACACCTATGTGTCACACAAGTATCGTCTCCTATGGTCACATCTCCAGTGGCATGCTGAGCCCCTACCAAGAAACTCCACAGCAGTCCTGGCGACTAATCCACAGCACACTGACACAGAGGCAGACACCTGAGGGGTCAAATCACTGCGCACAATGTGTCAGCTGATACACGGGAGTGGGAGTACAGAGTGTATTGTATGGCCTGGAGTAGGTATGACTGTCCAGCCCCACATGAATGAGGGATGAGCCCTGGACTGTAGGCAGCTGGCTAAGTATGTGTGACACACGTCATATACATACTCCTGGGGCCCAAACATTGTTCCCACCCGCAGCATGGGTGTGTGCCAGATACCCCAGCCACATGTGGTGGATCAGCTCAGCAATTGGACCACAGATCAAAGTAACACGCTGAATACATGTCAGAATACAGGCATTGTGTAAGCAATGGACCCACCCATGATGCCCACCACAGAGTCAGGGAAACAGATGCTGTCTCCCACCTTGAGTCAAGCAAACTGCAAGGACACAGTCCTAAGTGACAGAATCCCCTGCATGTAAGGGCCACACCTGGGTATCAGATGAGGAGTGGGCAGTGCACAATAGAGGGACATGGCTCCTGGACAACATGACTGCTGTACTGTGGCAGTTTAACCAGGCCCGAGGAGGGCACATAGCATGTTAGACAGAGTTCACAGTGCAGTCTTTGACTCACCCCCTCCTTGCTGCTCTCTGGCCTTCAGCTGCCCATCCAGGTCTGGAAAGACCACCGCCAGGATCCTGAGCATGTGGGGGGTCAGGGTCCATGTTCCGCCCCTCCTGCGAGGAGGCGACAGCTTCAGCTGGACCCGTGCAATCCTCCGGGTCCAGCCCCGAAGGTCCTGCCACCTCTTTTGGCAGTTGCGGATCCGGCGCTTGTAGACCCCCACGGACCGGACAGCCCGGACGATGTCCTTCCATATCTCCTGCTTCCGATGGGCAGAAGCCTGTCAGGATGACAAAGTGATAAGGCCATTACTACACATGCAACATATCCGTGCATGACACAGTTGCATATACATGTCGCAATCACAGGGGCACATGGTGTACACAGGCAGTGCACGGCTGCCCATGGACAGTTTTCCAGAAGTCACTACATGGTATCATTGCATGGGGAGTAAAACCCTGTTCAGAAGCACTGTCACTGCACCATACCTGTCCAGTGCAAGTCACTACACACTATGGGGGGTGACAACTACTCAGTGAGCCTGCTAGCCAGTGGCGTGCAGACTCTCAGCCTTGCTAGTCAGACAAAATGCACATTCAGAAAGGCAGTGCACAGGACACTCACCTGCTCCCCTGGTGTCCCATACAGCTTGCTGTACTGTGGAAGTAGGCTGTCCAGCAGGGCCTGGTTCTCCTCAAGGCTGAAGGCTGGGGCTCTCTCCACAGTACGTGCCATTGCAGGGTCCAGAGGGGCAGAGACAGCAGCAGTGCAGTGGCAGATGTCGTCCTGGAGCATGTAGTGCAGGCAAGTGGGCTCTCAGGGGAACAGCCAGCAATATATATGTGCTGGAGAGGCAGATCCTGTCCCTTGTGTCCAAAGTGATAGGTCCAAGTCGTTTGCATCTTCTGAATTTGGCCAATCCATGGAATAGCAGCACCAAAACACGCCCACAGCATCCTTCAAATCTTCAACTTCATGACATACATGATTTTGCAACATTGTTG
The DNA here is from genome assembly GCA_963921515.1 of Calotriton arnoldi. NCBI lineage: Eukaryota > Metazoa > Chordata > Amphibia > Caudata > Salamandridae > Calotriton > Calotriton arnoldi. The sequence goes on from CAWUFW010009871.1 coordinate 446,530, forward strand.
TGGGTGACCAACTGAATTCCCAGCAACCGACTCGTTCGAAATTCGAAAACGCGTCCGTTGCCAGGCAATCCCATTGTCAATGGGTGCGCACCGATCGGTCCATTGCGGTACAACGCGCACAGGGGTACAACGCGTACCCACACACATTGAAGGCAATGGGCCGGCCGGAGGCACCGATCGGTCCATTGCGGTACAACGCGCACAGGGGTACAACGCGTACCCGCACACATTGAAGGCAATGGGCCGGCCGGAGTCACCGATCGGTCCATTGCGGTTCAACGCGCACAGGGGTACAACGCGTACCCGCACACATTGAAGGCAATGGGCCGGCCGGAGGCACCGATCGGTCCATTGCGGTTCAACGCGCACAGGGGTACAACGCGTACCCGCACACATTGAAGGCAATGGGCCGGCCGGAGGCACCGATCGGTCCATTGCGGTTCAACGCGCACAGGGGTACAACGCGTACCCGCACACATTGAAGGCAATGGGCCGTCCGGAGGCACCGATCGGTCCATTGCGGTTCAACGCGCACAGGGGTACAAGGCGTACCCGCACACATTGAAGGCAATGGGCCGGCCGGAGGCACCGATCGGTCCATTGCGGTTCAACGCGCACAGGGGTACAACGCGTACCCGCACACATTGAAGGCAATGGGCCGGCCGGAGGCACCGATCGGTCCATTGCGGTACAACGCGCACAGGGGTACAAGGCGTACCCGCACACATTGAAGGCAATGGGCCGGCCGGAGGCACCGATCGGTCCATTGCGGTACTAACGCGCACAGGGGTACAACGCGTACCCGCACACATTGAAGGCAATGGGCCGGCCGGAGGCACCGATCGGTCCATTGCGGTACAACGCGCACAGGGGTACAACGCGTACCCGCACACATTGAAGGCAATGGGCCGGCCGGAGGCACCGATCGGTCCATTGCGGTTCAACGCGCACAGGGGTACAAGGCGTACCCGCACACATTGAAGGCAATGGGCCGGCCGGAGGCACCGATCGGTCCATTGCGGTTCAACGCGCACAGGGGTACAAGGCGTACCCGCACACATTGAAGGCAATGGGCCGGCCGGAGGCACCGATCGGTCCATTGCGGTACAACGCATCACTGTACATGTGACTGGCATAGGTCAGCATGCCTGTCTCAGATGGACATATGCCAGCCACAGATAGCTCCCAGGGAGTGAGGGGCACACCTACATCACGACAGCCTGTCCAAACCTTATCATAAGGCATGTAAGGCTGCATTTCCTATTGTGTGTATGTTGGTGTACATGTTGTCCTGTGGGTGTCACCTGTGGGCAGCCACCCCCAGGCTGTGCACGTGTTCATGGGGACAGGATCCTGGGTGTTACGTGTACGTGACCACTGTGATGTGCAACTGTTCATATCTGTGCATGTGTCATGGTCACATTTCACAGTGGTGTTTGTGTATGTCATTTCACATACCCCGTGAGTCCCATGTGGGACGGTATGTTTGAGCCAGGGTGTCCCAGTGGCACAATAGTGATGGACCTCCACAGTCTTTGTGCATGTAGTGTTTACAATGTCTCTGATTTCATGTGCACAATGGGAGACAGTCTCCACATCCACGTTGTGTGTGCATGGACTCTGATGTTGTGCGTGTGTGTCACAGACGTCCATGTCTGTCCTGCCATGGCAAGTGTGGCCACTACCTGTGGGGGTCATGTTTGTTTTGCTGTGGTGTACACATGATACTCCAGGTGATGCCAGTGTCCATGTGGCATTACAGGGTCCCTGGGAATGTACCTGTCGTTGAGCTGTGGTGCCTGGGGCACATCTGTCCTCACATGTCACTGTGGGGGGTGACTGTGACACGGCATCATGATATCCAATGGGCCAACCTGGGACAAATTGATGCCACCTGTAGGACCGTATTGACAGATGTTGGCCATGTATGTACCATACATGTCCTTCCGGTACTGCACACTTCATGTAGTTGTGCCTCATGATGATGTATGTTGGGATCTTGAGTGTGTTCAATGCCGCATATGTGGGGTGACTGACGATCTTGCTTACTTCTCCTCTGCACTGCAGGGCTCCTGCTGTCCATCGGCCATTCCCAGACCTGGCAACGATGGTGGAACGGGACAGCATCCGACGGTACCGCTTCACCAGGCAGCTGATTGAGGATTTGGCAGTTCAGTTGTCCCCACATTTGCAGCCTGGCCGGCCGTATCCTACAGCGCTGACCCCCAAGGTGAAGGTGATGGCAGCCCTACACTTCTTTGCCACCGGTACCTTCCAACATACTGTGGCGTCTGCTGGTGGGATGTCACAGACCATGTTCAGCCGTGTGCTCCGCGATGTTTTGGCGGCAATGTTGCTCTTCCTGAACCGGTACATCTATTTCCCTATACTGCGACGACTCACTGACGTGAAGAGTGACTTTTATGCCCTGGGGAGGATGCCGCATGTAATTGGCTCCATTGATGGGACACATGTGGCTTTGGTACCACCACAGGCCCAGGAGCAGGCCTACAGGAACCGCAAGCACTACCACTCGGTCAATGCACTGGTGGTGTGTCTTGCAGACATGACCATCACACACGTGTGTGCCCGTTTCCCTGGTTCAGCACACGATGCCTTTGTGATGAGGAGTAGTCGCATCCCCAGGATGATGGCACAGATGCAGAACCAGCGTGCCTGGCTTGTCGGTGTGTACTGACTTTGTGCCATTGTGTGTGATCTGATCTGTAGTATTCCGCCCACTTTTCCAAGTCAGCTGATGTGCACTTGTCTGTCCGTAGGTGACTCGGGATACCCCAACATGCCGTGGTTGCTGACACCCCTCAGGAACCCTGTGACACCTGCCCAGATGCGCTACAATGAGGCACATGGTCGGACCAGGAGAGTGATTGAGCGGACCTTTGGTCTCCTGAAGAGCCGCTTCCGCTGCCTGGACAAGACCGGAGGGTCCCTCCCATATGCCCCTGCGAAAGTGTGCAAGATTATCATCGTCTGCTGCATGCTCCACAACCTGGCAGTGCGGAAGGAGTTGCCTCTCATCCAGGATGACGATGACCAACATCCGCCACCTGTGGAGGATCCTGGCCTGGACCACGATGCCAGTGACGATGATGATGATGATGGTGATGGTGATGTCCGCACACAGCTCATCACAAACTTCTTTAGCTGAATGTGAGTATCCTGAGGTGTCATGTGAATGATGTGAGTTGGCATGATGTGTGGGTGGGGCTCTGGCGCTGTTGGAGTGTGTCCATGGGCTACTTGACTGGATGTGTGTTGCGATGTGTGGTTACAGGTGGGCTGTACTCCCCAACAGTGTTGACATGCTAACTTGGTTCTGGGTGGGTATCTTGTAACATGTATTGTGCATGAGTTTTGCTGTTCTGTCCTGTACTGCATTGCTTTTGACTGTGTGTCATTTCTGTCCTTCACAGGGTACTTTCAGATTCGTTTGGTCAACTGTGTCCACCGCCGACGTGATTGCACATCCAGGCTGGTAGCTGTTGTGTCCCTACAGGTGATGTGCGCCACACCCATGGACTTCCTTCCGTCTACAGTTGTTGACTGTGTGCCCACTGCCAGGTGGGATTACCTTGCATCTGTAGTGGTTACGACATGTTGCAAATGTGTAATAAACCTGTGCTTCACTTTGTGATGTGCGTTGTCTGTGGTCACACATTTGACTGCCATTTGCTTACTGCACCTGTGGGCTACTTGACTACAACTGGGAATGGGTGTGGTGTCTGTGCATTGCACCGTCTTCCCTGGCAACATCAGTGTAGGCAATGAGTCAGATGGCCTAGGTGTATATGTGTTGTGTAGCCCTGGTGGTGTGTCTCCCTCATATGTGTCACGTTGCCTTTACTCACATGCCTGTGTTGTCCTTGCTGTTGCAGTTCGCATACACAGTGTAATTTTGCAGTTCATCATCCCCATAACAGCACCCATGTTGGAATCACGACAGAGGCAAGTATGGTGTATTAGTGTGTTTATTGTGATACATTTGTGTTAATAGTGCATAGGATGGGTTGTGCTGTACATGAATCTTGCAATCCCAAGTTCCTAGGTGAATTGAAAGTCCGGGTAGACAGGATCCCCAGTATCGGGGCCACAGTTGTCTGACACATTGGTCCAACTTGTACTCCCCATGCAATGTGTGGGAGTAGTGTTGCCGTCAACAGGGTGAACAGTCTGTGCACAAAGGCGAACATCCAGAACAGGTTCAGGCTTCCTGGGAGTTGCGCTTGGCCATCGGCCTCTCACTTTCCCCTCCTCGGACGACCCCTCTTCTTGGGGGGGCCCTCAAGTGCAGGCTGCTGAGGTGCAGGGGACTCTCCGCCAGAGTCCTCCTCCCTCCCTGTGGCAGTTGCAGTTTGTTCGGTACCAGATGTTGTTGGCACACAGGGAGGTGTGGACTGGTTGCTGTTCATCTGGCGGAGGCATTGTAAAATGTCCCTGTGCACCGCCGTCATCTCATGCAGTACATCCCACTTGGACTCCACGCGGGACATGTGTGAGTCCACACGGGACATGTGTGACTCCATGTGGGACATGTGGGAGTCCAAGCGGGCATGATGGGCAGCCTGCTGCTGTTTGATGTCTCTGAGGAGCCCCACTACCTGGCTGAGCTCTCCGGTGCTGGACTGGTACGCATCAGCTATGCGTACCAGTTGTGGGTCGTCATGCACACCAGCAACGTCTGCAAGCAGCGACCTCTGTCTCCCACCCCTCCCACCACCCCTGCTGACATGTGCAGTGTGTGCAGTTGCACGCACAGATAACCCTGGTCCACCTTGGGGGTTGGTGGTGGTGGTGGTGTCCATGGCCCCAGGTTGGTCCAGGGTCACTGCGCTGGTGTTGCTCCTTATTCTGTCCATGTCGGCAGGGATGGTATTCGTGGTGACAGTCGTTGTAGGGGTGGGTGCAGGGAGTGCAGCTGGTGGTCCTGCTGGTGCTGCATGTTGACTTGCACCGGATGTGCCAGGTTGTTCATCGTCCGAGGAGGACAGAGGCTGTACGACGCCAGTGAGCTCGGCATCCTCTTGAGCCTGGGACTGGGACTCCTCAGCGTCTGCTGCTGTGTCCCCATCATCACCTGTTTTTGGGAGACACAAACAATGTATGTCATGTTTCTGCAGGCATCAGTGGTTGACACACATGACAGTTGTGACTGTGCCTCTGGGTGCGGGCCTGTACATTGCATTGTCCTAAGTCGTCACAGTCAGGGGTTGATATTGGTGTGGCACATTGTCCTGCATTATTTGGGCATTTCTATGTATTTTCTGGGGTGTGAACATGGTCTGCATTGCTTGTGTTTGGTTGACAGCCAGACCTCCTTCCCACCCAGCCAGCCAGTCAGTTATCCCACCATGGAACGTGCTTGCGTTGCAGGGAGTGGAAGTTGTCTCTCAGGATGTCAGTCAGTGGTGTCCTGCTGTTTGTTGGTGCACAGTTGGCAGCAGGGCCTTGTGCTCCCCACAGCAGTAGCCAGTGTCAGCCATCTTGTGAGTCCTTCTCCACTCCCTGTGATGTGAGCATGGTTCAGGGTGGTGTTGATGGGACAGTTGTGGGGGTGAGCTATGTCTGTGACTACGACTCCCATCATGCCATTGCCTCCACCCCACTTGCCAGCATTCCCATACTTACTTGCTTTTGTGTGGAGTTCAGTGGGTGTGGGTGTGAGGGCAATGGCAAGATGGCTGACAGTGGTGTCCTGCTGTTGGTTGGTGTGCAGTACCCAGCATGCCCTTGTGCTCCCCACGACACAGCAACAGTGTCAGACATCTTTGATGGGCCTTTCCACTCTCTGTGGGATGTGCATGCGTGAGTGTGAGCTTGCTGGGCCATGTGGTGGGGGATGTAGGGCTGTGAGTACGACTCCCATCATGCTATTGCCTCCACCCCCTTCCCAGCATGCCCATGCTTCCTTCCTTTTGACTCTGCTTCCCTGTGGGTTGGGCTGGCTGTGCTGACAGGATGGCTGGGAGTGTTGTCCTGGCAGTTGTTTGGCTAAGAGTCCCAAGAGTGTCCCTGTGCTTCACACAACATAACCCAGGGTGGTGGTGCTTTGTGGGATCTTGTGTTAGGATGGAGGGCATTGCATTCTACCAGGTGGGTACTGTGGAGTTTGTGTTGGGGAGGGTGTGAGGGGAGGTGCTGGTGACTATAGTCAGTGCTGCAAGTCCCCCTTCCCACCCAGCCAGCCAGATATCCCACCATGGAACGTGCTTGCATTGCAGGGAGTGTAAGTTGTCTCTCAGGATGTCAGTCAGTGGTGTCCTGCTGTTTGTTGGTGCACAGTTGGCAGCAGGGCCTTGTGCTCCCCACAGCAGTAGCCAGTGTCAGCCATCTTGTGAGTCCTTCTCCACTCCCTGTGATGTGAGCATGGTTCAGGGTGGTGTTGATGGGCCAGTTGTGAGGCTGAGCAATGTCTGTGACTACGACTCCCATCATGCTATTGCCTCCACTCCCCTTCCCAGCATGCCCATGCTTCCTTCCTTTTGACTCTGCTTCCCTGTGGGTTGGGCTGGCTGTGCTGACAGGATGGCTGGGAGTGTTGTCCTGGCAGTTGTTTGGCTAAGAGTCCCAAGAGTGTCCCTGTGCTTCACACAACATAACCCAGGGTGGTGGTGCTTTGTGGGATCTTGTGTTAGGATGGAGGGCATTGCATTCTACCAGGTGGGTACTGTGGAGTTTGTGTTGGGGAGGGTGTGAGGGGAGGTGCTGGTGACTATAGTCAGTGCTGCAAGTCCCCCTTCCCACCCAGCCAGCCAGATATCCCACCATGGAACGTGCTTGCATTGCAGGGAGTGTAAGTTGTCTCTCAGGATGTCAGTCAGTGGTGTCCTGCTGTTTGTTGGTGCACAGTTGGCAGCAGGGCCTTGTGCTCCCCACAGCAGTAGCCAGTGTCAGCCATCTTGTGAGTCATTCTCCACTCCCTGTGATGTGAGCATGGTTCAGGGTGGTGTTGATGGGCCAGTTGTGAGGCTGAGCAATGTCTGTGACTACGACTCCCATCATGCTATTGCCTCCACTCCCCTTCCCAGCATGCCCATGCTTCCTTCCTTTTGACTCTGCTTCCCTGTGGGTTGGGCTGGCTGTGCTGACAGGATGGCTGGGAGTGTTGTCCTGGCAGTTGTTTGGCTAAGAGTCCCAAGAGTGTCCCTGTGCTTCACACAACATAACCCAGGGTGGTGGTGCTTTGTGGGATCTTGTGTTAGGATGGAGGGCATTGCATTCTACCAGGTGGGTACTGTGGAGTTTGTGTTGGGGAGGGTGTGAGGGGAGGTGCTGGTGACTATAGTCAGTGCTGCAAGTCCCCCTTCCCACCCAGCCAGCCAGATATCCCACCATGGAACGTGCTTGCATTGCAGGGAGTGTAAGTTGTCTCTCAGGATGTCAGTCAGTGGTGTCCTGCTGTTTGTTGGTGCACAGTTGGCAGCAGGGCCTTGTGCTCCCCACAGCAGTAGCCAGTGTCAGCCATCTTGTGAGTCATTCTCCACTCCCTGTGATGTGAGCATGGTTCAGGGTGGTGTTGATGGGCCAGTTGTGAGGCTGAGCAATGTCTGTGACTACGACTCCCATCATGCTATTGCCTCCACCCCCTACCCAGCATGCCCATGCTTCCTTCCTTTTGACTCTGCTTCCCTGTGGGGTGGGCTGGCTGTGCTGACAGGATGGCTGGGAGTGTTGTCCTGGCAGTTGTTTGGCTAAGAGTCCCAAGAGTGTCCCTGTGCTTCACACAACATAACCCAGGGTGGTGGTGCTTTGTGGGATCTTGTGTTAGGATGGAGGGCATTGCATTCTACCAGGTGGGTACTGTGGAGTTTGTGTTGGGGAGGGTGTGAGGGGAGGTGCTGGTGACTATAGTCAGTGCTGCAAGTCCCCCTTCCCACCCAGCCAGCCAGATATCCCACCATGGAACGTGCTTGCATTGCAGGGAGTGGAAGTTGTCTCTCAGGATGTCAGTCAGTGGTGTCCTGCTGTTTGTTGGTGCACAGTTGGCAGCAGGGCCTTGTGCTCCCCACAGCAGTAGCCAGTGTCAGCCATCTTGTGAGTCCTTCTCCACTCCCTGTGATGTGAGCATGGTTCAGGGTGGTGTTGATGGGCCAGTTGTGAGGCTGAGCAATGTCTGTGACTACGACTCCCATCATGCTATTGCCTCCACCCCCTTCCCAGCATGCCCATGCTTCCTTCCTTTTGACTCTGCTTCCCTGTGGGGTGGGCTGGCTGTGCTGACAGGATGGCTGGGAGTGTTGTCCTGGCAGTTGTTTGGCTAAGAGTCCCAAGAGTGTCCCTGTGCTTCACACAACATAACCCAGGGTGGTGGTGCTTTGTGGGATCTTGTGTTAGGATGGAGGGCATTGCATTCTACCAGGTGGGTACTGTGGAGTTTGTGTTGGGGAGGGTGTGAGGGGAGGTGCTGGTGACTATAGTCAGTGCTGCAAGTCCCCCTTCCCACTCAGCCAGCCAGATATCCCACCATGGAACGTGCTTGCATTGCAGGGAGTGTAAGTTGTCTCTCAGGATGTCAGTCAGTGGTGTCCTGCTGTTTGTTGGTGCACAGTTGGCAGCAGGGCCTTGTGCTCCCCACAGCAGTAGCCAGTGTCAGCCATCTTGTGAGTCCTTCTCCACTCTCTGTGATGTGCGCATGGTTCATGGTGGTGTTGATGGGACAGTTTTGGGGCGGGCAATATGTGTGACTGCGACTCCCATGATGCTATTGGCTACACTGACTTGGCCAGCATACACAGAATTCCTTCCTTTGAGTGGTCTTCACTGTGTGTTGGTGTTGTTGTGGTGGCTACATGTGTGGATGTGTTTGTTAGTTCTATTTGTGCCACTGCCTAGCTGTAGTTGTGGTTGTGTTTGTACATGTGTTGGCACAGTTGGATGTGACTTTTTGATGGCATGTGTTGTGTTTCTCTGACTGACATACACATTTTGGGATGATTCTGTTCTGGTTGCTGTGTGATTGCTATGAGTGCATGGTTTGACTCTCCCCTTGACAGTGATGTGTGTGTGTTTTGTGGCAGTATATTGTGTACATTTGTTGTGTACTCACCAGGCTCTGGGATGTCCTCTAGTCCATATATGCTCACTGGCGGTAGGATGGCCCGCACCTTCTCCTCCCAGGGCCTGAGGTATATTGGCTTGGCAGGAGGGCCACTACCGGTGTGTTGGCTGTTGATGTAGTCTTGCTTCAGCAGTTTCCGTACCCTCCTGCGCACGTCATACCACCTGTTCTGGATGTCGGTCTTTGTGCGCCGACATGGTGATTGGGCGTTCACCCTGTTGATGATCCTCTCCCACATCTTGGTTTTCTGCGACATGGGGGTCTGTTGGACCAATGTGCCAAACAGCTGTGGCTCTACCCTGAGGATCTCGTCTACCAGTACTTCCAATTCATAATCTAGGAACTTGTGATTCTTCTTGGGGGGCATGGTGATGGGTGGTGATGGTGAGTGATGTGTGTGTTGGTGTGCAGGTGAGGGTGTGTGAGTGTGTGTTTTGCTGGGTGTATGTGAGGTAGGTATTTGTTGGTGTGCTGCTGGTGTGTGGCTTGTGTGAGGGATGAGCTGTGAGTGTGTGGTTGCTTTCTCTTCGGTGCTGGCAGTGGAATGGCATTTGCAAAGGCTCATGGTAGTGATTTGTGTCCTTTATATAGGTGGAGTTGTGGGTGTGTCTTTGTTCTCTGTCCCCACCCCCAGTATTTATTGGCTTGGTAATTGCTTGTTTGGCCTTTTTTGGGTGATTTTTCCTTTGTGTTGTTTGTGTATGTTGGAAACGTTCTTGTGACCGAGTCGGACCCTGCATTGGTCTCGTACGGTGTTTTCCGTTTCGTTCACGCTGTGTTTGTGCAGTTTTCTATGCTGCGTACGCGTCGGTCGCGGTGTTTTGTGTTGCTTCGGCTCGGTTTTGTATGCGTGTCGGTCGTCCGGCTTGTCCTCCGTCCGACTCGGTCGTGGTTTTCGCGCCTTGCATCGTACTTTGCGGTTTGGAGTTGGCGTGTACGTTTCGGTCGGATTTGTTCCGGGTGCGTGTCGGTCGGTTGGATTCGCGTGTTTTCCGGCCGGATTGCTATTTTCCGTGCGGCTCGGTCGGTCGACTTGGTTTCGTTACGTGTCGGTCGGATTTTTCGCGCCTTGCATCGTACTTGGCGTGTCGGGCGCCACGGGTACGGGTCGGTCGGTATTTTTTCCGGATCCGAGTCGGTCGGTGCTTTTTCCGGCCCGAATCGGAATCGACCCCTAAGTGTACGAGAGGCAAATGCGACATTCCACTCATCTCTTCCCGCACGTTGAGATAACACACATCCCAGACCATATAGGCTGGCGTCAACAGTGATAATACAAGTTTTCCCTATACAAAAAGGTTTTAGAGTAGGAGCAGCTATCATTTCTTTTTTTGATTCTATCAAATGCTTCTTGATGCCTTTCACCCCAAAGAAATTCAGCATTTTTTCTCGTTAGTTCTCTTAGGGGCTCCATTTTGGATGCAAAATTCATAATGAATTTGCTATAATACTCGCAGAGTCCTGAAAAGGAGAGAAGTTTGTCCTTAGAATCTGAAGCCGGTGCCTTTAAAATCGCATTAACAAGGGATTTCTTGGGAACTACTCCCTCTTTAGACAGTGTGTGACCAAGATATTCAACAGTTTCTCTGAACAGTTTGCATTTACTCTTTTTAAGAGTTAAACCATGTTCTTTGAGGATAATGCATACCTCATTCAGATGTTCCATGTGTGTATTGACATTCGGGAATAAATAAGGATATCATCCTGGAAGCACTTCACACAAGATTGCATGTTCTTAAAATGGTGACACATGGACCTCTGGAACACAGAGGCCGCGGATGCCAATCCAAATGGCATCCTTTTAAATTGGAAAAGACCTTGGGGTGTGATGAAAGCAGTCATGTGGCGTGACTCCTCAGCAAGTTCAATCTGGTGGTACGCAGACCTGAGGTCCAGAGTAGAGAATATAGTGGCCCCTCCAAGCATGCTTACCACTTCATTTATGTTAGGCAACGGGAGACAATCGACCAGAATATTTGCATTTAAGGCTCTAAGGTCAATGCATAGTCTCAAAGATTTGTAAGGTTTTCGTGCTAAAACGATCGGGGAAACCCACTTTGAAGATTCAATTTCTTCAATAACTCATTCATCCAACATGTCCTTTAATGCTTTACCCAGCTCTTACCTCACATTAATGGGAACATTACAGAGTTTCTGTCTAACAGGGAACGCTCCTTGTTTAAGTTTAATTAAATGTGTAAAGCCTTTTAACTTTCCTAAGGTTCCAGAAAATACTTCAGGAAATTCTTTTTCTATGACACAAGGATCAACGCTATCTTCTACCACCATGACAGGTTCTTTGTTGCGGGGATTAAGAATGTTCCCAAGTTTGTATTGGTCCCTCCACCCCAATACATTAACTCCTTTCTTAGCCACATATAATTTAATGAAGGCAGATCTTTCCTTAAAATAAATGTCTGAAGCAACATACCCAGCAAAATCAATGCTGGACCCATCAAAACCTTGAGCTACTATGTCAGGGGGGCAGAGACTGTTAACAGACATAGTACAACCAAATTTATCATTGAAATAATTTTCTGTGATTATCGACCAGGAGATCCGGAGTCTGCCATAAGCTCCAAATTTTCATTTAAGAATTTAACAACACATTTGGGTGAACTCAAACTCTCCCCTTCAAGGGCACATATATTGAGTAAAGAAACTACAATACCTCTCTCTACTATTTGGTCTTCATTGACAGAAGGAGTACTTGTTATACAAGAAACCTCACTACTTTTAGTGGGGAAACTTCTATTTTTGTTAAAGGTTCTCTTCCTGTCATGCCTACAAGCTCTGGCAAAATGTCCTAACCTACCACATTTGATGCATTCTTTACCGATGGCGGGACAAAACTTAAACGAAGCTACATGGTTGGTACTACCACACCTATAACATATTACACTCCTGTCACCGCCTTTAGCTCCCAGGGGATGTTTAACTGAGTTATTACTAGGATTGTTCATGGCGCAAACTTCATCAACAGTTTTGTTGCTCTTATCACCTTTGGCATTAACATCTTCAATAGTTTTCATCCACTTTTCGGACTGTTCAAACGCTTTTGCAGTTGCTAAGGTGTCATGTAAGTTAGGATTTCCTAGAATCCATAATTGCTCTTGCGTTTTTGCTTCTAACATTCACAATTATCTGATCTCTAATCATTTCATCAGAAATAATACCAAAATTACACGAGATTACTAATGTTCTAAGGGCTGTTAAAAAATCATAAAAAGATTCAGATTCCCTTTGTGACCTAGTATAAAATTTATATCTATTTAAAGCTATGCTGGTGGTGGGCTTAAATCGTGTTTCCATGCGCAATAATGCTTCATCAAAGGTGCTGAGTTCGCATTGCACTATAGGAAGAGTTCTGAAAATAGCTTGACCTTCCTACCCTAAACAATGACGGAAAATATTTTTTTTCCTTTCATTACCCATTCTGTCACCATCAATAGCCTTACGTACGTTAAAAACTCCTCCTTCCATCTGGACCAAGGAATAGGAGGGTCCCCTTCACATTGAAGAAACTTGGCAGGTGCTTCAAACTGCATGTTAAATGTGGGTATTGACAATAGGAAGAAATATTGCAATAATTGTACCAACAACCTTAATGTATTAATTATCAAAAAGAGAAAAGGATGAAAAGTTTAAAACAGTCAAATAAATATGAAAAGCTGTGCACATCAGCGTGGTCTGCAATGAAATATAAATATAAACTCAATGTATGATAACATATGCAAGTCAACAGTACCTTGGTACAGTGTCTCCAAATGAGATGCTAATTTTAAAATTAATCGTAAGCATCTTTTAAAGTGTAGTGCCAAAACCCTGATGGGCTGTCGTGCGCATCGACGCCGATAAGAATTATAGATGCTTATAGATAATTTGATGTACCATCGTGTACATCGACGCTGATAAAATTGAACGCTCTTACTGGATGCACACAGACGTGTGTATCAATGATGAAAAGGGGGATCCAAGATGGCGTCACGTTACGCTCTAACGTGGGACCGTCACTTCCACGTAGCGTGATGACGCTTCCACCTTTGTTTTGCAGCTTCCCACACAGCGCAATAACGTGGCAGGATCTTCACGTCTCCTAGTCGATTCTGCGAGGCAGGTAGCAACGATGCAGCTCTGTGTCACAGCGTCTTCTTACTTCCAGGTAAGCGCGTAGCACACATAGGACCGTGCGGACGTCACCACAGCCTTGGCAGCAAGTTCGCGTGGGTGGTATAACGGCAGATGTTTAAAAGATGCGGAGGCATAAAATATGACAATATTCCTCAAAAATCATATTTCCCAGGAACAAGCTTTGTAGAAAATCAGAAAAAAACGGTGGTGGAAGATAAAATCGGCAGCATCCACCACAGAAACCCAAATGTTCCATAGATAGGGAATTAGTCCAGCAGAATTAAAATTCAAAATCCCAAGAAAATAGTACCGCTCCTGTGCCCCAAAAAGTAGCAGGTATACTGTAACTCGTCGCCAATGTAAAGTTCCATTATAAAATAGATGCAGGAATCCAATAAAAAGTAGAAACTGTTTAATGACAGGGCACAGTACTCCTCAGTCCAAGTCCAGGAGCAGAATGAATTGGAGATTCCAGTTCTAACTGTAATCACCATTAACAGCAGGCAGGTGCAAAAGTCAAAGGTATACAAGGACATTGAAGGGGCAGGAACACATAATATAAAAGGAGATAACAATAAAACAAGAAATGTAACAGAGTGCTTTGACAAATGTCTGCAGGAAGGAATCTAGGTATCTGGGTGTGGGTTCGAATAGGCTCCCAATTGCAGATATTATGGGTCTGCCTGGTGGGGTTTCCCTGTCTTTATGTATCTTAGGAATTAGATAGAGGATGGGGGTGACAGGATGCTCTATCTTCATAAATAGATATTCTGCCTGGGTTAACAACCCCATCCCTCTCCAACGAACCCTGTCTTTCAAGAATTTGTGTTTTACCTCTACTAAGTTACTTTGGGGTACTTTTAGGTAGCATTTGTGGTCCCTTAATTGCATTTTTGCCTCCGCATTGTATGCATCTAGTGACCAAAGGACCACATTCCCACCTTTGTCCGACTGTCGGACTACAATATCCTTTCTGGTTTTTATCTTTTTTACAACAGTCTGATACTCTTTCTCAAATTGACTGTACTCTTTTGGAAATGTTTTACTGGAGGTAAGTGATAACTCTTTAAGGTCCTTAATCACCAAATCCGAAAACATATCAATTGCATCTTTCGGGGTATTGGGGGTAAAGGTTGACTTGGGCTTAAACCCAGACACGGTGCTGTCAAAAATATCCAAACCCAATAAATCCACTGTTTCACTTATATTCACAGTTTTTGACAACCCCTCTCCCTCAAATTCAAGTTGTTGTAAATCACACAGTACCTCCATGTCCCCAACTTCCAAGTTTCCTGTTTCTTCTTTGTCTCGTTGGTTCTTTTCGGAAATCTGTCTCCTATTACAGAAGAATTTTCTAAGTTTCAGTTTCCTGACATACTTAAAGAAATCGATACAGGTTTGCGTGTAATTAAAATTTGTGCGTATACAGAATGATAAACCTAGTGACATATATTTATATATATATATATATATATATACATATATATATATATATATATATCAAGACCACAGGCTTGTGGTCGAAACGCGTCATCCTGACATGCTAAGACAATAAATTCTCTTTATTGCATCTTCAACTGGAGTCTGTGCCCTTGTTTGGCCCACCGCGGTCGTTATTTGGGATCCTGGTTTCATATATATATATATATATATATCACGCTCCAACTGCACCTTTTAGTCAGGAAGCACTCACAAACGGGTGCTGGTGTCGCGGAAGTGCGCCGCGATATATAACGAAGCTCCTCTGTTACCACTCTCTAAACAGAAGCCAGCACTCACGGGGGATCGTTGCAGGAAACTTTATTGCTAAGCAACAAAACAAACGCGTTTCGGCGTAGCGCCTTCGTCGGTGTTACTGACGTACGTGCCGCAGCAGTGTTTAAAAAAGACATTTAACATGGTCATAAAAAGAGGACTATCATGCCAATACAGCCCTTTCCTATGGGCGCCATGATGGTCTAGTCAATATAGCGTTACTTGTCATTCTTTTGACACACAACTTTGTAGATGATTTTGCCTCATATAATATTGCCATGATATATATCATATTACCGTTTATCGGTTTGGCTAACACAAAATAATAATTATTTATACATCAATGTTATTTAAGCATTATTACGCCGTGTATCGGCTTGAGTTTCCATAATATATACATTCATATAGCAAATCATCAGTGACCATCATATTGTTCGAGATAAAAGAAAGTCCTAATCATAAGATATAATACTTTCGCTGACATCATCTTGACAAAACGCGTCATCCTGACATGCTAAGACAATAAATTCTCTTTATTGCATCTTCAACTGGAGTCTGTACCCTTGTTTGGCCCACCGCGGTCGTTATTTGGGATCCTGGTTTCATATATATATATATGATCCAGCAAGAAAGAAACGTGGCACACACCTTAGCAGTTATTAAAAGTTTTAATTCAACAGAAAGCTCTCCTCCTCCCTACGCGTTTCGAACTTCACGTTCTTGGTCACGGCAGTATTACAAAAGTCCCTTTACTATTTCCTATTTTATACTCGGTCTCCACATTAGCCCATTATGAGGCATTGTGGTCCCAGTAGTCTCCATTAGTTCAATCTAACTTTATTACTTTACAACTCATTCAACAACTAGAATTAAGTGACACATTTATGCGTTACTGATGTATCTATTTACAATATGAGCAAGGTTGTAGATTATCATTGTTTACATTATCAATGTTTGTCGCTAAATTCATGGCTAAGTGCCCCTGAAATCTAATAACTCTAAGACAAATTGATTATTAGTATATCTACACTTGTTGCTGCATCATGCTATCCTCAGAATTGAAATGCATTTTAATATGTTGCTTAGTGCAAATACTATTATTTGGTCATTCTTTAGAATCACTCATTCTAGTTGCATGAAAAGAAAAAACTACTACTGATACCATACTACTAATTATATTTATATTTACAATTTACACAGTCTCATGGAATCTTATGGAATTTCACTGGTTTCTCCAAAGACAATATCTCATCTTAAGGTCCCCATTGAACACGTATTTCTGTAGAGCAGATGGATATTTTTATAAGTGCACATGCATCTCTTCATCCATGTTAAGACCTCTCGGGACCTTTGTCTTAAACCGGATGATGAGTTTGGATTCCAAACGTCTTAGTTTGAGCATCCGATTGCCTCCTCTCTCATTTTGTCGAACTGTTGCCAAGCCTGAATATTTAAAGTCTAACCATGTCTTGCCTGGATGAGTGCTCATATGTTTGGCTGTAGCATATGAGGTGTCATGATTGACTGTGGCTCGTACATGCTCTAATATTCTTTTCTTGAGTGGGCATATGGTACTGCCAATGTACCGCTTTCCACAAAAGCACTCAATTAGATAGACAACATAGGATGTTTCACACGTGATTGTTTCTTTGATTTCTAGCGTGCCTCCTTTGGGATCTTTAATAGATTTTAGGTTCTGTCCAATTTTGCACGCTTTGCAATTCATGCATTTCACAAATCCCCTTTGTTTAATTTGTAACCAAGATTCTTGTTTCTGGTTCTGAAAGTGACTATTCACAAGTGAGTCGGATAGAGACGACGCTTTTCTGAATGTCACCAGAGGATATTCTCCTACCAAATGGCCAATGTCGGGATCCTTTTTAATACACTCCAATACTTGGTCAAGATTTGTCTGATTTGAAAACTCTCACGACTATATGTCAAAATCAGGCGTGGTGTTTCTTCTGCTGTTCCTGCTTGTTTTTGTTCTTTTTTTCTCGGTTCTCCACTAGTGTCTCCGCCCTAGTTTTTGACCTTGCTTTAATTTCACCTTTATATACATCTCCATATTTATATCCTCTTTGGAGGAAACGTTTTTTGTTTCAACAAACTTGGTTTCCATTTCCTCCATTTCAGAGCAATTTCTCTTCATTCGAATGAATTCTCCATATGGGATGCTTTTCTTGAGGGATGATGGATGGAAACTCGTACCATGCAGTATGCTGTTCGTTGCTGTTTTTTTCCTATGGACAGTTGTATGAATTTCATTGGATTTGATATACACTTTTGTATCCAAAAATTCAATTTCTTGACTGTTTATATTATGTGTGAACTTTAATCCTACTTCATTATCATTGAGTACCTTTAGATATTCCAAAAATTCAGGTTCGGTGCCCCTCCATAACAAGAAGAGATCAAGTTGTTTTGAATATATATATATATATATATATATATATATATATGAACAACAACTCCAGTTTCCATCCGGCACCTGGACACCAACACGGGACATCAGCTTTAGTAAAAGGAGAGATTCTCTTTTATTCATTACACGATTTGGTAACGCGTCCGCAGGCTTGCTCACACCAATAACCAATTGGCATATTTAATTTACCTATAAGTCCCTAATTAAGTGCCACTATATGTGCCCAGGGACTGTAAATTAAATGCTACTAGTGGGCCTGTATTTTCAGGAACAAAGGTCCCTATAGTCAATGGATAGATAACAATGCTCTGGAGACAAGAATAATGTCCAGGAGTAATCAAAATGGATATGTAGTACACTTTCAATCAAACATATATATGTGTCGAAGATTAACCCCACTGGGGTAATCCTTAACGGGTGTTAAGAACATGAAAACAAAGAGGCATAAGACTTGAAATGGCCATCAGTTGTATCCACAATGGGGGGCACATATTTACATCAAGGAGAACACTACTGAACCCAGAAGTCATATGCACATATTTAAAGGGTTTAATACACGTGGCCAAACAGAGGTAGTAAATAAAGGTAGTATTTACATAGGCAATTATAAGCACAATCCACAATGTGGAGAAGTATGTAGCCCTCACAGGGAAAGGTCCCACAGAGAGCAATCCTCAATCTCAGGGTTAAGAAATTGGCAAGTATCAACGCCGTGATGTGATGATGGGAGCCTCCGACCGCAACAGTGACCGGTAACACTAATATTAATCCCTTGACCGTGATCGGAATTCCGCTCGTGTGCTGGACATTCCAATCGCGGGTGGGGTCGTGACGAGCTCAGCTCATCATGCGCACAGTGCTACCGCGCAGCATGACGAGCTGAGCTCGTCATGAGCACGGAAGGGGTTAAACATTGCATTATGTGAATTACTAAAATACAGATTTGATTAAAAATATTGATGATTTTTGGAGAAAGATGATAGACTTGCTTTATATATTTTGAAAGGCTCACCCCTTGATAAAGCCAGCCAATGGGCCCACTTTTTATGTTTTGGTGTTAGAGACCATGCACAGCCTTGGGTTGGCTTACCGTGGGATGTTGGACGCAGGGCCTAGCCACAGGCCAGACTCTGTGGCCAACCCCATGCTGCGCTGGTAATAACAGATTACTTTACATTAAAAAAAAACTAAAAACTAATTGAAAAAAACAAAGGTTAAAGTGATGTTATAGTTAATTAGGGTAATAATATTTTACTTTGCATTAAAAAAACCTTAGAAATTCTCTGGGAAAAAAACAAAGGTTAAAGGGACATTATAATTAGGTGAAAATGTCAGTTAAAACATACTGTCTTAAATGAACAAAACCACTGAAATTCACCAGTTATAGTTATCTCAACTAATCATAGCTGGCGCCCTAAGGTAACCATAACTTGCGCTCGCCATCTTGAATAAAGGCCACCTTAAAAAAACAAATTATGGTTCAATCATGAAAGGTGGATTTAGACAAAATCGAATCATCCACCTATGCTTCCTCGATTGCAAAATCATATGATGGAACAAAAATGCAACCATACCTGAAAGGGGCCCGAAGCAGGGAGTGCGATCACAAATCTTTTGGGCAGGCCTCCTGGTACTCCCAATAAACAAGCTAGGAGCCAACTGGAAAATGGTGCTCACCACAACTAAATGCAGGTTTTGTGACTATTCGAGAGAATCAATGTTGCACCTACTCTGCTGCTGCCCAGAATTTTTAACAGCGTAATGCACTTTACTGAAACCAAAGTTTTTAAAGTATGGGGTCTCAACATGTAAAGAAGCTATGTCTGAGAATTAATACCCCTTTGCACCTAGCCCAGTTTGGCAAGTACATAAATAAAATTCCAACTACTATCAATTTAAGAGTGAACATATAGCGCAGAGCAAATAAAGACTATAAGTAATTAAACTGAATCTCTTATGAATTGACCAGTGGGCAGCTCAACGTTAAAATTAATACTTTTATGAATTTTATGTGTTTGCTTGTTGAGTTTTCATTGTACCAATTTTAAGTCATTGACCAATAAAATATGTATTCATTCTTCCTACTGGGCAGTGTGCATGTCCCCAACTCCAATCCACCCACCCTTCTCCATGGCCTCCCCTGCCACTTCGCTAAGTGAGCGCATATCCCGTAGGGGTAGAGGGGGCGACTTTAACTGCATCCTGGACATTACCCTAGACTGTTCACACCCTCCGCTTCTATCAGCCCCCACTGTAATCAATGCCCATAGTCATGCCCCCTGGCTTCAACAGTGGTCTGTGCAACACGCATGGAAACACTTAAACCCAGGAGCCAAATTTTATTCCTACTGCTCTGCAGTACACAACTCGAACATCTGCCTGGACAGGGTAGTATGCGCTGTGGTGATCTGCTCTGCTGTTTCCTCCCTCGACTGCTTGGGAAAAGATCTGTTTGACCACAACCCGCCATTATTAAGTTTGCATTGGGGCAGGAACCCCCCCGCCCCCCAATCCCCACTTGGAAATTGCAGCCGTCAGCCCTGGAAGACCCAATCTTTAGGGACTTCCTAGCCGGTTACATTACAGACTACTTTGAACACAAGGAGGGCTTGACCGCCTCTTTGGCAGTGGAATGGGAGGCCTTTAAGGAGGTTGTCAAGGGGCCTGCATTCACTCTACCTTTGCCGAGTGCTGGAGCCTCATCAGAAAGCTTGCGAAAGCTGAGCAAAAGTATATTGATATGGAATGCAGGGTCGTGGATGACCCAATGCAGCAACCTTACTCGCCCCAGTTAAGAGGGGAGATGGACAGATTACTGGAAAGACTGTGATGCCTTTACTAATTAGCTTACATTGCTTGTTCACACTTAGAGGGTGATAAATCAGGCTGCCTGCTGGCCTGGTTGATAGCAAATGAATCTAAGCATCCCCCCAGTAACGCGACTCAGCGGATCAGAAGACACCTTCATTCATTCGCAGGGAGAGATCCACAAGGTTTTCGTGGATTTCTACACTGAACTGTACTCTCCTCCTTTGTGGGCTAAGATATAGACATCCAAACATTTCTTAACTGGGTTCCCCTCCCCCTTACAGCAGTCGAACGGGCAGAGTATGATGGCCCTATCATGGTGGTGGACACTCGCACAGCTATTACAGAACTGGTCACAGGGAAAACACCGGGGGCAGATGGACTCCAAACTGAGGGGTATATTCACAAGAACGTGTGATAACTACCGCAAGAGTAGCGTAACGCAACTTTCAATATCGCAGCCTAGTGCGGGAAAATAACCCTGTGTCAACGTGGAATTCACAACAAGGCAGTAGCATGCGATAGTCTGCCGAAACCGCGGACAATGTCCGCGATACAACCACCACGATGGAGATAAAAACACAAACCACAACACCAAAAAACACGCGATGGGCCAAAGCGCGATGAGGAAATCAGCGACAAGCAGCGCCAGGCCTGCAACACACACCTGGCAGGTGTCAAAAATCACCATAAAAGTATAAAAAACACCCACACACAAACTGACCAACACCCAAGCACCATGGAGGCAGCCGGAGCAGGCGCAGAGGACCAGCGCAACCCCACAAGCACCCCGGACGACCAGCCTGGGACCTCGGGGACAGGGAAGGGCAAGGACAAGAAGACCAGGAAGACCAAGTTCAGTCCGCAGGCGAACAGGATCATAGTCACGGAGGTGATGGAACACCATCAACAACTCTTCGTCACCTCCAACGTGTCATTGGGCACCAAAACTGGAATATGGCGGGACATCGTCGACAAGGTGAATGCCGTCGGAGAGCACAAGCGGACAATGGACGAGGTCAAGAGGCGATGGAATGACATCAAGCGGAAGACCAAGGAGAAACTCACCGCCAACCAGAAGGCAGCAACGCAGACCGGAGGTGGGGGCCCAGCGCCACAGCTGGCGCTGGATGACATGGAGGAGCTGGTGTCAACAGTCATCAGTATGGATACTGTGGCCGGAGTCGGGGGACCGGACACTGCTCGACAGGACACAACACAACCGCAACAGGGTGAGTGACCACCAGGTACTGGGGGACGGGGGAGATGGCCACAATGGCACACATGCACAAGCAAGCAGGGCACAGTGCACGCCCACAATGACCCTGGGTCCTCGCCCAGACCCACAGACTGTCACAATGTACAATGCCATGCTGTCTGAATGTCAACCTGTACCATGCGGCTACATACATGTGGACACATTGTAATACACCATCTCCCCTTCACATCGCAGGGGCATCGTCAACACCTCCTGCAGAGCAGTCACAGCCACTCTTCACTGATGACGAGGAGGAGGACAACACCAGCATCGACACCCAAACCATCCAAGACATCATTGACCTCATCCGCCAGCCATCTCCAGGATCAGGGCAGCCCAGCTATATCAATGAGACCCCACCCACCACCCAAACCACGCAGCAGGAGTCACCCACAGCCCCGGCACTCTCCCAAGACCCCCAGGAACAACAAATGGCCTTCCAACGCCGTGTGCTGGAGGGCCAGAGGGAGACGGCCGAGCAGGTGCGGGTGGGGTTCGACCTCATGGCTACCAAACTGGACGCCATCCTTGGGTGTCTATGTCCGCCCCATGGTCTCCAACGAGCCCTGACTGACATTGCTGGAGTCATGACGCAGAGGGAGGAATACCTGTCCGCTCAGAGTGGCCCCAGTGATGCCAGCCGTGAGCTGGCACACATGCAGAGGCTCAAGGAGGACATGGTGCAGATGGAGGTGGAAAGGATGGCAGCCACCGCTGCACATCAGCGAAATATAGCTGGGATCTACCAGTCCCTGCATGTCTTCATCATGGCATTGCTGCCACAAGGCGTGGCGATGATGAATGCTGCTGCCCCCACACCATCCACATCTCTGCCCCCTGGTGTGTCAGTGCCTCCAAGTGTGGCAGGTGTATCCACTCCGGCACCTGATGTGTCACTGCCACACAGTGCGGCCGACAATCCTCCTCCGGCCCCTGATGTGTCAGTGGCACATAGTGCGGCCAACAATCCTCCTCCAGCTCCTGATGTGTCAGTGGCACACGGTGCCGCAGTCGGTACTGCAACACCCACAGGTGGGGCAGAGCACACATCCGGGGACGAGGACGTGGATGGTATTGAGATCAGAAGGAGGTACTAGCATTCATTTCCGCCACCTTGCTGTTTCTGCTTGGTGCTGCACATGGCCTCAAGACCTACCACTGACCCCCGATACACTCCGATGCACTCACCTTGGACAGCGACATGGACTGCCACATCCTGTTTGACGACCATTGACACGGCGGACAGACTGCGGACTGTACCCTTCTTCTCCCGCAGTTCAGGTCATCCCCGGATGTACACTGGCTGGCCCTCCACGGGCCCATATTGTGTAGGGTGCTCGGCATTGCCCTGTACCGCTCCAGCTGCATGACTGCACTGGATGTGCAAATAAACATCCAGTGACTCACTGCTGTGTAATGTCTTACGTCATTCATGTATGGATGTGTGGATGAATGTGGGGACAGTGCCTTCCCTTGCGTCAATGATGTTCATCCTGTGGGATGCCAGTCAGAGGGTGCGACATTGAATTTTGTGTACCGGGTCCCGTGAACACTACAACAGGGACACACGCATCAGTCACTTCCTTGTCCGGACATGGACTGGACCAAGCCCAGATCCCACGAGTCATTGTTGCAAGCCCTGCGATGGTCCGGCGTATGGCAGGCCAGACCACTCCGCTTACGCCCCGAGTGGGGGCCCACATTGCTACCCGTCGCAGCCGTACTCGCTGGTGGTGTGCAGGTCACTGGTCTAGTTGTCAGCATGTCACAGCCACTCCCTGAGGGCAGGTTTTCACACACACCACACCCATCCGGCACAGGCGTCACAGGCCATGTGACTCCGCCAACATAAGGGGCCGACGACATCACATCCCCTCTTCCGGTGGTGACTGGATGACGGACGCTCCATGGTTCGCACTCATATAGGGCCCATGAGTTGTTGCGCACAGGGTTAGTGGCATCCGAGGCCTTGAGTATGGCATGGGCCTACCACCACGTGGTGCAGACTGGGGTTGCACAGGGTTAGTGGCATCCGAGGCCTTGAGTACGGCACGGGCCTACCACCACATGGCGCAGACTGGGGTTGCACAGGGTTAGTGGCACACGGGGCCTTGCGGACGGCACAGGCACCCCGCCACGGGACGGTGACTTTGGGTGCACTGAGTCAGTGGCACCTTGAGCTGCTGAGCAGGTGTGCAGCCTGCGATGATGCCCCGTCCCGGCGGTCCGGACAGCTCAGGTTTTGTGTGCCCTGCTGGACTGCAGTGTAGGCCAGACCCAGCAGGCAGCACGGGCCTACCGCCACGTGGCGTCGCTTCCGGGATCCCAGAGTTGGTGGCACCCATTGGGCTGAGCGGGTGTGCAGCCTGCGGTGGTGCCGGGTGCAATGGTATGTCCTCTGCCATGGAGTAATCAAGACCCAGCACCAAACGTGAGACCTGGTGGCCTGCGGAGCGGTGCTGCAGAATGTGGAGGGTGCCATGTCCGCGGGCCCCGGGCTTGTGGCTTGCAGCAGCACGTGGTGGGACCTCCTGTCTACGCGCCGGTGGCGGAAGGTGAGCATTGAGGCCTGGGTGTGCATGGGCGGGCATGCTCCGATGGGCGGCGGGAGGGGTTGGGGTGCCTCTGCCTGGGTGTGCATGGGCGGGCAGGCGATGTTGTCTTGTGCAAGTGTGTGTACTGTGCCAGTCATGTATCTGGGCTCTGTTTCAGCTGACGGCTCTGACTCAGGTGTGTCACCTGGTGTCCTGCTATACATACCGGCACGTGGTTGGAGAAACACCGGTGGCAGCAGGTGAGCAGTGTGGCCTGGGTGCGCAGGGGAGGCACGTTCTCTCTCTCTCTCCCTCTCTTCCTCTCTCTCTCCTCTTCTCTCTCTCTCCTCTTCTCTCTCTCTTCCTCTCTCTCTCCTCTTCTCTCTCTCTCTCTCTCCCTCCCTCTCTTACTCTCTCTCTCCTCTTCTCTCTCTCTCTCTCTCTCTCCCTCCCTCTCTTCCTCTCTCTCTCCTTCGCTCTCTCTCTGTCCTCTGATGTGCGCAGGACACACCTTCTCATCATGTTATTTGTCTTACAGGCTGTGACCTACGTATTGTCCCGAGGGGAGCGGCCATGTGTCTTCATTTCATTTCGTTGTTCATTTTAATAAAGTTTCATTTGTTGCTTCGAAAGTGAATGTGTGCTGCTCATTTCTGTGACGACACATGCATGTCACCAGTTCTGATTGTGCGGCATCAAGCGGAATATTTTGTACATGTTTAGGTGTGGCTGATGTGGCATGTCTTTGGTCGGGGGTGCCAGGGAGGGGTGGTCCTGGGGGTGGTGGCGGTGAGTGTTGTGGCCCTCTTGGGTGTCCGGGCCGCATGATGGGTGGCTCCATGGCATCTGTTGCCCTTCCGATGTAGCCGTGGGCTGTGCTCCCTTTTGGTTTGCAGGCTGCCATCCGACTTTACACTAGGTCAGAGCAGGTGTAGATTTCCTGGTGCTAACGCGCCTTATCGCCTGTTTTGTGTTTTTATCGCCGATGTGGCTGGTCATTGTGAATGTTGAGGTGTGATGTTGTCGCGCCTTTTGGCACGGGAACGCCCACCATGCATCTCATTAGCGATAGTTGCGCGGGTCCTCTGTGGCGATGTTTTTTGCGGCTGCTATCGCGGGTAAACTGGTGCTGTGGGCTATTAACACCAGCTTGTAAATGGGGAGGTAAATTTATCACGACTTTGGCTGCGATAAAGTGCCGTTAATTTGGCGATAGCTCCTTGTGAATTTGCCCCTGAGTTTTATAAAACCTTTATGGCTTCCTAGGACCATGGTTGACTAAATGTTTTGACTCAGCCCTGGAGGTGTTACTAGTCTCCCTGTTGAAGGCCAGAAAGGACCTTACGAGCCCAACATCTTACTGCCAAGTAGCTATTCTGAACATGGATTATAAAATCCTGAAAATTCTGGTCACTTGGATCCAACAAGTTCTCCCCTGTCTGGTTCATGCATACTAGAGGTGTGGCGCAGCGGCCAGGTCAACTGACGCCGGAACACAGTGGCTCACGGTTCAATCCCTGGCGGCAGGTCAGCCCAGCACCATGTGACTCTGGGCAATAGCTCGCTTAATCTTCCCGACGCCTTCGGGTAATTGTTCGTGCTTTACAAATACTGGATTTATTAATTTATTTTTATTTTACATGGATGGCTTCATCCCTTGGTGTGCACCGCTCTGGCTAGCAGGCAACTACACTGTATCGTAGAGGTTGCACAGACCCAGTGGCCTCGAGAAGCTGCTCTGGTCTTATACCTAGAAAAGGATTTGATTCCCTCGGTTGGTACTACCTGTTTGCAACATTGAGCCGCTTCAGCTTTGGGACTATTAATTTAAACTGACTGTTATACACTGAACCCACTGTGAGAGGCCGGTCAGGGAGCCTGATTTCGCAACCAATACAGGTGGGCAGAGGCACTAGGCAGGGAAGTTCTCTTCCCCCTTCTCTTTGCACTGAGTGATGGAACCCCATGTCTCTCAGGGAGGGACTGGGGCATCCCCTTACCAGAGAGGATGCATGTAATCTCCTTGTATGCGGATGAACATTGACCTCTCCAGTTTGGCCCAACGTCTAATGCACTTGGGGGCTATTTCAGGTCTACAAGTGAGTAGGACCAAGTCCTGCCTGTTTCCTCTGGCCCCTACCACAACCCAGACCATGCTGGATATAGGAAAGGCCAGGTGTGATAGAAAAAGACATATTTCTGGTATTTGAGCATTATGATACTCCATACTGAGTCAGATTTGCTGAACGGAAATCTCACTGCCACAGTGTTGTTCCTTCAAGCACAAGTTACTGTTTGGAAATCCCCATCACTGTCAGTGAAGGGCTTCATAGCCCTCGCAATTGATGGTGATGTTTCATAGGCACCTAGACCATTTCACCAGCCTCCCAATAATACCTCACCAGTAGGTCTTCCGGGACCTAGATCCACTGCTGGGGGAACCTCATCTAGCACAACTGCCTCCGGCGAGTAGTCCTATCAAAGCAGTAACTTCCTCTGGAATCGAGGGGGGTGTGAAGCCCTCAGTTTAAATTATATTTCCTGACTGCCCAATTGCAATGGCTCACCCCCTGGCTGACAGGATATTGGATGGAGGATGCTGGAGTCCTGGACCCCCCTTTCCCGAGCAGCTATCCTCGCTCTGCTAGTGGCAGGGCTCTGCGCAACTGGAGGTCTTCCTCACCTGTTACGGGTGGCCCTGCAGTGTCTGTCCCAAGGAAGGTGGCTCACTAGGGATTCCCCCATATGCTACCTTGATCCTCCTCCTAGCCCTTCCCAAAGAATCTGGTTACCTCACTAAGTGAAACCTGCGACCCTGGGACCAGGTGGATCTCTCGACTCTGGATCACCTCTTCCATAACGGTCAGATAATGACCTTCAAAGAATCAATGGAGCACTGCAGCCTCCACCCGGGTCAGTTCCTGTCATACGTTCACATACGCCAGCTCCTTCGGGACCACTGTCACGTAAAAGACTCCCAGACAGCCAGGAACACCCTTATTGATTCCTTAAATACAGTGGGCAATGGGAGGCAACATGTATCATGGATCACGCAGGCGATGGTCACTCAAACACATATCCAAATACATCATCTCTGAGAGACCTAGGAGGCAGAGTTCAGAAGGGAACTACACAAGAAGGATTAGTTGAAGGCTTTAGAATAACCTCGTAGCGTTTCCCACAACGTGTGCTAACAGTTATTTATTTGAAAGATTTATAAAGCGCGCAGCTACCCAACAGGGTTTCCCGGCGCTAAGCAGGACAAGCGAAGTAGAGGTTAGTAGAAATTAAGCCTGACTAAAGAGAAACGTCTTCAGCTTTTTACGAAAGGCTAGGAGAGACCGACAGGTCCTGAGTTCCAACGGTAGGGAATTCCACAATTTAGGTCCCAGGTAGGAGAACGAGCGGCCTCCCATACGGGTCCACCACACTCTTGGAACTGAGAAGAGAAACAGACTGGCCGATCTCAGTTTACGAGTGGGTTGGTAAGGCTTAACAAGGCTTTGTATGTACAAGGGGGCCAAGCCATGCTGAGCTCGAAACATGTAGCAAAGGGCCTTGAACTCAATACGTTTATTTACCTTGAAGTTGGTGCAGCAGAGGAGAAACAGAGGCATAGCGAGGCAGCCGAAAAAGCAGGCGGGCCGCCGCCTTTTGAATGAGCTGGAGACGGCGAACGGAGGTCTTGTCCGCACCCGAATATAGTACATTTCCATAATCAAGTCTGGAAGTCACCAAAGCCTGCAAGACGGTTCTTTGGGCTGCCGATGGAATTAGCCAGAGGATTTTCTTTAGCCACTTGAGGACCGCAAAGCAAGCCGAGGTGACTCCAGACACTTGGGCTCTAAGAGAAAACTTACTATCAAAGGTGAAACCCAAGTTCTTGACCTTCACGACTGGAGCCGGTAGAGGTCTTAAAGAGGTAGGCCAGTGGCTAGCCCCCCAGAGCTCGGGATTGTTCCCCATGATAAGGACCTCAGTCTTGGAGCCATTCAGCTTTAAAGCATTTCTGCGATACCAAAGGGGATGATGGACGGAGCGTTAGAGCAAATCAAACACTCACCCCCAGTCAACTGATCTGGGTTTAATCCATCATCATTCTTTAGCTCACTCCACCACCCCAGTTCAGACATGGGCATATGCAAATCAGTCTGACCCTGTGCCTCATGGGAATAGTCCAGCCCGAACTGCCAAGCCATGTCTTCCCTGGACCGGAAACAAGCATCCTGGGACAGGTTTCGGGTTCAAAACCCTCATCAGCCAGGCTATCTTGAATCCAGTGGCAAAGTGAGCAAGGGACCCATGTCTGGGCATACCCTGCCAACTTAGGGCGAACAAAGCGATACCAAAGGGGATGATGGACGGAGCGTTAGAGCAAATCAAACACTCACCCCCAGTCAACTGATCTGGGTTTAATCCATCACCATTCTTTAGCTCACTCCACCACCCCAGTTCAGACATGGCCATATGCAAATCAGTCTGACCCTGTGCCTCATGGGAACAGTCCAGCCCGAACTGCCAAGCCATGTCTTCCCTGGACCGGAAACAAGCATCCTGGGACC
The DNA here is from genome assembly GCA_963921515.1 of Calotriton arnoldi. NCBI lineage: Eukaryota > Metazoa > Chordata > Amphibia > Caudata > Salamandridae > Calotriton > Calotriton arnoldi. The sequence goes on from CAWUFW010009871.1 coordinate 475,079, forward strand.
GGTTTCGGGTTCAAAACCCTCATCAGCCAGGCTATCTTGAATCCAGTGGCAAAGTGAGCAAGGGACCCACGTCTGGGCATGCCCTGCCAACTTAGGGCGAACAAAGCGATACCAAAGGGGATGATGGACGGAGCGTTAGAGCAAATCAAACACTCACCCCCAGTCAACTGATCTGGGTTTAATCCATCATCATTCTTTAGCTCACTCCACCACCCCAGTTCAGACATGGCCATATGCAAATCAGTCTGACCCTGTGCCTCATGGGAACAGTCCAGCCCGAACTGCCAAGCCATGTCTTCCCTGGACCGGAAGCAAAGATCCTGGGACCGGTTTCGGGATCAAAACCCTCATCAGCCAGGCTATCTTGAATCCAGTGGCAAAGTGAGCAAGGGACCCACGTCTGGGCATGCCCTGCCAACTTAGGGCGAACAAAGCGATACCAAAGGGGATGATGGAGGGAGCGTTAGAGCAAATCAAACACTCACCCCCAGTCAACTGATCTGGGTTTAATCCATCACCATTCTTTAGCTCACTCCACCACCCCAGTTCAGACATGGCCATATGCAAATCAGTCTGACCCTGTGCCTCATGGGAACAGTCCAGCCCGAACTGCCAAGCCATGTCTTCCCTGGACCGGAAACAAGCATCCTGGGACCGGTTTCGGGTTCAAAACCCTCATCAGCCAGGCTATCTTGAATCCAGTGGCAAAGTGAGCAAGGGACCCACGTCTGGGCATGCCCTGCCAACTTAGGGCGAACAAAGCGATACCAAAGGGGATGATGGACGGAGCGTTAGAGCAAATCAAACACTCACCCCCAGTCAACTGATCTGGGTTTAATCCATCATCATTCTTTAGCTCACTCCACCACCCCAGTTCAGACATGGCCATATGCAAATCAGTCTGACCCTGTGCCTCATAGGAACAGTCCAGCCCGAACTGCCAAGCCATGTCTTCCCTGGACCGGAAACAAGCATCCTGGGACCGGTTTCGGGTTCAAAACCCTCATCAGCCAGGCTATCTTGAATCCAGTGGCAAAGTGAGCAAGGGACCCACGTCTGGGCATACCCTGCCAACTTAGGGCGAACAAAGCGATACCAAAGGGGATGATGAGACGGAGCGTTAGAGCAAATCAAACACTCACCCCCAGTCAACTGATCTGGGTTTAATCCATCATCATTCTTTAGCTCACTCCACCACCCCAGTACAGACATGGCCATATGCAAATCAGTCTGACCCTGTGCCTCATGGGAACAGTCCAGCCCGAACTGCCAAGCCATGTCTTCCCTGGACCGGAAACAAGCATCCTGGGACCGGTTTCGGGTTCAAACCCTCATCAGCCAGGCTATGCGTGAATCCAGTGGTAAAGTGAGCAAGGGACCCACGTCTGGGCATACCCTGCCAACTTAGGGCGAACAAAGTGATACCAAAGGGGATGATGGACGGAGCGTTAGAGCAAATCAAACACTCACCCCCAGTCAACTGATCTGGGTTTAATCCATCATCATTCTTTAGCTCACTCCACCACCCCAGTTCAGACATGGCCATATGCAAATCAGTCCGACCCTGTGCCTCATGGGAACAGTCCAGCCCGAACTGCCAAGCCATGTCTTCCCTGGACCGGAAATAAGCATCCTGGGACCGGTTTTGGGTTCAAAACCCTCATCAGCCAGGCTATCTTGAATCCAGTGGCAAAGTGAGCAAGGGACCCACGTCTGGGCATACCCTGCCAACTTAGGGCGAACAAAGCGATACCAAAGGGGATGATGGACGGAGCGTTAGAGCAAATCAAACACTCACCCCCAGTCAACTGATCTGGGTTTAATCCATCATCATTCTTTAGCTCACTCCACCACCCCAGTTCAGACATGGCCATATGCAAATCAGTCTGACCCTGTGCCTCATGGGAACAGTCCAGCCCGAACTGCCAAGCCATGTCTTCCCTGAACCGGAAACAAGCATCCTGGGACCGGTTTCGGGATCAAAACCCTCATCAGCCAGGCTATCTTGAATCCAGTGGCAAAGTGAGCAAGGGACCCACGTCTGGGTATACCCTGCCAACTTAGGGCGAACAAAGCGATACCAAAGGGGATGATGGACGGAGCGTTAGAGCAAATCAAACACTCACCCCCAGTCAACTGATCTGGGTTTAATCCATCATCATTCTTTAGCTCACACCACCACCCCAGTTCAGACATGGCCATATGCAAATCAGTCTGACTCTGTGCCTCATGGGAACAGTCCAGCCCGAACTGCCAAGCCATGTCTTCCCTGGACCGGAAACAAGCATCCTGGGACCGGTTTCGGGTTCACAACCCTCATCAGCCAGGCTATCTTGAATCCAGTGGCAAAGTGAGCAAGGGACCCACGTCTGGGCATACCCTGCCAACTTAGGGCAAACAAAGCGATACCAAAGGGGATGATGGACAGAGCGTTAGAGCAAATCAAACACTCACCCCCAGTCAACTGTTCTGGGTTTAATCCATCATCATTCTTTAGCTCACTCCACCACCCCAGTTCAGACATGGCCATATGCAAATCAGTCTGACCCTGTGCCTCATGGGAACAGTCCAGCCCGAACTGCCAAGCCATGTCTTGCCTGGACCGGAAACAAGCATTCTGGGGCCGGTTTCGGGTTCAAAACCCTCATCAGCCAGGCTATCTTGAATCCAGTGGCAAAGTGAGCAAGGGACCCACGTCTGGGCATACCCCTGCCAACTTAGGGCGAACAAAGCGATACCAAAGGGGATGATGGACGGAGCGTTAGAGCAAATCAAACACTCACCCCCAGTCAACTGATCTGGGTTTAATCCATCATCATTCTTTAGCTCACTCCACCACCCCAGTTCAGACATGGCCATATGCAAATCAGTCCGACCCTGTGCCTCATGGGAACAGTCCAGCCCGAACTGCCAAGCCATGTCTTCCCTGGACCGGAAACAAGCATCCTGGGACCGGTTTTGGGTTCAAAACCCTCATCAGCCAGGCTATCTTGAATCCAGTGGCAAAGTGAGCAAGGGACCCACGTCTGGGCATACCCTGCCAACTTAGGGCGAACAAAGCGATACCAAAGGGGATGATGGACGGAGCGTTAGAGCAAATCAAACACTCACCCCCAGTCAACTGATCTGGGTTTAATCCATCATCATTCTTTAGCTCACTCCACCACCCCAGTTCAGACATGGCCATATGCAAATCAGTCTGACCCTGTGCCTCATGGGAACAGTCCAGCCCGAACTGCCAAGCCATGTCTTCCCTGAACCGGAAACAAGCATCCTGGGACCGGTTTCGGGATCAAAACCCTCATCAGCCAGGCTATCTTGAATCCAGTGGCAAAGTGAGCAAGGGACCCACGTCTGGGTATACCCTGCCAACTTAGGGCGAACAAAGCGATACCAAAGGGGATGATGGACGGAGCGTTAGAGCAAATCAAACACTCACCCCCAGTCAACTGATCTGGGTTTAATCCATCATCATTCTTTAGCTCACACCACCACCCCAGTTCAGACATGGCCATATGCAAATCAGTCTGACCCTGTGCCTCATGGGAACAGTCCAGCCCGAACTGCCAAGCCATGTCTTCCCTGGACCGGAAACAAGCATCCTGGGACCGGTTTCGGGTTCAAAACCCTCATCAGCCAGGCTATCTTGAATCCAGTGGCAAAGTGAGCAAGGGACCCACGTCTGGGCATACCCCTGCCAACTTAGGGCAAACAAAGCGATACCAAAGGGGATGATGGACAGAGCGTTAGAGCAAATCAAACACTCACCCCCAGTCAACTGTTCTGGGTTTAATCCATCATCATTCTTTAGCTCACTCCACCACCCCAGTTCAGACATGGCCATATGCAAATCAGTCTGACCCTGTGCCTCATGGGAACAGTCCAGCCCGAACTGCCAAGCCATGTCTTGCCTGGACCGGAAACAAGCATTCTGGGACCGGTTTCGGGTTCAAACCCTCATCAGCCAGGCTATCTTGAATCCAGTGGCAAAGTGAGCAAGGGACCCACGTCTGGGCATACCCTGCCAACTTAGGGCGAACAAAGCGATACCAAAGGGGATGATGGACGGAGCGTTAGAGCAAATCAAACACTGACCCCCAGTCAACTGATCTGGGTTTAATCCATCATCATTCTTTAGCTCACTCCACCACCCCAGTTCATGCATGGCCATATGCAAATCAGTCTGACCATGTGCCTCATGGGAACAGTCCAGCCCGAACTGCCAAGCCATGTCTTCCCTGGACCGGAAACAAGCATCCTGGGACCGGTTTCGGGTTCAAAACCCTCATCAGCCAGGCTATCTTGAATCCAGTGGCAAAGTGAGCAAGGGACCCACGTCTGGGCATACCCTGCCAACTTAGGGCAAACAAAGCGATACCAAAGGGGATGATGGACAGAGCGTTAGAGCAAATCAAACACTCACCCCCAGTCAACTGTTCTGGGTTTAATCCATCATCATTCTTTAGCTCACTCCACCACCCCAGTTCAGACATGGCCATATGCAAATCAGTCTGACCCTGTGCCTCATGGGAACAGTCCAGCCCGAACTACCAAGCCATGTCTTCCCTGGACCGGAAACAAGCATCCTGGGACCGGTTTCGGGTTCAAAACCTTCATCAGCCAGGCTATCTTGAATCCAGTGGCAAAGTGAGCAAGGGACCCACGTCTGGGCATACCCTGCCAACTTAGGGCGAACAAAGCGATACCAAAGGGGATGATGGACAGAGCGTTAGAGCAAATAAAACACTCACTCCCAGTCAACTGATCTGGGTTTAATCCATCATCATTCTTTAGCTCACTCCACCACCCCAGTTCAGACATGGCCATATGCAAATCAGTCTGACCCTGTGCCTCATGGGAACAGTCCAGCCCGAACTGCCAAGCCATGTCTTGCCTGGACCGGAAACAAGCATTCTGGGACCGGTTTCGGGTTCAAAACCCTCATCAGCCAGGCTATCTTGAATCCAGTGGCAAAGTGAGCAAGGGACCCACGTCTGGGCATACCCTGCCAACTTAGGGCGAACAAAGCGATACCAAAGGGGATGATGGACGGAGCGTTAGAGCAAATCAAACACTGACCCCCAGTCAACTGATCTGGGTTTAATCCATCATCATTCTTTAGCTCACTCCACCACCCCAGTTCAGACATGGCCATATGCAAATCAGTCTGACCATGTGCCTCATGGGAACAGTCCAGCCCGAACTGCCAAGCCATGTCTTCCCTGGACCGGAAACAAGCATCCTGGGACCGGTTTCGGGTTCAAAACCCTCATCAGCCAGGCTATCTTGAATCCAGTGGCAAAGTGAGCAAGGGACCCACGTCTGGGCATACCCTGCCAACTTAGGGCGAACAAAGCGATACCAAAGGGGATGATGGACGGAGCGTTAGAGCAAATCAAACACTCACCCCCAGTCAACTGATCTGGGTTTAATCCATCACCATTCTTTAACTCACTCCACCACCCCAGTTCAGACATGGCCATATGCAAATCAGTCTGACCCTGTGCCTCATGGGAACAGTCCAGCCCGAACTGCCAAGCCATGTCTTCCCTGGACCGGAAACAAGCATCCTGGGACCAGTTTCGGGTTCAAAACCCTCATCAGCCAGGCTATCTTGAATCCAGTGGCAAAGTGAGCAAGGGACCCACGTCTGGGGATACCCTGCCAACTTAGGGCAAACAAAGCGATACCAAAGGGGATGATGGACAGAGCGTTAGAGCAAATCAAACACTCACCCCCAGTCAACTGTTCTGGGTTTAATCCATCATCATTCTTTAGCTCACTCCACCACCCCAGTTCAGACATGGCCATATGCAAATCAGTCTGACCCTGTGCCTCATGGGAACAGTCCAGCCCGAACTACCAAGCCATGTCTTCCCTGGACCGGAAACAAGCATCCTAGGACCGGTTTCTGGCATTCCAGCCGTCATCAGCCAGGCTTGCTTGAATCCAGTGGCAAAGTGAGCAAGGGACCCACGTCTGGGCATACCCCCGCCAACCCAGGGCGAACAAAGCGATACAAAAGGGGATGATGGGCGGAACGTTTGAGCCAATCAAACACTCACCCCAGTCAACTGTTCTGGGTTTAATCCATCATCATTCTTTAGCTCACTCCACCACCCCAGTTCAGACATGGCCATATGCAAATCAGTCTGACCCTGTGCCTCATGGGAACAGTCCAGCCCGAACTGCCAAGCCATGTCTTCCCTGGACCGGAAACAAGCATCCTAGGACCGGTTTCTGGCATTCCAGCCGTCATCAGCCAGGCTTGCTTGAATCCAGTGGCCAAAGTGAGCAAGGGACCCACGTCTGGGCATACCCCCGCCAACTTAGGGCGAACAAAGCGATACAAAAGGGGATGATGGACGGAGCGTTTGAGCCAATCAAACACTCACCCCCAGTCAACTGTTCTGGGTTTAATCCCATCATCATTCTTTAGCTCACTCCACCACCCCAGTTCAGACATGGCCATATGCAAATCAGTCTGACCCTGTGCCTCATGGGAACAGTCCAGCCCGAACTGCCAAGCCATGTCTTCCCTGGACCGGAAACAAGCATCCTAGGACCGGTTTCTGGCATTCCAGCCGTCATCGGCCAGGCTTGCTTGAATCCAGTGGCAAAGTGAGCAAGGGACCCACGTCTGGGCATACCCCGCCAGCAGGGCGAACAAGCGATACAAAAGGGGATGATGGACGGAACGTTTGAGCCAATCAAACACTCACCCCCAGTCAACTGATCTGGGTTTAATCCATCATCATTCTTTAGCTCACTCCACCCACCCCCAGTTCAGACATGGCCATATGCAAATCAGTCTGACCCTGTGCCTCATGGGAACAGTCCAGCCCGAACTGCCAAGCCATGTCTTCCCCTGGACCGGAAACAAGCATCCTAGGACCGGTTTCTGGCATTCCAGCCGTCGTCAGCCAGGCTTGCTTGAATCCAGTGGCAAAGTGAGCAAGGGACCACGTCTGGGCATACCCCGCCAACAGGGGCGAACAAAGCGATACAAGGGGATGATGGACGGAACGTTTGGGCCAATCAAACACTCACCCCCAGTCAACTGTTCTAGGTTTAATCCATCATCATTCTTTAGCTCACTCCACCACCCCAGTTCAGACATGGCCATATGCAAATCAGTCTGACCCTGTGCCTCATGGGAACAGTCCAGCCCGAACTACCAAGCCATGTCTTCCCTGGACCGGAAACAAGCATCCTAGGACCGGTTTCTGGCATTCCAGCCGTCATCAGCCAGGCTTGCTTGAATCCAGTGGCAAAGTGAGCAAGGGACCCACGTCTGGGCATACCCCGCCAACTTAGGGCGAACAAAGCGATACAAAAGGGATGATGGACGGAACGTTTGAGCCAATCAAACACTCACCCCCAGTCAACTGTTCTGGGTTTAATCCATCATCATTCTTTAGCTCACTCCACCACCCCAGTTCAGACATGGCCATATGCAAATCAGTCTGACCCTGTGCCTCATGGGAACAGTCCAGCCCGAACTGCCAAGCCATGTCTTCCCTGGACCGGAAACAAGCATCCTAGGACCGGTTTCTGGCATTCCAGCCGTCATCAGCCAGGCTTGCTTGAATCCAGTGGCAAAGTGAGCAAGGGACCCACGTCTGGGCATACCCCCGCCAACTTAGGGCGAACAAAAGCGATACAAAAGGGGATGATGGACGGAACGTTTGAGCCAATCAAACACTCACCCCCAGTCAACTGATCTGGGTTTAATCCATCATCATTCTTTAGCTCACTCCACCACCCCAGTTCAGACATGGCCATATGCAAATCAGTCTGACCCTGTGCCTCATGGGAACAGTCCAGCCCGAACTGCCAAGCCTGTCTTCCCTGGACCGGAAACAAGCATCCTAGGACCGGTTTCTGGCATTCCAGCCGTCATCAGCCAGGCTTGGCAAGATCAGTGGCAAAGTGAGCAAGGGACCCACGTCTGGGCATACCCCCGCCAACTTAGGGCGAACAAAGCGATACAAAAGGGGATGATGGACGGAACGTTTGAGCCAATCAAACACTCACCCCCAGTCAACTGTTCTGGGTTTAATCCATCATCATTCTTTAGCTCACTCCACCACCCCAGTTCAGACATGGCCATATGCAAATCAGTCTGACCCTGTGCCTCATGGGAACAGTCCAGCCCGAACTGCCAAGCCATGTCTTCCCTGGACCGGAAACAAGCATCCTAGGACCGGTTTCTGGCATTCAGCCGTCATCAGCCAGGCTTGCTTGAATCCAGTGGCAAAGTGAGCAAGGGACCCACGTCTGGGCATACCCCCGCCAACTTAGGGCGAACAAAGCGATACAAAGGGGATGATGGACGGAACGTTTGAGCCAATCAAACACTCACCCCCAGTCAACTGTTCTGGGTTTAATCCATCATCATTCTTTAGCTCACTCCACCACCCCAGTTCAGACATGGCCATATGCAAATCAGTCTGACCCTGTGCCTCATGGGAACAGTCCAGCCCGAACTGCCAAGCCATGTCTTCCCTGGACCGGAAACAAGCATCCTAGGACCGGTTTCTGGCATTCCAGCCGTCATCAGCCAGGCTTGCTTGAATCCAGTGGCAAAGTGAGCAAGGGACCCACGTCTGGGCATACCCCCGCCAACCCGGGCGAACAGCGATACAAAGGGGATGATGGACGGAACGTTTGAGCCAATCAAACACTCACCCCCAGTCAACTGATCTGGGTTTAATCCATCATCATTCTTTAGCTCACTCCACCACCCCAGTTCAGACATGGCCATATGCAAATCAGTCTGACCCTGTGCCTCATGGGAACAGTCCAGCCCGAACTGCCAAGCCATGTCTTCCCTGGACCGGAAACAAGCATCCTAGGACCGGTTTCTGGCATTCCAGCCGTCATCAGCCAGGCAGTTGAATCAGTGGCAAAGTGAGCAAGGGACCCCCGTGGGCATACCCCCGCCAACTTAGGGCGAACAAAGCGATACAAAAGGGGATGATGGACGGAACGTTTGAGCCAATCAAACACTCACCCCCAGTCAACTGTTCTGGGTTTAATCCATCATCATTCTTTAGCTCACTCCACCACCCCAGTTCAGACATGGCCATATGCAAAATCAGTCTGACCCTGTGCCTCATGGGAACAGTCCAGCCCGAACTGCCAAGCCATGTCTTCCCTGGACCGGAAACAAGCATCCTAGGACCGGTTTCTGGCATTCCAGCCGTCATCAGCCAGGCTTGCTTGAATCCAGTGGCAAAGTGAGCAAGGGACCCACGTCTGGGCATGCCCCCGCCAACTTAGGGCGAACAAAGCGATACAAAAAGGGGATGATGGACGGAACGTTTGAGCCAATCAAACACTCACCCCCAGTCAACTGATCTGGGTTTAATCCATCATCATTCTTTAGCTCACTCCACCACCCCAGTTCAGACATGGCCATATGCAAATCAGTCTGACCCTGTGCCTCATGGGAACAGTCCAGCCCGAACTGCCAAGCCATGTCTTCCCTGGACCGGAAACAAGCATCCTAGGACCGGTTTCTGGCATTCCAGCCGTCATCAGCCAGGCTTGCTTGAATCCAGTGGCAAAGTGAGCAAGGGACCCACGTCTGGGCATACCCCCGCCAACTTAGGGCGAACAAAGCGATACAAAAGGGGATGATGGACGGAACGTTTGAGCCAATCAAACACTCACCCCCAGTCAACTGTTCTGGGTTTAATCCATCATCATTCTTTAGCTCACTCCACCACCCCAGTTCAGACATGGCCATATGCAAATCAGTCTGACCCTGTGCCTCATGGGAACAGTCCAGCCCGAACTGCCAAGCCATGTCTTCCCTGGACCGGAAACAAGCATCCTAGGACCGGTTTCTGGCATTCCAGCCGTCATCAGCCAGGCTTGCTTGAATCCAGTGGCAAAGTGAGCAAGGGACCCACGTCTGGGCATACCCCGCCAACTTAGGGCTGAACAAAGCGATACAAAGGGGATGATGGACGGAGCGTTTGAGCCAATCAAACACTCACCCCCAGTCAACTGTTCTGGGTTTAATCCATCATCATTCTTTAGCTCACTCCACCACCCCAGTTCAGACATGGCCATATGCAAATCAGTCTGACCCTGTGCCTCATGGGAACAGTCCAGCCCGAACTGCCAAGCCATGTCTTCCCTGGACCGGAAACAAGCATCCTAGGACCGGTTTCTGGCATTCCAGCCGTCATCAGCCAGGCTTGCTTGAATCCAGTGGCAAAGTGAGCAAGGGACCCACGTCTGGGCATACCCCCGCCAACTTAGGGCGAACAAGCGATACAAAAGGGGATGATGGACGGAACGTTTGAGCCAATCAAACACTCACCCCCAGTCAACTGTTCTGGGTTTAATCCATCATCATTCTTTAGCTCACTCCACCACCCCAGTTCAGACATGGCCATATGCAAATCAGTCTGACCCTGTGCCTCATGGGAACAGTCCAGCCCGAACTGCCAAGCCATGTCTTCCCTGGACCGGAAACAAGCATCCTAGGACCGGTTTCTGGCATTCCAGCCGTCATCAGCCAGGCTTGCTTGAATCCAGTGGCAAAGTGAGCAAGGGACCCACGTCTGGGCATACCCCCGCCAACTTAGGGCGAACAAAGCGATACAAAAGGGGATGATGGACGGAACGTTTGAGCCAATCAAACACTCACCCCAGTCAACTGTTCTGGGTTTAATCCATCATCATTCTTTAGCTCACTCCACCACCCCAGTTCAGACATGGCCATATGCAAATCAGTCTGACCCTGTGCCTCATGGGAACAGTCCAGCCCGAACTGCCAAGCCATGTCTTCCCTGGACCGGAAACAAGCATCCTAGGACCGGTTTCTGGCATTCCAGCCGTCATCAGCCAGGCTTGCTTGAATCCAGTGGCAAAGTGAGCAAGGGACCCACGTCTGGGCATACCCCCGCCAACTTAGGGCGAACAAGCGATACAAAAGGGGATGATGGACGGAGACGTTTGAGCCAATCAAACACTCACCCCAGTCAACTGTTCTGGGTTTAATCCATCATCATTCTTTAGCTCACTCCACCACCCCAGTTCAGACATGGCCATATGCAAATCAGTCTGACCCTGTGCCTCATGGGAACAGTCCAGCCCGAACTGCCAAGCCATGTCTTCCCTGGACCGGAAACAAGCATCCTAGGACCGGTTTCTGGCATTCCAGCCGTCATCAGCCAGGCTTGCTTGAATCCAGTGGCAAAGTGAGCAAGGGACCCACGTCTGGGCATACCCCCGCCAACTTAGGGCGAACAAAGCGATACAAAAGGGGATGATGGACGGAACGTTTGAGCCAATCAAACACTCACCCCCAGTCAACTGTTCTGGGTTTAATCCATCATCATTCTTTAGCTCACTCCACCACCCCAGTTCAGACATGGCCATATGCAAATCAGTCTGACCCTGTGCCTCATGGGAACAGTCCAGCCCGAACTGCCAAGCCATGTCTTCCCTGGACCGGAAACAAGCATCCTAGGACCGGTTTCTGGCATTCCAGCCGTCATCAGCCAGGCTTGCTTGAATCCAGTGGCAAAGTGAGCAAGGGACCCACGTCTGGGCATACCCCGCCAACTTAGGGCGAACAAAGCGATACAAAAGGGGATGATGGACGGAACGTTTGAGCCAATCAAACACTCACCCCCAGTCAACTGTTCTGGGTTTAATCCATCATCATTCTTTAGCTCACTCCACCACCCCAGTTCAGACATGGCCATATGCAAATCAGTCTGACCCTGTGCCTCATGGGAACAGTCCAGCCCGAACTGCCAAGCCATGTCTTCCCTGGACCGGAAACAAGCATCCTAGGACCGGTTTCTGGCATTCCAGCCGTCATCAGCCAGGCTTGCTTGAATCCAGTGGCAAAGTGAGCAAGGGACCCACGTCTGGGCATACCCCCGCCAACTTAGGGCGAACAAAGCGATACAAAAGGGGATGATGGACGGAACGTTTGAGCCAATCAAACACTCACCCCCAGTCAACTGATCTGGGCTTAATCCATCATCATTCTTTAGCTCACTCCACCACCCCAGTTCAGACATGGCCATATGCAAATCAGTCTGACCCTGTGCCTCATGGGAACAGTCCAGCCCGAACTGCCAAGCCATGTCTTCCCTGGACCGGAAACAAGCATCCTAGGACCGGTTTCTGGCATTCCAGCCGTCATCAGCCAGGCTTGCTTGAATCCAGTGGCAAAGTGAGCAAGGGACCCACGTCTGGGCATACCCCCGCCAACTTAGGCTTGGCAGTTCGTGCTGGACTGTTCCCATGAGGCACAGGGTCAGACTGATTTGCATATGGCCATGTCTGAACTGGGGTGGTGGAGTGAGCTAAAGAATGATGATGGATTAGGCCCAGATCAGTTGACTGGGGGTGAGTGTTTGATTGGCTCAAACGTCTCCGTCCATCATCCCCTTTTGTATCGCTTTGTTCGCCCTAAGTTGGCGGGGGCATGCCCAGACGTGGGTCCCTTGCTCACATTGCCACTGGATTCAAGCAAGCCTGGCTGATGACGGCTGGAATGCCAGAAACCGGTCCTAGGATGCTTGTTTCGGTCCAGGGAAGACATGGCTTGGCAGTTCGTGCTGGACTGTTCCCATGAGGCACAGGGTCAGACTGATTTGCATATGGCCATGTCTGAACTGGGGTGGTGGAGTGAGCTAAAGAATGATGATGGATTAGGCCCAGATCAGTTGACTGGGGGTGAGTGTTTGATTGGCTCAAACGTTCCGTCCATCATCCCCTTTTGTATCGCTTTGTTCGCCCTAAGTTGGCGGGGGTATGCCCAGACGTGGGTCCCTTGCTCACTTTGCTCACTTTGCCACTGGATTCAAGCAAGCCTGGCTGATGACGGCTGGAATGCCAGAAACCGGTCCTAGGATGCTTGTTTCCGGTCCAGGGAAGACATGGCTTGGCAGTTCGTGCTGGACTGTTCCCATGAGGCACAGGGTCAGACTGATTTGCATATGGCCATGTCTGAACTGGGGTGGTGGAGTGAGCTAAAGAATGATGATGGATTAGGCCCAGATCAGTTGACTGGGGGTGAGTGTTTGATTGGCTCAAACGTTCCGTCCATCATCCCCTTTGTATCGCTTTGTTCACCCTAAGTTGGCGGGGGTATGCCCAGACGTGGGTCCCTTGCTCACTTTGCCACTGGATTCAAGCAAGCCTGGCTGATGACGGCTGGAATGCCAGAAACCGGTCCTAGGATGCTTGTTTCCGGTCCAGGGAAGACATGGCTTGGCAGTTCGTGCTGGACTGTTCCCATGAGGCACAGGGTCAGACTGATTTGCATATGGCCATGTCTGAACTGGTGTGGTGGAGTGAGCTAAAGAATGATGATGGATTAGGCCCAGATCAGTTGACTGGGGGTGAGTGTTTGATTGGCTCAAACGTTCCGTCCATCATCCCCTTTTGTATCGCTTTGTTCGCCCTAAGTTGGCGGGGGTATGCCCAGACGTGGGTCCCTTGCTCACTTTGCCACTGGATTCAAGCAAGCCTGGCTGATGACAGCTGGAATGCCAGAAACCGGTCCTAGGATGCTTGTTTCCAGTCCAGGGAAGACATGGCTTGGCAGTTCGTGCTGGACTGTTCCCATGAGGCACAGGGTCAGACTGATTTGCATATGGCCATGTCTGAACTGGGATGGTGGAGTGAGCTAAAGAATGATGATGGATTAGGCCCAGATCAGTTGACTGGGGGTGAGTGTTTGATTGGCTCAAACGTTCCGTCCATCATCCCCTTTTGTATCGCTTTGTTCGCCCTAAGTTGGCGGGGGTATGCCCAGACGTGGGTCCCTTGCTCACTTTGCCACTGGATTCAAGCAAGCCTGGCTGATGACGGCTGGAATGCCAGAAACCGGTCCTAGGATGCTTGTTTCCGGTCCAGGAAGACATGGCTTGGCAGTTCGTGCTGGACTGTTCCCATGAGGCACAGGGTCAGACTGATTTGCATATGGCCATGTCTGAACTGGGGTGGTGGAGTGAGCTAAAGAATGATGATGGATTAGGCCCAGATCAGTTGACTGGGGTGAGTGTTTGATTGGCTCAAACGTTCCGTCCATCATCCCCTTTGTATCGCTTTGTTCGCCCTAAGTTGGCGGGGGTATGCCCAGACGTGGGTCCCTTGCTCACTTTGCCACTGGATTCAAGCAAGCCTGGCTGATGACGGCTGGAATGCCAGAAACCGGTCCTAGGATGCTTGTTTCCGGTCCAGGGAAGACATGGCTTGGCAGTTCGTGCTGGACTGTTCCCATGAGGCACAGGGTCAGACTGATTTGCATATGGCCATGTCTGAACTGGGGTGGTGGAGTGAGCTAAAGAATGATGATGGATTAGGCCCAGATCAGTTGACTGGGGGTGAGTGTTTGATTGGCTCAAACGTTCCGTCCATCATCCCCTTTTGTATCGCTTATTCGCCCTAAGTTGGCGGGGGTATGCCCAGACGTGGGTCCCTTGCTCACTTTGCCACTGGATTCAAGCAAGCCTGGCTGATGACGGCTGGAATGCCAGAAACCGGTCCTAGGATGCTTGTTTCCGGTCCAGGGAAGACATGGCTTGGCAGTTCGTGCTGGACTGTTCCCATGAGGCACAGGGTCAGACTGATTTGCATATGGCCATGTCTGAACTGGGGTGGTGGAGTGAGCTAAAGAATGATGATGGATTAGGCCCATATCAGTTGACTGGGGGTGAGTGTTTGATTGGCTCAAACGTTCCGTCCATCATCCCCTTTTGTATCGCTTTGTTCGCCCTAAGTTGGCGGGGTATGCCCAGACGTGGGTCCCTTGCTCACTTTGCCACTGGATTCAAGCAAGCCTGGCTGATGACGGCTGGAATGCCAGAAACCGGTCCTAGGATGCTTGTTTCCGGTCCAGGGAAGACATGGCTTGGCAGTTCGTGCTGGACTGTTCCCATGAGGCACAGGGTCAGACTGATTTGCATATGGCCATGTCTGAACTGGGGTGGTGGAGTGAGCTAAAGAATGATGATGGATTAGGCCCAGATCAGTTGACTGGGGGTGAGTGTTTGATTGGCTCAAACGTTCCGTCCATCATCCCCTTTTGTATCGCTTTGTTCGCCCTAAGTTGGCGGGGGTATGCCCAGACGTGGGTCCCTTGCTCACTTTGCCACTGGATTCAAGCAAGCCTGGCTGATGACGGCTGGAATGCCAGAAACCGGTCCTAGGATGCTTGTTTCCGGTCCAGGGAAGACATGGCTTGGCAGTTCGTGCTGGACTGTTCCCATGAGGCACAGGGTCAGACTGATTTGCATATGGCCATGTCTGAACTGGGGTGGTGGAGTGAGCTAAAGAATGATGATGGATTAGGCCCAGATCAGTTGACTGGGGGTGAGTGTTTGATTGGCTCAAACGTTCCGTCCATCATCCCCTTTTGTATCGCTTTGTTCGCCCTAAGTTGGCGGGGGTATGCCCAGACGTGGGTCCCTTGCTCACTTTGCCACTGGATTCAAGCAAGCCTGGCTGATGACGGCTGGAATGCCAGAAACCGGTCCTAGGATGCTTGTTTCCGGTCCAGGGAAGACATGGCTTGGCAGTTCGTGCTGGACTGTTCCCATGAGGCACAGGGTCAGACTGATTTGCATATGGCCATGTCTGAACTGGGGTGGTGGAGTGAGCTAAAGAATGATGATGGATTAGTCCCAGATCAGTTGACTGGGGGTGAGTGTTTGATTGGCTCAAACGTTCCGTCCATCATCCCCTTTTGTATCGCTTTGTTCGCCCTAAGTTGGCGGGGGTATGCCCAGACGTGGGTCCCTTGCTCACTTTGCCACTGGATTCAAGCAAGCCTGGCTGATGACGGCTGGAATGCCAGAAACTGGTCCCAGGATGCTTGTTTCCGGTCCAGGGAAGACATGGCTTGGCAGTTCGTGCTGGACTGTTCCCATGAGGCACAGGGTCAGACTGATTTGCATATGGCCATGTCTGAACTGGGGTGGTGGAGTGAGCTAAAGAATGATGATGGATTAGGCCCAGATCAGTTGACTGGGGGTGAGTGTTTGATTGGCTCAAACGTTCCGTCCATCATCCCCTTTTGTATCGCTTTGTTCGCCCTAAGTTGGCGGGGGTATGCCCAGACGTGGGTCCCTTGCTCACTTTGCCACTGGATTCAAGCAAGCCTGGCTGATGACGGCTGGAATGCCAGAAACCGGTCCTAGGATGCTTGTTTCCGGTCCAGGGAAGACATGGCTTGGCAGTTCGTGCTGGACTGTTCCCATGAGGCACAGGGTCAGACTGATTTGCATATGGCCATGTCTGAACTGGGGTGGTGGAGTGAGCTAAAGAATGATGATGGATTAGGCCCAGATCAGTTGACTGGGGGTGAGTGTTTGATTGGCTCAAACGTTCCGTCCATCATCCCCTTTTGTATCGCTTTGTTCGCCCTAAGTTGGCGGGGGTATGCCCAGACGTGGGTCCCTTGCTCACTTTGCCACTGGATTCAAGCAAGCCTGGCTGATGACGGCTGGAATGCCAGAAACCGGTCCTAGGATGCTTGTTTCCGGTCCAGGGAAGACATGGCTTGGCAGTTCGTGCTGGACTGTTCCCATGAGGCACAGGGTCAGACTGATTTGCATATGGCCATGTCTGAACTGGGGTGGTGGAGTGAGCTAAAGAATGATGATGGATTAGGCCCAGATCAGTTGACTGGGGGTGAGTGTTTGATTGGCTCAAACGTTCCGTCCATCATCCCCTTGTGTATCGCTTTGTTCGCCCTAAGTTGGCGGGGGTATGCCCAGACGTGGGTCCCTTGCTCACTTTGCCACTGGATTCAAGCAAGCCTGGCTGATGACGGCTGGAATGCCAGAAACCGGTCCTAGGATGCTTGTTTCCGGTCCAGGGAAGACATGGCTTGGCAGTTCGTGCTGGACTGTTCCCATGAGGCACAGGGTCAGACTGATTTGCATATGGCCATGTCTGAACTGGGGTGGTGGAGTGAGCTAAAGAATGATGATGGATTAGGCCCAGATCAGTTGACTGGGGGTGAGTGTTTGATTGGCTCAAACGTTCCGTCCATCATCCCCTTTTGTATCGCTATGTGGCATCGTTGGCATCCGAGTCTGTCAGGTCGTGTTGATGCTTGCCTATGTGGCATCGTTCGCGTCCGAGTCTGTTGTGTCGTGTTGATGTTTGGCTATGTGGCATCGTTGGCGTCCGAGTCTGTCGTGTCGTGTTGATGCTTGGCTATGTGGCATCGTTGGCGTCCGAGTCTGTCGGGTCATGTTGATGCTTGGCTATGTGGCATCATTCGCGTCCGAGTCTGTCAGGTCGTGTTGATGCTTGCCTATGTGGCATTGTTGGCGTCCGAGTCTGTTGGGTCGTGTTGATGCTTGGCTATGTGGCATCGTTCGCGTCCGAGTCTGTCAGGTCGTGTTGATGCTTGCCTATGTGGCATCGTTGGCATCCGAGTCTGTCGGGTCGTGTTGATGCTTGGCTATGTAGCATCGTTGGCGTCCGAGTCTGTCGGGTCGTGTTGATGCTTGGCTATGTGGCATCGTTGGCGTCCGAGTCTGTCAGGTCGTGTTGAGGCTTGGCTATGTGGCATCGTTGGCGTCCGAGTCTGTCAGGTCGTGTTGATGCTTGGCTATGTAGCATAGTTGGCATCCGAGTCTGTCGTGTCGTGTTGATGCTTGGCTATGGGGCATCGTTGGCGTCCGAGTCTGTCGTGTCGTGTTGATGCTTGGCTATGTGGCATCGTTGGCGTCCGAGTCTGTCGGGTCATGTTGATGTTTGGCTAAGTGGCATCGTTCGCGTCCGAGTCTGTCGTGTCGTGTTGATGCTTGGCTACATTGAGTCGTTCGCTTACGTGTCTGTAGGTTGACGCTTGCCTATCTCGAATTTTGCGCGTACGAGTCTATCGCGTCAGGCTCCTTTCCTGCTGACTCGGACGTATAATATATTTTCCGGCCGAGTCGGTCGTAAATTTCAAGCTTTGCATCGTACTCAGCTATTTGTAAGGCGTGTGTACGGTTCGGTCGGAAAAAATGACGGGTCCGTGTCGGGTATTACGTTTTCCGGCCAAAATCGGAATCAACACCTAAGTAGTTGCAGAATGGTGAGGTGCAGCAAAAAAGTGAGGTTTAAGACATGTTAGGAGAGGGATTAGTGATTGGGCTACTTTGTATGAGTCTGTGGAAAGGTACACTTTAAATATACTGTATAATTTTCAGTGTCTGCTTTAAATGTGAAGTGCAGTGTGTCAACTTTTAAGGCCTTCATGGTAGTGTGACTGAAGTATGTCTCTACTTGCACATGTATTCCGATATGTGTTATGCATCTGAAGATGCTAGATGTATAAAACAGAGGTATACATCTATTTGTATATTTCTTTTATATATGAATGCTGCTATCAAAAGGTGAACACAAGAGATGAGAGAGGCATTATTGTAAAGGCAAACATTCTTAGGGTTTTAATCCCACAGCAGAAAGATGACTGCGATGGCAGAAATAGTATTCTTTCACTAGGTGGTGTTGTAGATCCTTTAATTCAATATTTAATACACAGCAGCCAATGCGTTTCACCCTTGCGGGCTTCCTCAGGGCTGCAAATATCAATACAAACATAATCAAAAAACCAAACTATTAAAAAACATGTTTTTAAATGTTATTTAAATGGATGTACATCAATATATCCCTAGACAAATCTTTATCATTCATGTACAAAACCTAAATCGTGGTGCAACTATGCAACATGACCAAGAAAACTTCTATGGTGCAAGGGTCAAAATAGTGTCCATTAAAATATGTACATTGATTGGTTACAATATTGTATACACTAATAGGTTTCAAAACTGACCCCACACAGGGGGACCCTAAAAGAACTGCTTCCATGTAGCAAGACAAAAGATGCTGATTTTAAACATGCATATTTAGGCCATCTATGATCAAGAAATGGCAAACTAAAGGAGGAAGGAAGGAAAAAAAGCGAAGTGAAGCTTAAGTAATGCCCCTTATATGCAAAGTATTAAAGAAACTCAGGAAACGAGGGGAGGGGAGGAGAGGAAAGATTTGAATTTAGGATGCTGAAATTTAGATGCTAAAGCAAAGAGACCAGAGGAAAATAAGAAGTTTGAAACCGAATTAAGTCAACAAATAAATAGGCTAAGATCCAAAATTCTTTCTTTTATACCCCAACGAAGGAAAAGGACACTCATTCTTATATTATTCTAAATACCACTTCTAGATCGTGTATGAGTCAAACAATCTGTTACCCACCAAGCGAGTGGTCCACAACATCAAGAAAGGGGGGGATTCCAGCGGGTGTTCGCCCAAATCGGTCCGTACTTTCTTAAATACTTATTTCGATCGCAGAGTCTAAAGAAAGGCAGGGCACAGGTCCATTAAAATTCTATGCTCTGGTTACAGAAACACAAACTCAGCGTGCACTAAATATTATAAGAGTCTAAATACACAGTATACCTGAGAAATATTTGATATCTGAAGATCCGTATTAACTGTCCCCTTCAAGAACCAAGGTATATGGAGTGCAGCGCGCTCAGTCGCAGGCCTGAAGACAAAGCAAATGTGCACAATTGCACAAAAGTCAAAGAGCGCTATAACTCACAAGTCCTATTATAAACGATAACAAGCCAAAATGGCCCAATGCACTTAAGAAACTTCTAATCACAAAATAGTATATCGAGCTTAAAAGTAGTCAAATCTGATCGATCAACATGCAGGTTTAATAACCCGTCTGGTTGCAGACATGCTGCACCATTTGATATTCATAAACAAAAACCCCAAGCACATAGCTCCAAGTCAATGTTATGGCGCTTGGTTGCTGAACACACTGATGTTACCCAAGTACATCCATGGTAAAACACTAACATTTTAAAGTATCCCCTGCGCAATATACATCGCCCAAGCACATCCGTGTTCAACCTTACCTATTCACGCGGCCATCAGGAAAACTCCTGTCACGTCGAGTATTTCGAGTAAAAAGCCATGCCATACCAACCGGAGTTTAAATAGCCATGTAGATTAACCAACTCGGGACAGCTGTGTTCTGGAAGGCGAAAAGCAGAGCACAAGAAAGCCAACCATGGCATCCATGTTACGATTCCTTAGATACAAAAAGCACGCCAAGTCGTAAACCTAATTTACAGAATTAAAAGTCTGTTCAGAAAGTTTTACAATATCAGCCCATTAATTCATAGTTGAAAGAAATGTTCTTTTTTAATACAGTTAAAAACTAAACACCTTTTTAGAGTGTATTATTTAAAAAATAAAATACTCATCCCCAGACTGAGAAAATAAAGGGACTCGAACCCTGTGGGTGCATAGACTAATAAACCCTGCTCAGTACGCTGTGCTGTCTGACACCTTTGAAATATTTGTCACTCCTAGCCTATTCATGTACATGTACGACCAATTAACCAATTCAAAAACGCCGCAGAAAAAGTTATAGAATCGATTCTAGACTAAAAACCATTCTCCAATGAGTGTTTTATTCAAATATAAAAAAATGAAGGATTGGCAGGACTCAAACCCTGCAGATGCTTATCTTTATCAACCTAGCTCAGTGCGCTGTGCTATCTGAGCCCATTGAGATCACAGTCACTTCCTGCCTATTTCTCCACAAGTGCACCCAATAATTAACCAAGCAAAACCATTCTCCAATGAGTGTTTTATTCAAATATGTATATTTTTATAAAAAATGAAGGATTAGCGGGACTCAAACCTTGCAGATGCTTATCTTAATCAACCTCGCTCAGTGTGCTATGCTATCTGGGCCCGTTGAGATTGCAGTCACTTCCTGCCTATTTCTCCACAAGTACATCCAATAATTAACCAAGCAGAACCACCACTGGAAAAGAACTAGAGAACAGCTATGTTAAATAAGAAAGATGGTCGATCTCGATCTCAGGCCCATCCAATAAGTAGGTCCAAGCGAATATCCTCACATACACGAACGATGGAAATGAAACCACATTGATTCATATACCTAACCAAAGATAACAAAAGTTCTCTGCTACGTGGGAAGACACGGGGAGACGTAAGTCATTGCCAGATGCGCAAGGAGACATAGACCCTTCTTTAGTCTCACCATTTCTTGATGTACAGGGTGTGGCATCATAATTTTAAGCAAAACGATGTTTGGACAATGCAGAACATGTTGAAATGACAAACTTCTCGTTTACTAACGCTGTCACGAGTAGACAACTAGTAGCTTATAAAGCAGTGTCAGTAAACATATAGGATCTGTCAAAGAAAGTGATGCATTTCCGTGTCCAAATTTAGGCCCTCAGTTGTAGATCTCAGTCTACAGATCCATTTGGCTTCTAGTTGGCGTAGGCACAATTCCCTATCACCACCCCTCTGCAAAGGGGGTACCTAGTCAATAGTAGGGGTGGGCGGAATTTGCGGAGTTGCCTTACGCAAAATTCCGCGAAACGGCAAGAAATCTCCGCGATCACGCGGAATTTCGCGTGCTCGCGGAGATTTTGCTGCACCCGTTGCCAGAATGAATCCTGCCCTGCATATTTATCCACGAAGATGCCACCGTTTTGTGCAATACCTCTACTCAACTGGAGTACTTTCTACTGGCTAATCAGTAAGTGCTACCTCGTTGGGTAAATGTATAGTGCCTTTCCTACACTGCAGTTGCGTAAAGGACCAGAAGAATTGTCTCCAGTGACCTCGTGTGTCTGTAACTTTGCCACGGCGTCGGAAAGGCGCTGGGGTCCTTTGAGTAAGCTGTCCATTATAGTGGGGAAAGGGCGGGAAGACGTTGCATACCGCTAGTGTAAGTGGGGCGGGGCCAAACGGGCAGGGCTTCCATGCAGTTCACATGCCTCTTGTTTATAAAGGGTCAGTGCACGATCTGAGCAGCAGATGAGGAGGAAGAACATCCTGGTCACTGGACCTACACTGGGATTGCGCTTGAGAAAATCAAGGATGCAAAGACCTCCATCAGGGATTACAGCTAATGTTTGACGGTAGATATGGGCAGAAAGCACTCCTGCTTAGCCTCGACCTTGCTCACGAATTTTTTGTGCTGATTAATGCGTTACAGAATTTGAGCTTCAACTCGGGCACCTGCTTTATTTAAATCTGTAAGTGCTTCCTGGTGAGGTTTAATTACCTCATGCACCCAAATTCCGTTCCGCCGCGGATCGCGGAAGTTTTGACATTTCCGCGTTCCGCACGGAACGCGGAAATGCCGAAATTTTGCAAGTTCCGCGAGCGGAACGGAATTTGCCGCCCACCCCTAGTCAATAGCGTGGAATTTGAAATTAGACCTGTTTCTTAATGAGGTACACTCATGGGACACTAATATGTAAGTTACATCGCCATTCAGACATGCCCTCCTATGTTCTTGAATGCGTATTTTTAAGGGCCGTACTGTACTCCCTACATAGATTTTATCGCACATGTACACAATCATATAGATCACAAATCGTGTTAGGCAGTTGATGAAGTGCCTGATAGTGTAAGATCTGTCCATGTTATATTTAAAGATTTTAGTGATTTGTCCCAACTTGCAGATGTTGCACCCGCCACGAGGAAAAAACCCCATCGGGCGCGTAAGCCACATTTCCTGTACCTTTTTGATAGGTCGTGTGTAACTGGGGCACACCACCTCTCTGATGGTCCTACATCTTCTGTAGACGACACTTGGCTTATTCTGTATGAGATGACCTACCCCTGGTACACCCTTCAACAGATGCCAGTGTTTCCTGAGGATTTTAAACACATCTTGGTTATAGGCAGAGTTTGTAGTAATGAACGACAAGCGTTCCTTGTTTGTCCTCCTTTTCGGTGCTGGTGTTTCCACACGTTCCAATTGGTTGGCTCTCTCCAATGCTTGAGAGAGAACGGGATCCCTGTACCCCTTACGTTTGAGGCATTGTACTAGCTCTTGGCTATGGTTCTTATACTGCATTTCTTCACTGCAGTTTCTTTTTATACGTACTAACTCCCCATAGGGAATGGCTCTCTTGGTACTCGAGGGATGCGAACTCTGAAAATGGAGTAAACTGTTGACAGATGTTTCTTTTCTGTAGAGAGTGCTCTGCAAGGTGTTATTCTGCACATATAGAGAAAGATCCAGAAATTGGATCCTTGACCTGGACATAGTCATTGTGAATTTCACATTTAAGGAGTTGTTATTCAGATAGGAAAAATATGATTTAAAGGTTTCCTCTGATCCAGACCATCTGATGAAAATGTCGTCGATAAAGCGCCCCCAAAAGTTGATATATTCAGTCCATGGTGCGGCTGCCTGGGCCCATACGTATACCAACTCCACCCACCCTATGAAAAGGTTGGCATACGAGGGGGCAAATTTGGACCCCATTGCGGTCCCCTGCAGTTGTTTAAACCAGGAGTCGTCGTACAGAAAGTAGTTGTTATCCAGTATCAAATGTATCATGTCGAGTATCATTTTGTTGTGGTCATAATGACTGGCGCTTCGTGATGATAAAAAGTGCTCCACCGCTCTGCACCCTAGGTCCTCTCTTATACAAGTGTACAGGGATTCTACATCTAGGGTGCAGAGCCATAGTGAATCATCCCACACAAGGCCATCTAGTTTGTTTAGCAAATCTGTAGTGTCCTTTATATAGGACGGGAGGTTGTGCACCATTGGCTGCAGAAAAGAGTCCACAAACTGAGCCATTGGTTCAGTGAGTGAACCTATGCCAGAGATGATGGGCCGGCCAACTTCTGTAGAAGACACTTGGCTTATCCTATACGAGATGACTTATTATCACGAAGATCAGGAATAATAATGACCTGATAATACGGGAAGCAGACAAAGGGGGCAACATTGTCCTTATGAATAGAAGGGATTATGAGTTGGAGGTTCGTAGACAGTTATCCAATACCGTCTGTTATGAAAAAATAAGCTTAAATCCATGTCCTCTTGCCTCTATTACCATTAAGGATAAACTAAATCATTGGAGGGAGGTTGGTCAGTTATCGGACATTGAACACAAGTTTCTACTGGTGGAACATCCCAAACATCCTTGTTTATATCTTTTGCCTAAGATACATAAAAAAGAGAAGTTCCCTCCTGGCCGGCCGTGCACTCATGAAACCACCCAGGAACTACCCATGCACTCATCCATGTACTCAAGCACTACCCCTGCACTCTTGCAATCACCCTGGCACTACCCAAGCACTCATACAAACAACCAGGCACTACCCATGCACTCATGTAATCACCCAGGCACTACCCATGCACTCATACATGCACTCAGGCACTCCTCCAATCACCCAGGGACTACCCATGCATTCATGGAATCACTTAGGCACAACCCATGCACTCATCCATGCACTCAGGCATTATCCCTGCGCTCATGCAATCACCCAAGCAGTACACATGCACTCCTCCAATCACCCAGACACTACCCATGCACTCATGTAATCACTCAGGGACTACCTAGGCACTCCTCCAATTACCCAGGCACTACCCGGGCACAACCCATGCACTCATGTAATCACTCAGGCACTACCCATGTACTCATCCATGCACTCAGGCACTACCCCTGCACTCATGCAATCATCCAAGCAGTACACATGAACTCCTCCAGTCACCCAGGCACTACCCATGCACTTATGCAATCACCCAGGTTATACCCATGCACTCATCCATGCACTCAGGCACTATGCATGCACTCATGCAATCTCACAGGCACTACCATGTACTTCTCCAATCATTCAGGCAGTCCACATGCACTCCTCCAATCACCCAGGCACTACCCATGCACTCATCAAATCACTCAGGCACTACCCATGTACTCATCCATGCACTCAGGCACTACCCCTGCATGATTGCAATCACTCAGGCAGTACACATGCACTCCTCCAATCACCCAGGCAGTAGCCATGCACTCATGCAATCACCCAGGCACTACCGATGCACTCATCCATTCTCTCAAGCACTACCCCTGCACTCATGCAATCACACAGGCACTACCCATGTACTCCTTCAATCACCCAAGCACTACCCATGCACTCCTCCAATGACCCAAGTACTACCCATGCATTCATGGAATCACTTAGGCACAACCCATTATCCCTGCGCTCATGCAATCACCCAAGCAGTACACATGCACTCCTCCAATCACTCAGACACTACCCATGCACTCATGTAATCACTCAGGCACTACCCATGCACTCATCCATTTACTCATGCACTACCCCTGCACTCATGCAATCACTCAAGCAGTACACATGCACTCCTCCAATCACCCAGGCACTACCCATGTACTTATGCAATCACCCAGGCAGTACCCATGCACTCATCCATGCACTCAGGCACTACGCATGCACTCATGCAATCTCACAGGCACTATACAAGTACTCCTGCAATCACTCAGGCACTATCCCTGCACTCATGCAATCACTCAGGCAATTTTTCTATTTTTAACCAGTTTATGTGGTTTTGTAAGAATTTTTTTTTTTAACAATTTAATTTTTTTTTGTATTTTCTTTTTTTTGGGTGTTTTTTACTTTTTTTAAACAAAAGTACATTCAACAGTCCATTATAACTATTTGGGGAAAAAAAGAAAAAGAAGATTTGGGAGCATATAAAAAAAATTAACACGTGTGCTTTTATTGCATTGAGTATAACATCAATGCATTGCTCCCCAACGCAGAGTTTTGCATCACATTTTTACAGTTGATTGAAGCATCCACAAGCTCAGGGAAAATGTGTGGCTGAGGTGAAGGTGGATCTCCTGCAGTTGACGTAAATGGAGAATTTGGGTCAACCTGGGCAGCTTGTTCATTTTTTTCTTTCTGCATGAATTCTTTTGCCAAATGAACTGGGTGAATGGTCTCCAGATGCTTTTTCATAGAGGATGTTCCGCAAGAGTACTTTTTTTCAGATCCTCTTGAAAGTACTCTTTTGCACAATTTGCAAGTAACTTTTCTTTCGTTGACCTTTTTTCACCCTCTGGCACTGTAAAGAAAGCCCAAACAACACTCTCCTTTCTTTTTTGACAGGCTCCTCCACATCAGTCTACCTCTTCCAGGAGATCTTCTTCTGGATGACTGGATGCCATTTTTAAGAAAAAAAAGTCAAAGAACACTCCTAAAAAAGAAATTGTAACAGCCTAGAATATACAGGTCTTGCCAGGAAGACACACCGAAAATAAGAGAAATAAAATAGGTGTTAGATCCTCCCTCTAACAGAATGAAAAGATTTTAAACCAATCAGAATCTTTCTTTTCAGGTCACATGGAGTCGCGTAGGGTGCGCGCACCCATCGCTTGCACGTCGCACACTCGTAAAATTTCATATACATAATTATAAAGTATAAATAGGTGTTTATAAAATATTTTAAAAAGTATATTAGTGAAAGTGTTTAAGCAAAACTGATATTTAAACTCTGTACAGTGATATTTCACACTTTGCGCGACCCCAGAAATACATGCCGGCAAGGTTTGCGCATCATACGCGCATACGTCGCGTACTCGTAAAATCTCGTACAGTTAATTCTAAAGTATAAATTCCTGTTTATAAATTGTTTTCTAAAGCATATTAGTGAAAGTCCTTAACCAAACCTAATATTTAAAATTTCTACAATGATATTTCATACTTTTGAAATTACGCCAGAGTCGCGATTCCTGCGCGATTCCGGAAATACGCGGCAGCAGGGTTACGCACCCTGAATCCGCACACCCATCGTGTAGGTTCGCGTAGGGTGCGCGACTCCTTTGTAAAAATTAAAAAGAAAAAAAATATCATAAATCAATAAAACAACTTTCACAGTATTAAAAGCATTATTTCAAGTAAATATAAATTTAAATTGTTCACATAAATAACAGAATACATTTTTAGTAGTGTATGATATATGTATTTTAAAAGAGTGATTTAAAGAAGATTTTAGAAAAACTGTGAATAATTTTAAAAAGAAAAGTTCAAAAATATACTTCCAATCATTTTTAAATAAAAGGAATTCTATAAAACACTTAGAAATACCATAAAAAAGCTAAGAAATTCACTGAAAAAAACACAGGTTTCAGGGACATTATAGTTAGGTTGACATTTCACTCGTACAAAACCAGAGAAATTCGGCCATTATAACTCGCGCCCCCGCAATGCACTGCTGATGATGTCACATATTACATCACTCATGACATGGTTAGTGACATCACTGATGACATCTCAAATGACATCACTGATGACATCATCCACGTGATCATCTGATGCACCTCCGCCCACCCTAATATAACCTTTGATACACCCACTCTAAAATACAGACTACCAATCTCGAAACCATAGACGGACCAATACCAGTTAGTACATATCTGCTCACTGATTCATACGTCTACACACACATCCACTCACTAACCCATACAGTCACTCATATACGCAGTCATTCATCAATACAGCCACTGATATATCCACTCATACACCCATATAGACACTCTCACACTGCCTCTCACCCAAAGAGTTACTCAAACACCTAGTCAGTCACCCAAAGAATCAATCACACTGCCATTTACTCACCTATACAGTTATACACACACACCACCTCACTTATTCATACAGATAGTACCATATACGTACTCTCTTCTACAATTAGTGACATAAGCACACACTTATCCATGCAGCCACTGTCACAATCACTCACTGTCACATTTAGTCACTTATATACTCTAACACTCACATATACTGCCTTTCACATATGTAGTTACTTACACATATTCCACTGAGACATCCATTCACTCACCAACACAGCTATACGTACCCTCACTCACCCATACAGCCCCTAACACGCACACTCATGAACCCATACATCCTCTGAATCACCCACTCACACATCCATGCAAGTACTCACATGAACCCCCACCCACCCACACAGACACTCAGGCACCCATACAGGTAATCAGACAACCAATCATTAACCCATATAGACACTCATGTACCTACTCACCAGCCCATGCAGCCGCTCACACACCAACTGACAGACTGATACAGACATTCACACAGATTAGTCATTCACCCATGCATTCACTAAGAAACGTTTAATCGCTCCATTATACAGTCAGTCACGCACCCACTAAATCATCCATTCAGACACTCATACACCCACTCATTCTTCAATAAACCTTGCATGTATATATATATATAACATTCTTAAACTTTTTTGAAACACTCAGTCACTGGATGGCGTCATCAGTGATGTCATTTGAGATGTCATCAGTGATGTCACTAACCATGTAATTAGTGATGTAATATGTGACATCATTAGCAGTGCATTGCGGGGGCACGAGTTATAGTTAGCTCTATAACGGCCGAATATCTCTGGTTTTGAACGAGTGAAACGTCAACCTAACTATAACGTCCCTGAAACCTGTGTTTTTTTCAGTGAATTTCTAAGGTTTTTTAAATGCTAATTCCTAACTATAACGTCCCTGAAACCTATGGTTTTTTCCAGTAAATATATATATAAATATATACACACATTACCTACTGACGGTCGCCAGTAGGTAGTTATAGTTAGGACCTTATTTCCATAGGAAAAGCATTTTTTTACTTGCCTATAACTTTGGTGATGTTTGACCGATCTTCATAAAATTTTCCCAAAAAAGTGGCAATGTAGGTTTTTGTTGTCACGGAACGTTTGTGGGTGATCCATGCAGTGGGGACTGAGAATTTGGGGCATGAAATAAGGGTGTAATGTTAATTCCCATAAGAACCTTTAGCCACACCTTCAGCCTGAACCGCTGAATGGACTTATACCAGATTTGGCAGGGAGATAGATGTTGGTTCAAGGAAATGCTTTTTGCCTATTTGGTGTAAATCTGTTCAGTAGTTTTTGCAGAATTTAAGCCAAAAATTATAGTCATATCTCTGGCCGTGGAGGTTTCGTGATGAATCGTGAATGCACGCGCCAACGGCAATGCTCTGATTGGCTGGACGTAACCTGACAAGAAAGTTGTGGCTGCCATTTTATCAGGAATAGTTCCCAGGGCTGAAAATTTCTGAAAAAACTAACATAAGGGGTCAGAGTAGAGGTACTCTAACCCCATGTTTGAGAAATGGGTATGTTAGTGGCATAAGTTATGCGTCCAATATTGTTTTTTTATCGCATGTGATATTTGACACAACGACGTGACCACCAGCACAGCCCCCCCATGTACCATCGTGGGGACATTGCGACTATTAACGTTGTCATAAATATTGGTGAAAATATTAAAAATATATTAGTATATCAATAATACACATTGTTATAGAGATATTGAGATTTTTATAAATGTTTTTATAGAGTTATTTATATAGTGAGTTATCTACTCTGATGGTTAGAATTAATTATGTAGTTATAATTTTTTTATGTGATGGTGGCTATTGAATTCCTGCTTTTCCTTTCCAACGTCATCGTGATCTCCGGCCTCACCACAAAAACGTTAAATAGATTTTAGAGATGGTTGTTCTAGAAATACCACAGAAAAACAGGAGATCACTGTTTTCTCAAAGGCTCCCACATAGAGACCCGCCAGGCTCGGGGCGAAGGTACTGCCCATCGAGGTCCCGTGGGTCTGTAGATAGTTGGTGCCCTCGAACTCAAAATAATTCTTGGTTAGTGCTATCTCAGCTAGGTTCAATATAAAGGCCCGTGGTGTTTGATACTGCCAGTCTTCTGCAAACAAGATATCCTCCAGAACCCTGAGGGTTTCTCTCTGTGGTATGTTAGTGTTTAGTGCCTCTATGTCAAGACCTATGAGGAATTCACTGAGAGGGTCGAAATCCAGATCTTCAGATGATTCAAAATGTCCAAGGTATCCCGCAAATATGCTGGCAGGTTCTGGACCAGAGGTTTGAAGTGTTCGGTAATAAATCCCTAGTGTGTAAAATACAGTAATACGTGTGCAGAGATGTGTTTTCACTTACTGGACAAGGTGCGACAGTCGCGGTGAATGGCGATGTCGTGACGTCCCAAATAACTAAATAGGTCTGAAAGATGATTTTTAAAGAAACTTAGTAGAAAAATATGAGTTTCAACATGCTTTGAAAGAAGTATGTATAAAGTAATATATGGAGTTCAATGTTCAGAATGGATTTTTTTACATATTAAGTTTGGATGTGTTGGTGGCCACTGAATGCCTGCTTTTGTTTTCCGCTTTTGCAATGTGTCCGCGGGCATCGCGAATACCGACGCCATCGCGATCTCCGGAGTCACCGCAAAAACGGAAAATAGTGTTTGAAGACGTTTTTTCTGGGAAGTCACTACAAAAAATATGAGGTCACTCACACATACAGTCACTTATATACTCCAACACTCACCTATACTGCCTTTCACATATGCAGTTACTCACCCATATACTTCTG
This sequence comes from Calotriton arnoldi, assembly GCA_963921515.1. Lineage (NCBI taxonomy): Eukaryota > Metazoa > Chordata > Amphibia > Caudata > Salamandridae > Calotriton > Calotriton arnoldi. Next base: position 505,388 of record CAWUFW010009871.1, read on the forward strand.
AGACATCCATTCACTCACTGACGCAGCCATATGCACACTCACTCACTCATACAGCCCCTCATAGATGCACTCAACAACCCATACAGCCAATGATTCACCCACACTCATCCATGCAGGGAGTCACACACACCCTCACCCACCCACCCAGACACTTATACTGCCATACAGGTACTCAGACATCCAATCAATAACCCAATACAGCCACTCATGTGCCTACTCGCCAACCCATACAGCCACTTACACACCAACTGACAGCCTGTCAAGTTGATTTATGCAGAGAATCATTGTTCTTTTTATCTTTATTGCTTTCATAAGCACTGAAGGGCAAGAGGGCAAGCACCAGTGCACTGTGGATGGGACAACGAACACCACCACAATTACCACCAACAGCACCGCGAGCATGGCAGATGGTTCTGCTGACCCCATTAAGTCATGTCTATTATTCTTACTTTTAACTATTCCAACTAGTAATAATTATGGCCTTGTGTATGTATACTGTTTAGTTTTTTTCAGCTCCCCTATCTAATATTTGTTATTCCTACATTTGCCTGCGTTTTCAATCTTTTCTTTTCCGCAGTCGACATTCTCCTATCTTATCTTTCTTAACCCCCTTTTAGTAAGGTTTCTGTTAGAACTGGGGGTCTCTAGTTGGCAGAATTAGGTACCGTTGTCCAAATAGGGACCCTTGCTTATAGTCAGGGTGAGGGGGATACACTACTAAAATAACCCCTGCTCACCCCCTTGGTAGCTTGGCACGAGCAGGCAGGCTTATCTCCAGAGGCAGTGTGTAAAGCATTTGTGAACACATACAGTAATAATACACACAAAAGAAGGGGTGAGGGTACGGACTCACCTACCCCGAACACCCTGTAAACACTTTATGCACCAGAAGGAGTAGGGAGTAATAAAATATGTAACATAAAGGCACCTGCAATATGTGATAATACTGCCCTCACTCACACAAATGTGTGACATGGTTCATCATTGGGCTGCTACCAAAAACACCCCAGCGTAGCCACGCATGGGGTGGAGCAATAGGGTGGGGGAAGACAATACAACACACAAAAAAGACACAAAATAATTCTATAGTGACTGGGAACGTCGGTAGTGAAGGTGCAGTGTGAAGTGAATTAAAACTAGCTCGGAAGTGTCGCTGTGCCTAAAACTTTATTCCTGGATCTTCCGGCCAGAGTTAAAAAGTGTAAAGGATGGTGGTGATTGGGAGATTCTATGTGCTCCTAGCACCCCTCCTTAACTGCAAGGTGGTCAACATGTTTCGGCCGTTAGTGTATGCCCCTCGTGTAGGGTCACGCCGGCCTTCCTCAGGACTCTACCTTTCCCAGTATGCTCTCACTCTCACCTCCAATTGAGATAAGAGGATAATTAAAGGTCAGTTCCTTCCGTGTTGAGGAATTTTCTCCAATGGGTCATGTAAGTACTAAGGAACCGATAAGAAAAACAGAAGGAGACAACCAATCAGGAATAGTAGTCTCCTATAAATAAACGCAATGTTGTGTTGAAAAATTGATAAGAGCCACAATACAAACCGGGGTGTCATTCATACCACACGGAATGACTATAGTGTCTGTCCCATCTATTATTACGTGTGCCAAAGAAAATGTTAAAAGAGACTATAAAATCAGTGATCATATCTACAATTAAAAAATTATTATATAATTATATACATACTAATTGTATATATACATTTCTCCAGCATCTTAAATCATCAGGCTTACGTCCACACAACCAATGCTGCTGGCCACTAGGGGTCCGGTGTGTATCTTTACTCAACGAGTTTACCCTAAAGTCAAATTAGAACTGGCGGCGGGCAAGGGGAGACCCCCTGTAGTCACACTCTTTACAGGAAGGGGATAAAAACAAGAAATAGTAGGTGAGATCATTATATCCTAAACTTGAGTCCACACTGCAAGACCTTTCTTCATTTCTAATAGGTCCTAACAAATCATCGGAGTCATGGTTGAGACAATTAGGGCCATTGAAACGGTGCAAGTGGCATGTTATAGCCGATGGTTGTTGCTGCTGGATCCCAACAAGCCAAGTGAAGCTGATCGTACTGTGGGGCAGCTACCAACTACATATTACCGGTGCGTAATGAGAGCCCGGACCCTGGGTACATCGCCTGATGCTAGTTTCTTACCTAGCGGTAAACAGTGGTATTATTAAATATCAGCATAGTGCCCCTCACGTTCTGGTATTTACTAACAGTATTCTAACACTACTGGAGGTATTCTACTCGGTAGATAAAATCCACCCTTTGTGTCCCCCTCATACACACATACATACACTCTCTCCTTACTACGCCAAAGGTGGTGCTCCGCTGGCACTGCTCGCCTCCGTCCGCCGTGTAGAGTGACAGCGGAGGCGAGCGTGAGATGTTTTATCCTTCTCAAGCGGAAGTTCATGGTTCTGGTCACCTGATGTGCGTCGTGCACGTGATGACATCACCTGCAACCCAGTCTAAGCACATCAACTAAAGCGCTCACCCTCCACTCAGGTATATCTAACGCACGGTTCCCGTCACCCGACTTGCAACGTGCACGTGGTGACGTCACCAGCAACCATGTCTGTGCGTGTCGTATAGAGCGTTCACCCTGTACTGAACCATTACTAGGGGTTCCAATGCCAGTCGCCGTATAAAAATCGACATAAGTCCGTGGGCTCCTCCGGGTGATCAACAATGTATGTCTATATATATATATATACATAGTCAGGAGATGTTATCTCAGCTTTTTGAAACCTCTCCCAGACTTCCCAAAATAAAAATGCTGGTACACAGGTTAAATATATGGAGGCAAATAATAAGTGGAGGCAAGTAAATACCGTGACTTAATGGAGAGAAAAAGAAGGTTTAATCATGTAATAGTGCAAGGTTAATACCCAATTAAAAAAGGGACATACATTGAATTCAATAACAATACCTTATTTCAATCAACCCTTGTGAGAGGCCATAGTGTAAGTGGATCCTTAGAGGCTGAGATATAGTTTATATGAAGGTGTGATAAAAATACAGTACGGAGGGAGCTGATATACTGATAATTGGAACTAGATTTTAACGATTCAGAGCATTCCATGGGATATCATCATTGAGTCCTACTTCATGGCTACGCAGGCGATACACCCATTTTTGTTCCCTCAAGAGTAGGGCTCTAGTCTTGTCCCCTGTAGAGCTGTCGACTCTCAGTTTCTCTATGACAGTCCATGTTAGCTCTTCAACAGTATGATGTTTCTCCAAATAGTGTGCCGTCAGTTTAGTATTAGACCTCATACACCTTATGGTACTACGGTGTTCCATGATGCGTGTCTTAACCCTACGGTTAGTCATACCTACATACCGCATCTGGCATGGACAGGTAATGAGGTAAATGACACCCTCTGAGTTACAATTTGTCTGCGTCCTTTGTTCCCAGGGGTAGGTAAGGCCCACATCAATGGATTTAGTATTGTTTGTGAGGTGGCAAACATTGCAGCTTCCACATCTCGAATGGCCTCGTACTGGAGGCAGTTGACCTGTAGTCAATGTTCTACTAGATGGCAAGAGAACAGGTCTGGTATGCACTAACATGTCTTTTAAATTGGCACTCCGCTTATAAGAGAATAAGGGTTTCTCAATCTTCAGTCCATTGGTATTGAGTATTCTCCAGTGTTTCAATATTACTCGTCTGATTTGGTGCGACGCCGTATTAAAGGTAGTAACACACACTGGTTTGTCAATGTTGGGTCTGGTAGCTATCTCCAGGAGATTTTCTCTGTCATTATTTGTGGCTCTTTTCCTAGCTTTCTTGATGGTACGTTCCGGATACCCCCTTTGGGAGAGTTTTCTAGAGAGGACGGTAGCTTCCTCTTTAAAGCTGGATTTCTCTGTGCAATTCCGTCTCAGGCGAAAAAATTGGCCCACTGGCAGGTTTTCTCTGAGAGATTTCGGATGGAAACTTGCAAAAGAGAGTAAGGCATTCTTATCGGTGGGTTTATGATAGACTTTCGTATGTAGTTTTCCTCCCTTGGGTATAATCATAAGATCCAGGAAAGGTAATCCTGTCTTAGTGACCGTAGATGTAAAGTGAAGTAGGGGGTTTCTGTGATTCAACCAATCCAGGAAGAGGGTTACTGATGGTTCATCACCCTTCCATATAAGAAGCACATCATCGATGTAGCGGCGCCATACTTTAATGTTCTCTCTCCATGGACAAGCCGGGTCATAGATCACTGTTTTCTCAAAGGCACCCACATACAGACCCGCCAGGCTCGGGGCGAAGGTACTGCCCATCGAGGTCCCGTGGGTCTGTAGATAGATGGTGCCCTCGAACTCAAAATAATTCTTGGTTAGTGCTATCTCAGCTAGGTTCAATATAAAGGCCCGTGGTGTTTGATACTGCCAGTCTTCTGCAAACAAGATATCCTCCAGAACCCTGAGGGTTTCTCTCTGTGGTATGTTAGTGTATAGTGCCTCTATGTCAAGACCTATGAGGAATTCACTGAGAGGGTCGAAATCCAGATCTTCCAGATGATTCAAAATGTCCAAGGTATCCCGCAAATATGCTGGCAGCTTCTGGACCAGAGGTTTAAGAAAGAAGTCGCAAAATTGCGACAGCGGCTCCAGTAGGGATCCGATCCCCGACACAATAGGCCTCCCCGGTGGCGGTCGGGCAGGTTTGTGTATTTTGGGGAGAATATAAAAATACGGTATTCTTGGTTGGTTCTTAATAAGATATTCTGCCTCATGTTTAGAAATCCAATTATTCACTGCACCTTCCTCCACCAGGGTGGCAATTTCTTTGGTAATGTCAGGCGTAGGATCTCCTCCTAGTCTTTGGTAGTTCCTGTCATCCGATAGTAAGCGTAGACATTCATTGTCAAACGTGGTCTTATCCAAAACCACTATCGCTCCTCCCTTGTCCGCCGGTTTCAAAATAATGGTCGGATTATTCTGAAGTTCCTTCATAGCCGCCTTCTCAGTGTTAGTCATATTTGAGAAGGAGCGTCCATCCTGTGTCCGTATGTTCTCCAAGTCATGAACCACAGCATGTTCAAAGGTGCCTATCTCCTGTGGGAGGTTAGCCAGCTGTGGTGTGAAGGTAGATTTAGGACGCAGGGTTGTATCTCCTGTTGCCAGATTCCTTTCCTCCATGTCCTCAAAAAATACTCTAAGGCGGACGCTTCTAAAAAAGGTTGCCAGCTCTTGACGTAACTGGAAATGGTCTAGGTGGTTCGTAGGGACAAAGCCCAAGCCTTTATTAAGGAGATCCTCCTGAGTCTTGGTGATGATCGTTGATGAAAGATTAACCACTAAAGATGTTCCCTGCTCGTTCCCGGTTGCATGCTCTGGGCCATGCTCCTGGTCACCCATTGGTTCAAATCCTGGTCCTGGTCCTCCCAAGTAACCCTCTGTTGCCCTCTCTGTTTGCCCCTGCCCATGTTCCTGCCTCTCCCTAAAAAAGGCATCTGTGGTTGTTGAAATTGAGCTGTTTGGAAATGGGGGTTCTGAAAACCTGGATGTTGAGGAAAACCCATCATTGGCCCGTTGTAACCCTGGTTCGGATAATTCTGAAAGGGATTGGAAAAGAAAGGTCTTTGTCCCCTTTGATATCCACGGCCTCTCCCTCTCCTACGCTGTGGGAAATCATAGTCACTACTATCACTGGAACTGCTCGCAGTGTCCCGACGTTTTCTGCCCTGTGAATTGCCCTTAATCCCGTCTGCTAACTTATGTTGGGCATACTCGTCAGTAGTGTACGGGTAGACCTTCTCATTAGAAAATTTCCTCAAGTCTTTCTGTAATTTTGTTATCTTGGATTGCATCAAATACTCCCGGTATTCACCCAATTCCGTATTGACTACATCCAGCTTATGACTGAACGTGGACATAACAATCTCTGCCTTCAGACCTGTCTCAGTGGTCTGTATCTGGATCCACAGGGTATCGGCTAGTCTTTTTGCAGTGCTAATAATCAGGACCAGCCAATCCCTGGTGCATTTCCACGCGATCAGAGCCCAATCCCTTCTAAACGACGCATCCTCAAGGAAGATGAGGGGTTCATTAGTGACCAGGAGACCGCGTGGAGCCGCATTCCCCCTCAAATACTCGGTAAGGATGGCCCCATGGAGTATGGTCTTCACATGGGACCTCTTAAGCTCTAAAAGTGTGTCCCAACCTTCTCCCTGTGTGAGGACCCTGTGCACTGCAGGGTCCCCCAACAGTGACGGACCTGCCAAGATCTCAGTCACCACCTCCTCTCCATAGGACAAGCCCTGTTCTTGTGCCATGTTCAAGCAAAGAGTTGATGGATATATATCTCAATGTATATATATATATATATATATATATATCATATATATATATATATATATATATATATATATACTCTCCGATATACCTGATTGATTAATTGTGCTGGAAAAAGGATGTACAAATAAGTTCCGTTTTCCCCTGCAGCTGAACCGCCGCTCAATACAATAATACACACAAAAGAAGGGGTGAGGGTACGGACTCACCTACCCCGAACCCCCTGTAAACACTTTATGCACCAGAAGGAGTAGGGAGTAATAAAATATGTAACATAAAAGCACCTGCAATATGTGATAATACTGCCCTCACTCACACAAATGTGTGACATGCTTCATCATTGGGCTGCTACCAAAAACACCCCAGCGTAGCCACGCATGGGGTGGAGCAATAGGGTGGGGGAAGACAATACAACACACAAAAAAAGACACAACATAATTCTATAGTGACCTTTAATTATCCTCTTATCTCAATTGGAGGTGAGAGTGAGAGCATACTGGGAAAGGTAGAGTCCTGAGGAAGGCCGGCATGACCCTACACAAGGGGCAAACACTAACGGGCGAAACATGTTGACCACCTTGCAGTTAAGGAGGGGTGCTGGGAGCACATAGAATCTCCCAATCACCACCATCCTTTACACTTTTTAACTCTGGCCGGAAGATCCAGGATTAAAGTTTTAGGCACAGCGACACTTCCGAGCTAGTTTTAATTCACTTCACACTGCACCTTCACTACCGACGTTCCCAGTCACTATAGAATTATTTTGTGTCTTTTTTGTGTGTTGTATTGTCTTCCCCCACCCTATTGCTCCACCCCATGCGTGGCTACGCTGGGGTGTTTTTGGTAGCAGCCCAATGATGAAGCATGTCACACATTTGTGTGAGTGAGGGCAGTATTATCACATATTGCAGGTGCTTTTATGTTACATATTTTATTACTCCCTACTCCTTCTGGTGCATAAAACACATACAGTAACACAGTGACAACACTACAGATGGACACCACACAGGTTGTACTATAACAATAAGTATTTTTATATAGACTTATCACAAGACCCAAAAAGACAAAAATCCACAATACACTATGAAAAATATGACTGTCAATGGTAGAAAATAGTTCAGTTCAATAAAGATGGTAAATGCGACACTCAATGTTCAATGTCCCTTTGGATGCGTAACGCGATACAAACAAAAGAGTTGCAGGGAAGGTGATGCATCAGTTCCTTACACGCAAGAACGGTGATGCGTCGGTTCCTTGCTCCGGAGGAGGTGATGCGTCGGTTCCCTACTGCAGCGTTGGGGATGGTGATGCGTCGGTTCCTTACCGCAGAGGAGGTGATGCGTCGGTTCTTCACCGCGTGGGGAGGTGATGCGTCGGTTTCTTACTGCGCTTCTGTGGTGATGTGACCACAGCGCCGTGATGCGATGATGACCTGGTGCAATGAAACAAAATGGCGTCTTCCTCTCGATGCGACACTCAGGGGGCAATGCGTGCGCGCCCGACGGCCGTGCGGCGACTCGGTGAATCTTATGAGCCGCGACAGGCTCTGCGACACGCTTCTCCGATGATGCGACGGCGTCTGATGTGACGGCGACACTCTTCTCCGGTGATGCGAGGTGCTTCGGTGATGCGATGGCAACAGCGGCGGCACGCTTTCTCGGCGATGCGACGACAACTGCAGCGGCGGTGACACGCTTCTTCCTCGTGAGTCACGCTTCCAGCTCCCAGCGACACGCAGTCTCTCAGAAGGCCCAACACAACAGCAGGCACTTCAAATTCCCAGCAAGGGAATTCAGGGGAGCTGGTTGGTGAAGTATTGTGTCCCTGAGACTTCAGCAGGAGGCAAGCTCAATCTTCAAGCCCTTGGAGATGTTCTGCAAGATGATGAAGGTAGCACAAAGTTCCTTTCTCCTTTCTTTGGCAATCAGGCAACCACTGCAGGCCAATCCCTCAAACAGCGCACAGCATAGGGATAGTCTCCTCCTTCAGCTTCTCTGGTTCCTCTCCTCAGCAAAGGTTCGTCTTGTTTATTCCAGAAGTGATCTAAAGTCTGCGGATCAGGGCCCCAGTATTTATACCAATAAATCCTTTGTCCTCTGAAGGCAGAGGGTCCTGTACCTAGTCCAAACCAGTTCTGGGTGCATTCTGCCAGTGCACACCCTCTTCCTTTGTCAGTGTGGGCCAGGGACATCAGACGCACCACAGGAGGTAGAGCCAGCATTGTGGAAGGCAGGCACAGCCCTATTCAGGCCCAGGTGCTACTCCTCCCACTACTCTACATGCAGGTAGGTCTATTCAGCCCTGTGCTGACTCACCCTGTCTCATGGAGTCCCCCAGCCCCTGTCACTCACAAAACCAGACATACAATACACAAGCTAGCAGAGGCAGGCTGGATGGTTTATGCAAGAAAATACCTACTTTCTAAAAGTGGTTTTTTCAAACACAGAATGTTAAAACCAACTTCACTAAAAGATGTATTTTATCATTCTGAGTTCAGGCATACTAAATTAGTTTTTCTACCATGTTCCCTGGGTCAGTTAGGATTATAAGGTGTTATAATCAAACTGCCCATTCTGGCCTATGGGGACAGGTAGCCTAGCAATAGTGAAAAACGAAATTGGCTGTAATTCACTATCAGGACATGCCACACACACCAGGGCATGTCCTAAGTCTTACATACAATGCACCCTGCCCGCAGGCCTACCTTAGGGGTGACTAACATGCAAAAAAGGGAAGATTTGGGGATTGGTAAGTGGGTGCACTTACCAAGTCGACATGGCAGTACCAGACTGCACACAGGCTCTGCAATGGCAGGCCTGAGACACACTTTACAAGCTGCTCCTGTGGGTGGCACAACCAGTGCTGCAAGCCCACCAGCAGCATTTGAGTCACAAGCCCTGGGCACAAACAGTGCACTGTACTAGGGTCTGACAGTGAATCAAATAGGCCAATCATGGAGTCACTAATCCATACATCAATTTATAACAGAGAGCATATGCACTTTAGCACTGATCAGCAGTGGTAAAGTGCCCAGAGTCATAAAACCAACAAAAACAGGTCAGAGAAAGTACAGGAGGAAGGCAAAAAGTTCAGGGATGACCCTGCAAAAAGGGCCAAGTCCAACACAACCCCCTTCCAGCCAAAACGCAGGGTAGACCAATCACTACCTTCATGGGCTCCCCTGCTTTGGGCGATAGAACCTGGTCCCTGGCCCGCAACAGCAGGGGCACGTTCCAGTTCTACACCAATCTGAACCTATCTGGATCCCTCTGTCCATACTCTCAGGGCCCACCAAGCTATCCCATGTGGAACCCTTCTCCTCACCTGTGGACACCATCTGTGGAGCACCTAGCCTTAGTTTGCTCACAGGTGTGTCCCAACAGACAGACAGTAAGCTCATGGCCAACACAGAGGTGTGGCCCAGTCCACCCCTGGGGTGCGACTCCTGCCCCCCCTCCAGGGAACACTCTGTCCACCAGGACAGCAAGCCACAGTGGTCACTGACAGTGGTCAGTGATGAGACCCAGGCCTTATGCCTCGCAGGGCTCTAAAACCTCTGTGGCGTTAGAGAGCGGGGGGCAGTAGCCCCAGGTGCTTGGCACCCTTTGTCCACTCTCCCTCCTGTCAGGTCAGATATGACATACTGACATTGACCCACCAGCCCCGGGCCTGTACCTGGCGGCTGGACAGGAGACTGGGGTGGGCTTTCCCACACCCGGTCCTCCTTCTCCTCGTTGGGGCTCTGTACCCTCCCACCTGGAGTGGTACCCCCTTCCAGAACTGCCAGGGCACCTGTGGCAGGTGTCCTGCACAATTCGCCCACCAGTTCAGGGGTTCTATCCTGCAACTGGCCGTCCAGGTCAGGGGGGACACCCCGAACCTGGCCCTCCAACCTAGGGTCTAGACCCTCCAGTTGAACCGGGGTCAGAGGCAAGGACTCCCTCCCTCTGCACCCCCTTCCAGAGTGCTGTACCCTCCCACCTGGAGTGGTACCCCTAGAAGACCAACCGGTCAGGACACTGTGTACAGTTGTCCCTTCCTCCAGGTCAGACAACACCTGAACCTGGCTTCCCAACCCAGGGACCAACCCCTGCGGTTGAACATTTGCCCGGCGCACCAGGACTTCATGGGGAGCTCATATGCCCCCCCCTGAGGGTGACACACAACTTAAAGAGGATTGCAGGCCCAAGTATTTTATTCACCAGACATGTTGGTTAAGAAGGCTTTCTTGATTAAGCAGTCACAAATTACAGGGACAATGATAGAGTGTTCATGGATCTCCAGTGTTGTCTTATAATAGCAGTTTCCACGACAGTACAGCATAGCAGGAATGAGATACCATTATCAACCAATACGTTCTTTGCATTCCCTTTCACCCTTCCATTTGTAGTTTTAACCCTCCATTAGAAAAAAAAGGTTTTGGCTGACCTGTTTTTTAAATGTTGTCCACCAACAAACCTCCCAAAGTGATACTTTTGATAGAAGATACTAATATGTTGTCTAACTTTAGTGAGGTGTTGATGTTGTACCTTGTGCAAAATAATTACTTAGGTGGTAAATCTGGAATCTAAAATGGGTGCAATTATATTTGTGTCTTGGTGCACAGACCACCAGTGCCACAACAAGCGCCAGCTTGCTAGGGACAGCAAAGGAGGCCCAACCCATCAAGGGAGAGTGAACAGTCCCAATGGTGGCAGTGGCAAGTGGTAAGTCACCTTGCTTTCTTATTCTCAATACTATATTTTTTAAGCAAGGCAGATACCTCCCCATCACCTCCCTGCCCAGGGCATTTAGCAACCTAAAACTGCAGCTCGGTTTAATTAGGCGCTGCCACGTAGGCGATGAAATGTGCATCTGCTTCAGTTAACAGCACTGCACAAAGTCTGTAAAGCATACAAACTGAAGACAAGGTGGGTTTCCCAGTGAGGAGCATGCCCATGATGACAGCCACTACAGACGTGTTCTAGATAATTCCGGCTTGGGCCCGACTGGTATCCTTTATCATCCTCTGGGTCCCGACTGGAGGGCACCCACTGCTGTGAGAATGATCCCCTACAGTGATCCTGGCACGCAGAGGTGCCCAATACCAACTGTCCAGGTGTTGCCACTTTCGCCGGCTGTGGAACGGGCCGAGGCTGAGAAGTGGCCATCGGCCATGAGGCTATAGGGAGACTGCACCAAGTGTCAAGGAAGCCGTACACCAGACCCCAGCTTCAAGAGTACTGTGAGGATTCTGCAGGCCCGCGCAGTGGGAGAGGGAGCCCTGACTGCTGCGATGGCCTGCTCTAGGCCCGGAAGGGCAGTGGCCTGCAGGGCCTGAATGGTGGGGACCTTAAGACCCAGTGTCACCAGCCAGCTTCTGCCTTGTGGCATGCACCAGTTGTAGTCCGTGTTGGAAAGAGGCTGTCTGCCTGACCCCAGGTGGGGGGCCCAAAGTGACTGGGGGGCCCTGCAGAGCAGCCTGGGGGCCCAACCTCATTGGTGTTTGTCCTACGGAGGACAGAGAAGCCATACTAAAGTAATTGTGAGTTGGGTCTTGCTGCCTGGCTCTGCTGTGAGGATGAGAACAGGGCCAGTGCTGGTAGACTCCCCCTTGAGGTACATTGTGTCCTGACTAATTTGGTGATTGTTCCTTTGTAGATTCTGGGGATCTCCTGAGCCCAACCTACCTATCCTCTTGATGGCACTTATTGCCTGGGAGCCTTGCCCCCCCTCTTTTTTTTCATCATTACAAAACCCCCAGAAGTGTCTCATGGGGCAGATGCTGACCCCATAGTGCTCCCCTTGGGCCATATGTGGTGGCCGGGCGGCTGGTAGCTACCAATTCAGGTGAACATTGCCAACCCCAGGACACAACCCTCATGGGGGGCTTCAGGGGTACTGATGCACTGGATAGCCCTCCCCAGAGTGCTTACTGGTGGCAGGTGGCACTGTGGCCATGAGGGTGAAACCTAAATCCTCCCAGAACCCCCCTAACCAGGTGCTGGGGAGGCTTCGGGCCCAGCAGCTCCTCCTGATTGTGTCGCTGGTACTCTAGATGATCTTGAGACCACTCTATACAGACACTATGATCAGTTCGAGAAACTTCTGCAGGCAATACTGGACACTAAAACTATGCTGGAGTCCAAAATCGATGCTGTCGCCTTGGATGTGAACTTGCTCTGTGCAAACTATACAAAGCTGGTGGATCGCTTGGATGAAGCTGAATCCTCCTTGACCATGATGCGACCCACACTACAAGAACTCTAAGCCCGGTTGAAGGACATGAAGACCAAAGTCACCTCCCTCCAATGCCGGGTGTAAAATGCAGAGGGTCGCTTGAGGCGCAACAATGTCTGCTTGCTGAGGTTCTGGGAGTGCTTTGAGGGCCTGACCATGGAGCTCTTCCTCGAATGCTGGTTGATGTTCACTGTACTGGGGGCAAGGTGCTCTAATTCTTCTCTGTGGAGCAGGTGCATCTGCTGCCTGGAAGGCCACCTCCACCGGGGGCTCGCCAGAGGCCTGTAATCGCCAGACTCCTTAACTCCAGACTCTATCAGTATCTGCCCCTAAATTTTGACTCAGGGTAGAAATGAAGAGGGAGTAGGAGAAGCGCAGTGCCATTGGAATTAATGATAATATGTTAATAACATGCTATTACAGCAGCCCAAAAAGCATGCTGTAGAGTAGCAGAACCGCCAGCATGGCTTCAATAATATAGCACATACAGTCAAGTATTTGTGCAGCATACATACGCCTTGCTCATTAATAGAAGCAAATTAATTTATTAACATACATAAAGTGTCTGTTCAGTTTCACTAGGAAATCAGTTAAACTAAAATAACTTTTTGATTACGTTGGTGGTCTGGCTTCATTCCTTGCAGTCAGTGCTATTACATTATATTTATGTGATGCTTGTGAAGGAAAAACTTGGCCCTTTGACTAATCACATCCAAATTAAATTCCAATGGCCCCAGGGGACCAGTAACGTTCTGCTACTTTGCCACTATAGACAGTATAAACAAGTGCTTGGGCTGAGTATCATGATTCATTTTTTAACATTTCTTGGTATAGCTACTCCTGCTGCTGGAACCGGCCAGCACCCATCCTGGTGGGAGATAGCCACCTGGTTACATCACCAAAAGTTGAAGGCTGCGGTAGTAAAATATCGCTGGCTGGTGGCCTTGGAGGAGGAAGAAGAGAATGCAGGCCTCCAGGTCCTTGGGCCACCATACAGGCCCACATCCAACTGAGCCACACCACAACCGGTGCCGCCTGCAGCTGTGGTCTGTTGCCGCCCACCCCACCAGCCACCTTCCTCATCCTCATCATCATCAACTGGCTGCCTCTTCTTCTGCGTTCTACGTGAGCTGGTGCTGCTCAGGCGTGGGCAGCAGAACTTGGCACAGGACGAGGCAAACATTAATAACTAATTGGGTGCCGTCAAAGCCCTTTTTTGATATTGTATTTGGTGGTAGTAGTGGGCTAGCACTAACATGGAAGATATCAAAAAAGGACTGATCCCACTCGCATCTATTCCAAATGATGCTTGCGAGGTGAACTCTAACTGCAGGATTATTCAGAAGGATTATCCATCACAGGCAACTAAACTGAAAGGAAACACAGAGTTAAGTGGTTAATCCAAGACTGAGACCTCCATGACAAAAAGTCATACCAAAACCACAACAAGCAGTAGTAACCTGTAAGCAATCTGGGGATACTAGTACTTCATTTATTTCAATTAAAATAAGCTTACAAAATCTATGAGTCAGGACTCAGTAGAAGATTACTCCATGTGGCATACACTTTGCAAGCAGCACATGGCCAGATTCAAAAAGGTAAAGTAAGTTGCACTTTTGGTATCACTTTACTCTTACAGAGTAACCTGTCCATCAGCAACTTTACGTTATGAGCAGTAACTTTGCGAGTAGTGAGTAACTCCTATCATTCACAATTACTACTTGTAAAGTTACTGGTAGTACAATTACACTGCAAGAGTAAACTTACACCAAAAGTGTAATTTTAAATGTGAATCAGGCCATGGTGCACACTAGTACTACCTATTCTTGGACAGACATTGTTCTAAGACTCTGCACAGTGATGATGTCCCTGTCATGCCTGGGTGGGAAATAGAGATGGCGTGGGATATTTATTAGTTAAGAATGTCCTGTAACAGTTGGCGTTCCTTTAACCACATCCGCTTAACCAAGTGTGTGATCAAGTTAAGGTTAATAAGTCAACCTCAATAGAAAATACAAGTGAATTAGGAGTTTAATGAATGAATGGAAAGGGGTGTTGGGGAAAGGTGAGACAAAGACAAACTCAACAATCATGAAGTCGATGAGCAGCACTTCATCATTACATCTGTTGAGGAAGGAATGACACAGTTCAGTCAAATGCAAACAGTCCCTCATCTCCTGAGTCCCAAGGTATCTAATTCCTATGTCACCTAGGGTTCAAAAATGCAAGAGGACCCACACAGTTCTAAAAATTGTTATTGTTAAGAAAAGAAAAATTGCACTGTATAAATGCCAAAATGAATGGTGGATCTGCATTTTTCTTGGAATGTCCATCTTAGGCACAGGGCTGAACCGGTTCGGTAAACAGTACTGTTATGGAGCTTTCATTCAATAAGAAAAATTGGCCTATTGAATGCAGAACAGTAAATGTATATATTGAAGAATCAGGGTAAGCTTCATGGTGGATGAGAATCAAGAGAGCAGAGCATGGGCTGTTGCAGTCATGTTTCATTAGCTGAGAGGTGAGAACAATCGTTTAACACCAATCCCAGACAAGTAGGTAGCTGAATGTACCTAGCTGATCAATCTCACAAATTTCAATAATTTTTAGCTATGTGCATCCATCATGCAAAGTGTGCCAGTGACAGTCGCCTCCAGACCACAACCACTTAATTAGTGTTTGACATTGGAGTCAGCTTTTTATTCTCCATTTTCCTAATCAAAGCACCTCTCTCCAGTCCACAAGAGTAGGCCTCTTTGAGTCATGTTGTTTGTTTCCCACTGAAGTAGATAGGCATTTTTCCCAATTTCATTTGTACTGGCTGTTGTGGTAGTCCCATCCCGACACCTGACCCAAATTAGATAGACCTGTGGTGTTGAACAAGAAAAGCTAAAGTATTTGAGCAGTTCTGAAACTAAACTGACTGGTCTCTGAAGAACCTGAAAAAAAGACGTACATAAAAGGAGTGGAGCATGTAAATAATTAGAAATGTGAAAGCAAGCAGGTCAATCATTCAAACAGAATAATCCCCGGGCCCCAAACATTAATAGTCAAGTTCACAAATTAGTTTCAAGTCAATACCCTCCCCGTCACAACATGCATCATCAGTCCTTCAATATATCACTCATTGGTGAAATAGTTACTTTTTTCAAGCGTGGTGCACATTTGGCTATTGTTTTTCTTTTTTACCATGAAAGTGACACTCAATGACAGTCTTGTATAATTAGTGATCTTTAATGGCAGCCCAGCTAGGCAATGAAAAACTGTAAGATGCTTCTTATGTGCACACTGGTCTACTCCATACATGTGACTAAATAAACGGGACCTGCTTAAGTGAGTCAGACCCCAAATATAAAAATGTTCTTCAATATACTTTTTTTAAAAGCAGTTCGACAATAATATATGCAAGTTCTGTTGTGGGATAATATTTACTCTGGGGAATTAGAGTCTGCCCTCAAACTCAAGGGGGTTGCCCAGAAGTTCATCATCTTACACACTTGAGTCTGACCAATTACCTCCTCATCCTCCTGTGCTGTTTCAGGAACAATGTGATCTTGTGGTATGAAGTGTTGGTACATATTAGTCATGCTCAATCTCACCACGTTTTGAGGAAAGAGACTGGTCCTTCTGAGTATGACAACTATTCGAGCTACACTGAAAACATGCTCAAAGGGCACACTCGCCACCGGACAAGACAGATACTCTATTGCCAGCCTGCTGAGCTCTGGCCATTGTCACATCTTCCCATACCATTAGACCAATGGGTTTGATCCAGAAAGACCTCTTTTGGATCATCCAGATAGTCTAGGACCATCCTCTGAATGGTCATTGGTGCTGCCACTTGCTCGGCCTCTGTTGCCTTCACCTCTGCAATTGACTTAAGCCCTACCACTTGAAACCAAGCCATTGGAGAGTTTGGGTTTGGATTCTTCTGTTGTTGGTGTTACTGGTGGTGGTGTTGCTGGTGATGGTGTTTAGTGTGAGACAACAATTATGGCAGTGCCCTCTCTGGAGGTTGAAGGTTGCATGCTGGAACGTATGCCCAGGACTCAAACATCTGGCCATTCTTCTTCCAGGTCTCTTCCTTGATCAACAGTCCAAGTCTTCTAAATTAAAACATTCCCTTCTAAGAAAGGAACAAAGGTGGGCAGTATTTTTTGTACCATGGATCAAGTACTGTGGCCCACATGTGCTCGTTGGTGGACATGATCTATTCCTGCATCCTTGGATTGCCAGCCAAGTTAAGGATTGGCCTCTGAACCAACTCATTCGGCGTTCACACCGGCGAACCTATGTGCCAACTTTTTCAATAGGTCCTGTAGCAGATGCAACAATGGGATTCCTTGGCTCATCGTAGTGTCCTCCTTGCTAATTTCCATAAGGAAGTAGCATTTTTATTAGTCACTTGACCAGCCCTCATTTGTCCACCTCCATTGTCATGCTTTTCCGAGTTGAATCCCCTTCTCTTTGAAGGACATAGTTAGTGATCAGTCTGCACTGCTCGAATAAATGTTACAACATGAAGTAGGTCAACCTCCAACGTGGTGGCTAGTATGATTCTGACTATTTCTTCTTTTTTTTAGAAAGTCCTGCACAATCAGTGTGATGCAATGCACCCATCACAGGACCTTGAAATAGCCCCCATCTGCCATGGCCTTGACTATATTACTGCCACTGTCTGTGGCAGCAAATCAAATTCTGAGACCTCTGGGTTGAAGCCATTCAAATAGCTTGCTGTTAAACTCTTCCAAGCTGCTTACAGCTATATTGGATTTCTCCATGGCGAACATCACTATTGGTGTATGCCACCAAATGCCTTTAAAACTTTCTTCAGTGTTGAGATCAGCAGACAACTCTTCCCTAACCCCACAAAAGAGATCTAGTGTGCAGTGATAAACATGTAACCAATTGCTTGACAACTGGTCCACATGTCTGACGTCAGGTAGATAGTGTGAACAGTACTCTGCTGCATAGCTTGACCAACCAATTGCAGAAACATCATGATGGAGTTCGCCCACAAAAGAAAAAGGGAAGAGGCTCAGCACTAACAGTTTAGCCAGCTTCCCGTAGTACAAACGTGCCATCGGGTGGTTGCGGTCCTAGATTCCCGTCTGCCTAAACATGCCCATAATAGTAGTTTGGATTTTTTTCTTTTGTGGTGCCACTGACACAGACGATTTCCAAGGAGAAGCAGGAGGTGGTAGACTCAATGTGCATGTTACAGAATCACTGTTTGTGTTTGCGTGGGTGTCTGCATCTGAGTCTTGTGCTATTTGGAGTTTGCTGATGTGGGTGATGTTGGCACACTACAGGGGGCAGGGCTGCTGGTGTAATGCTGTTATCCTCTTCTTCCTCATGACCACCTTCTTCTTCTGTCACTGTTAACTGAGCTGCTTCTCCTGTCCTATCACCACCACCAAAGCTAGCTTTTTAAGGGCTCATCCTCACGGATTGCATTTTGTTTTTTCAGATGGGACATTTGGCTTCGAGTTTTAAAGTGTGAACATGGCTTACCTCAACAAGCACTCGAGTGGCAAATTGAGCATATTGCAGTGTTATCCTCCAGCATGATAATTGTAAAGAAGTTTCAAACTAGAGATGAGAACTTTTTTAGTGTACCACTGCCAATGCCTGAAAACATGAACGTAGGTGGCTATGTTATTTGTCTCTCTGTAGGGTGTACTTTGACTGTGGTAGTGGTGGATGCAGGTCTCGGTGGGCGTCTTAGCAACATCAAAGCCGGCGGTGGATTAACCACATCCCTCTGAGCAGGTTGAAACGGAGGGGAGATCTCACTGGCCTCTGAGCTGCCCTCCATACCCACAATCACTGGCTTGTCCTCACCACTGTCACTTTCCATAATTCTAAGTTTTCAGGAACTTTCCTTTTCCCTTGTCTCTCGAGGGGACTCTCGGACACAACCAGGGTCCAATCCATGTTCAGATGATCAAAGGGAGGCATGGAGAAGATGATGAAATACCCTTTCTTTTTCTTGCTAGTGATCATGAAGCTAATTGTCAATGAGCAGCATCCTCCTCAGCAGGAAGCTCAACCTCCTGTTCTGCTCCTACTTCAGAAAGAACTTTTGCTGGTTGCCGTTCCTGTTGTCCACTTTCCCGTGACAATTAGGTACTTTGCAGCGCCACTTTTTTGGCAGGTCACCCTTCTTTGGGGCCATCTTCAAGTCCTTTCTTAACTCTGGCAGTTACTACTTAGCTGCATAGGCAGAAGCAGAAGAGAACTCAGTTGATTTCCTCACTGCCGGCCTTCTTGCTGGCAGTACTGTGTGTGATGTCTCTTGTTCACCTTGAAGCAAACAAGAAATACATTCTGTGAAATGTGGCATTTGCAGTTTGAATCGCCAGGCAATCTAATTCAGTGAGGTCATCACACATAATTAACAATAGTGTATCCATTCCAAACCAAATATTTCAAGAACATATAGATTGAAAAGTTTACTATGTGCCTCTAAGGCCTATGAGATGCCTGTGGCAGGTTGGGGTGGCAGGGGGAAAATTGAATAATTCTTTAAAAAGCTATTGCTTGAGTGCGCCTATGGCCAATGGCAGGCAGCGGATGCATGGGGAAAATTGAAAAATCTTTAAAATAATTAGTGCTGGTATGCACCTATAAGGCCTATGGCAGGCAGGGAGTGCAGGGGAAAAATGGAATGATCCTTAAAAACATTATTGTTGGTGTGTGCCTATGACCTATGTCAGGCAGGTGTGCAGGGTAAAATGGAATAATCCTTAAAAAACTTATTGCTGGTGTGTGCCTATGAGACCTCTAAGGCAAGCAGGAGATGCGGGGTAAATTGGAATAATCCTTAAAATCATTGCTGCTGTGTGCCTGTGGCATTGAGAGATACCTATAACAGGCATGGGGTGCAGGGAAAAATGAACTAATTGAAAAACAATATTGCTGGTGTCTCTCTAAGGACTATAAAAAATCCTATGAGAGGCAAGGAGGCACAGGGGAAAATGGAAAAAATGCATAAAAACACTGTACATACCTACTACTATCATCTTCAAGCACAATAAACACATATCAGGAAAAGAAATAATAATAATAAAAAGTCATAAGCCTCTTCTATCAATGTCCCTAGAAAATGGCTATAAAAAGTGTAAGAAAAGGAATGAACACACTGGCTACTCAAAATGGCAGCCCTGGCACATGGCCACCAAGGGCGAAGGCATGAACAACAAAGAACACATGCAAGCCTAAGGCAAAACCAAAGAACACTGGCTTCACAAAATGGCTGCCCTGACAGTGGCAAATGGCCACCAAGGGCGAATGCATGGACAACAAAGAAAACATGCAGGCCTATGACAAAAGCAAAGCACACTGGCTACACAAAATGGATGCCCTGCCACATGGCTAGTGGCCACCAAGGGCAAAGACATGGAGAACAAGAACACGTGCAGGACTATGGCAAAAGTGCAATGACTACACAAAATGTTCGCCGGCCACATGTTCAAACAACAAGCAAGGTGGCATGGACAACAAAGAGACAACATGCTGGCCTATGGCAAAAGCACAATGAATACACAAAATGTCCATTGATCACATGTTCAAACAAAGAGCAAGAAGGCATGGGCAACAGAGAGAACAAATGTAGGCCTATGGCAAAAAGTAAACTAGCTGCACAAAATGGCCAACCTACCACATGGCATGGAGAACAAAGTCAAAAGGGTGGCCTATAGCAAACACACACACACACACAAACTAGCCAAACAAAAAACGGCCAGTTGGCCAGCAGAGAAAGTAGGCATGTTAAAGAAATAAGAAAACACCACCATTAATTCAGCAATGGAAAAAACGAAAATTATGTTTACTGTAAAAAATCACCAACCACAAACTAAAAACATCCCAAGGCATCAAAAATTACCCAACACAATACACTTTAACACTTTGCAAAAGAACGCGAAATAAAAAAAAACACATTTTGCATTTAATCCAAGGCCATCTCTAAAAATATGTACCACAGAAACAGTTGATGAATATATACCCAATGCCTAGTAATCGCTGGCTGGCCATTGCCCGTGGGCAGACTATGCCCCACAGTAAAATGAGCAAATTAGTTCAAAATTCACAAAAACACAGTAGAAATGGAGAAAAAGTATTTAAGAATTTTAAAACCAGGCCTCATTTTCTCCCAAAAAATATGCTATTGTTTTCCCATATAAAAAACAAAAAACATTAATGCAAAATATGCCCCTACTGCAACTCCAGGCCACCCACAATTAAAATTTACACATTAAAGAAAAAAATGTACAAAATGTACGAAAAATGTACAGAACAATACTGGTGCATGCTCCACATCAAACAACAAAATTATCCAAAAGTGTTTTAACCTTCTTGAGTGGATATCTCACAAAAAAGTCCTTAAAATCCAATGGTAATAATGAAACAGGGATTACAGACAAAGAGAGTGATCCTTTCACCTCCAAATCCAAATGAAAAGTGACGAAGCAATGGGCACTGGAAGGAGCCTTCTGGACAGGAAGTGAAAGTTGTAGTCTAGGTCACACTTCCTTCCTGTTGAAAAAAAGTTTTAAACCTGTTTAGGCTTGGGCAGAATTTTTCATTCTGCTTGCAGAATTGTCAGAATTTGGTTGCTTTCCATTACTCTTGTAATGCAAAGTCCTGGTCACATTCCACTAATCGCCATATGGTGGAATTTTGCTGTTGCTAGAGCAACTCAATGACAAAAGCAGCAATCAGAAGCTCCAGCAAACGAGCTGGCAAGTGAGATCTGGCATCCATTAGCTCAATTTCCGATTACTAAGAAGGCTTCCGGTGCCATTTTCTAACACGTGTGGTCGCCAGTGGTCCCTTTCAGAGGTCTGCTTCTCGAGTATATTTTCTAATTGAGAAGCAGCAAAATCAACTCAAATTTTTGTTTGGGGGGGGGGGAGTATCTATTTCTACACAAACAGATGGTTCAGGTAGTTTTTTTTAACACAAAACACATTTAGTTACTGGTGTCTGATCTTGTAAGATGCTGTGCGCTCTCCCCATGCTCGCATCCTGTGTGTTGTGAGAGCAGTGATCAGGCATCCCTCTCTTGTGGGGCTAGATCAGTCTCTGTGCAAATGCAGCTAGTCTCAGAGTGGTGTTGAGTCTGGTTGTTCGAATGCCATTAGGATTTTCTTGTTATTAGTATTTGATCAAATGTGAGTCTAGCTCCAAGAAATAGTGGAGTGCTTGATACAGAGCCCTTTAATTGTAGTAGAAGAATGTATGTATTTATTTAATAATTAATGGCACACAAAATAGCCTTTCTAAATCTCAGACAGAGTGACACAACATGTAATCATAAAGTGCATAGTCACACTGCCTTTGACACTAAAATGACGGATGTTTACTGTTACCCAACTCAATAGTACTCGTTTTATCACCCCAGGAAAGATGAAAGGCTGAGTGGTTACATTAGGATTTAAATTTCAAACCTGTGACCACAATGTCAAACACAGATTCCTGTGGTGGGTGCATTAGTCCACTGAGCTTCCACACTTGGCTTGACAGAGGGGCTCATCAGCAATGAAAATACAAATACAGATGCATTTACAGTTTGCAAGGCTGAGGTACAAAAATATCATGGTCTAAATATTGTCTAACAGCAATGGGGTGGTATTTTTGCAACCAATATTTAGGATATATTTTTTAACACAATATTTCTGGCAACTATATTTTGACAAACAACCTCAGTATGACTGAGTGTGTCCTCTAGAGTGGATGTTAAGGAGTAAGAAGTGTTTTAGGATAGTTTTGAAGAACTGATACAAAGAAGCAAGGCTGATATAGGCGGGAAGAGTATTCACACATTGCTTTTGCATCTGTGCCATATTACAGTAATGTGTGCAGAGGCAAAGGAGCTGCCGGGAGGTGCACCAACTGTGCACCTCATTAAGGAAGTGCAGTCAGTGCGTCCCGAAGGGCACACCTTGAAGGAGGAATAGGGGATATCAACAATCCCCTAGGAATCCTCCTGAAGATGAGTGCAGTCAATAACTACACCCGCCGGCAAGGGGGGATCTCGCCCCCCATTTGAAAGGCAGCTCAGGCTTCTGCCTGAATAGTGACAGAGAGACCAATGGCTTCAAACCAAGTTCACTAATGCACTGCCCACAGGGCAAGCACACGCTTGACGCTGTGCTGGGGACAGTGCATTTACTGTAATAGGGTGCATTGTCCCTTTCTGCACCTGGGACATCCAGTTAAAGACTGGGGAAGAGTGCCATGTTTGCAGGAGATAATGTGTTTCTCCAGAATGTGTTGAGTCTGAGGGTAACACTGGGATGAGATCCCAGATCTCTAGACTCCACAGTCAGCAATGTTGTCACTAGGGCACCATGCAAGAGCTACGCTAGTCCTAAATGAGATTTATAAAGCAGCGCTGGGCCACTTTGCTTGGCCTTAAGTGGCTCTATAGATCTGGAGTAAAGCAATGCAGTGCAGATCTCTGTGTTGCCTTACTCTGCCCATGAGGCATTCCATTCCATGGGCGTTATGTGGGTGTGCCAATGCTACTACCATGGTTTTTGTACATTCCCTGATTTACTAGAACTGGTAGACCTGGGAATGCACCAAAAGGTGTGCCTTCGCAAGGGAGGCGTAACGAGGAGAAATATCTTTATTTCTCCTCGTTACTTCCTCTTTCTATTTGTGCTTTGACTGACCTTTCTCCAAAATGCATGAGTACCCTTAAAAAAAAGTGCAGCCCCTCTTCTATGATAAGATATTGCACTTATTTTTTCTATGAATGCAGCGCACGATACAGGCATTTATTGCATTTGATTACAGTTTATGAAAGCTGGGCATTACCTCTACAAAGGTTTTCTGCGGCCTCTTCAGGTCTACCAGTAGCAGGTTTCCAATTAGTGGGAGAGGTTTCGGTCCAGGTGGGTAGTTCTGGGCCAGGTCCTTCTTCCAGCCATCGTTTGTAATTTTTATAGCAATCAAAACCAAAAGAATGACCAGGAGAATAATAACAAACCCTGACGCATACATTTCTCCTTGGGCAGTGGTTTGCCACACTGTAAATATAAAATGTCAATCACCTTAAAAAGAGTGAAGTATTATATACTCTTCTTGGTAGAAATGATTAATTTATTGCAAGAAAGGTCCCCTCTCTTTCAGCTGCTTTATGTGTAATGACTGTTAAAGTTTAAGTTAAATCCGAGTGGCAACGCATCTTATTATCTCAACAATTACATTTTGGCACACCGTGTCCCTCATGCCCACTGCACAGATGAATGTACTGAATTTCAACAGGCCCTAATGACTCGCAATCTTGCTGACTAAGCTCACAGGTTATTGTTTCAAACCCTGCACAGACATACTTTTCAGCTTTGACAGACCGAGGTAAACAAAATGGATTATTTTCGTATTTAAATAAAGTAGCAATCTACAAAGACAGATGCTTCTGAAACATATGGGCTGATTTAGCATTGGATGGTAATGGGGTGTCACGGCTGTTCTGGCAGAAGTGCTAAATGTAGACTTGAAACAAAACATGGAGGGGCATATTATCAAGGGCTCTATCGCCGCTTTAGCGGGACTTTTTCCCGTTAAAGTGGCGATAATTCTAACGCCCTATTAGCAAGCTGTCGCTAACTGCTGTTAGCGACAGCTTCTAGGCGATAGCGACCGGGTTGGGTGTCGCTTTGCATGCCAGCGATATTTATCGCTAATGGCATGCAAAGTAGGCGTTCCCAACCTAAGCGACTAGAGCAGTCGCTAAGCTCGCTATCGCCTATTAGCGAGGCAGGGGAGGTGATTAGCGAACCAGCGCTAAACACGTTTAGCGCTGGTTTGTTAACGCCTGGTCCAGACCTGACTTAGCCATGTAATCCAATGGGAGGTGGATTACATGGCTAAATCCCCTCGCCCTATCACCTAGCTAACACTGGTCACAGTGTGAATATCGCTTGTTTTCAAGCGATATTCACACTGTTCTCCAGGGTTTCTATCGCTTAGGAGATAAGCGTTGCTGATAGCACGCTATCTCCGCGATAGAAACCTGCGATAGCCGGCGATAATTATCTAAGCGCCAACTGCGCTTAGCGATAATTATCGCCGGTTATTGCTAATAGGGCCCGGAGTTTTTTCCTCATCCAGAAAGTACGCCTACGCCGACGACACTCAACTGATCCTCTCCCTCACCAAGGACCCCCTCGCCGCCAAATCCAACCTCCATGAAGGAATGAAGGCCGTCGCCTATTGGATGAAGATCAGCCGACTAAAACTGAACACGGAGAAGACAGAGGTCCTCATCCTCGGCTCCAACCCCTCAGCCTGGGACGACTCCTGGTGGCCAACGACGCTGGGAGCAGCCCCGACACCCACCGACCACGCACGCAACCTGGGAGTCATCCTCGACTCAACGCTCTCCATGGCCAAGCAAGTCAACGCAGTCTCATCCTCCTGCTTCAACACCCTCCGCATGCTTCGCAAGATCTACAGGTGGATCCCGACAGACACAAGAAGAACAGTCACCCAGGCCCTCGTCAGTAGCAGACTTGACTATGGGAACACCCTCTACGCGGGAGCCCCGGCCAAGCTCATCAAGCGACTGCAACGCATACAAAACGCCTCCGCATGCCTGATCCTCGATGTACCACGCCACAGCCACATCACCCCCACCTGAGGAACCTGCACTGGCTCCCCGTCGACAGGAGAATCTCCTTCAAACTCCTCATCCACGCACACAAGGCACTCCACAAGACTGGCCCAGCCTACCTCAACAGACGACTCCTCTACTACGTCCCCAACCGCCAACTCCGCTCCGCCGACCTCTCCCTCGCCACCGTCCCTCGCATTCGAAGAACTACCACCGGCGGCAGATCCTTCTCCCACCTCGCCGCCAAGACCTGGAACACCCTTCCACTAAGCCTACGACAGACCCAAGACCTGCTGACCTTCAGGAGGCTACTCAAGACCTGGTTGTTCGACCTGTAGCCGCCCCCCCCCCCTTTTTTTCCCCAGCGCCTTGAGACCCTCGCGGGTAAGTAGTGCGCTTTACAAATTCTGTGATTGATTGAATTCTGTGATTGATATGGGAGCAAAAATTCGAACTGTGGGGCATATTAGCAAGACCGGCGATAAAATTATCACCGTTTTAGCGGCAGGAAACTGCCGCTAAAACGGCGATAATGGGATTGCTAATATGCGTTATAGAATTCCAATAGAAGCCCAGGTTAGATGTCCTGCACATCTAACCTGGGCTTCTATGGAATTCTATAACGCATATTAGCAAGCCCATTATCGCCTGTTTTAGCGGCAGTTTGCTGCCGCTAAAACGGCGATAATTGTATCGCCGGTCTTGCTAATATGCCCCTGTGTTTTTTGGCTCGTGATTTAGCACTTCCTCCAGAAACGAGAGAATTTCTCTATGCTGCTCAAGTTTAAATCCAAGTTACATACATTAATTTAGGGTGTGCAACCGTAGTAAGGTTTTTTCCCAGAAACTTTTTCGAAGGTCTGAATGTTCATGGAAAATTGTGCACTTTTGCGCATTTTCTTCTGTTCTGGATATATGAGATAAATACACATATATCCTTGTGTATCATTAAAAAATGTTTGCAGTGGTATCTTTTGCCACAAACAGCTGATGTGCATTCTTTCCATAATGTCATTGTGCATAAAAAATAGATCAATATGTGACATTATGGAGAAAACTGTGCAGGCGAGAATCAGGAACATTTTAGGTGACAAAATCTTTACACTTTCCTTCTTTATCAACTTTCAAATATTCAAATCAGTTTATTGTTCAGCAATTTATGCCATAACAATTCAAATATTGATGATTACAATACTATGCAAAAACGTTCACAATTCATATCAATTTAAAATAACCTTGACACAGTTCATAAAATGCTATTCTCAGCGCATCAACCATTTAATTTAGTTTAAGCTAGCCTACTTACTTTATATAACCAATTTCCATTGAGTAGAGCGATTGTTGGATCTTACTAAACATATCAACTATCAAACAAGTGCCTAGGCAGAGATACCAAAGTGTGCATCTACTAGTTACCCTCTCTGGGCTGAGATGCCTCTTAAAAATATAGCAGTATGCCCTGCCAGCTCCACGTCGGTAACTATAGGATACAAATTAAACTGAGCACAGACTTGCTGCACAGAATTTATCTATCTTGTTAAAAGGATAACAATTTGTCCAAATGATAAAATTTTTAGTGACAGCCCAGTAAAAATGTGCCTTGGGAAATCAGCTAAAAAAAAGCCTGTACCTATTTGTGCATTTTGGTAAAGTGTACGTTCAAGTTAAGATGTGCAATAACATCTCTGAGCGCCCTCTCCATGTCAGTTCAATGCTCCAGGTCAACTATTAGGCCGCTGGTTTCTTTGATGCAGGATTCAGACCAAGCTCCATTTTACTGGGACATATTTATCAAGCGGCAAACAGTACCTACAAGGGCAAACTGAGGGGGATATTCACAACATTCGGCGTAAACTAATGCTAACCTCAGCTAGCGTTAGTTTTGTATCGCGGAAATTTATCGCTGTGTTAGCGGCGTATTCACAACTTGCCGCTAACAGGCGATAATTTCCACTACCGGGTCAAATGTCCGGCGATAAAATTCATCACTCTAACGAGAAAAAAGTGGTGATGGGCCAATTAGCGACCTGGAACGGCACGCTATTCAGCGTCAGCGCACCTTTTTTCACGTTCGGCACGCAAAACCACTATAAAACGTCCGCTATGCAGCCCAAACACACAATAAAAATAAAAAAAAGGAAACATATGAGAAGAACCATGGAGGAGCCTGGGCCCAGCACAGAGGCCAACAACAACCCCACAAACACCCAGGAAGACCAGCCAGAGACCCAGGGGAAGGCCAAGGAGAAGAGGACGAGGAAGACACGTTTCAGTCAGCAGGAAAACCAGGTCCTGATTGCGGAGGTGACAGAACACCAACAACAACTTTTTGACAGCTCCACTGTGACATTGGCAACCAAAAACGCAATATGGCAGTCCATCATGGCCAAGCTGAATGCTGTCGGAGAGGTCAGGAGGACAGTGGATGACTGCAAGAAGCGCTGGAATGATGCCAAGCGCAAGACCAAGCTGAAACTTGCAGCCAACCTCAAAGCAGCAATGCAGACTGGAGGTGGGAGTCCAGCGTCACAGGAGGAGCTGGATCCGTTGGAGGAACAGGTGTCCCAAGTCATCAGTGAGGAGACAATGGTTGGAGTTACAAGACAGGATACTGCGCAACACGACTAAACACAATAGCAACAGGGTAAGTACCAACCAGGGACTGGAGGGACGGGGGAGATGGGCCCAATGGCACTCATGCACATGATCAGTCACACACACAGTGCATCCACATGTCAAGTATCAGAGAGATGGGGCCCTGTGCAGACAAACTGAAAAAGTGTGATGTTGAGGCAAGGGGGCCATGTAGACATCCTGCCACATCTCCTGTAAATGTGTCTCCCTGCATGTCCATGAGATGCAGTCCTGTGTACACATTGACGGCTTGCAGCGTGAGCCCTGTGTGGCGATGGTGCATGGAAGTTGTGCTGGTTGGGGGGCAGGATGGGGGGTAGTGGAGTTGGAGAAACGATGTGCTGGAGTCAGGTAAGTAAAAAATTAATACAGCCAATTACCTTGCGCTTTTTGCAAAGCTAACTCGGCGTAGCAGCAAGTGCAAGTTAAATGGTAGGATTAATTAATTCATTACCTAACTCAAGCACGTTGTGTCTCAAACTCCACTAGCCCCCATCCTGCCCCTTACCTGCCCTGCACCAGCACCCCGCACCACCGCCCTGCAGAGCTCCCACTGCAAGCCGTCACTGTGTGTACACCAAGTGAGAAACCATCTGGTGAGTCTGCATACCAGAAACACATGCAGGGTCATATTCACAAGGAAGTGGCGGAGACAGGCGTTAGCCTTCTTGGCTTAATGCCTCTCTCCGCCACCTTGGAAAAGCAAGGCTACACCATATCCACAAGGTCATGGTGCCGCCTTGCCCTTCCACCTGCGATGGCGCTAAGTCTCACAACTTAGCGCCAATGCAGGCACCCCTGCACCAGAGTGCAAGGGTGTCTGCAAGCAGGGAGGTTTCCTTTATGTACAGGAAGGTGTCCCTTCCTGCATATAAACAAACCTAAAATAACATTTACTAACTTACGTGTGTGCTGCTTCATGCATCACACATGCAAGTTACAAAACGTCATTTAAAAATAAAGGTTTGTTCATGTACAGGAAGCTGCCCCTTCCTGTACATAAACAAACCATAGCATTTAGCTTTTCCCATGTGTGCTTCACAAGGCAGCCCACATGGACAATGCAAAAACAAGGATAAATTAAGCAGTTCTCCTCTGATTGCCAACTTGAGACAAGGGTTTATCTGGTCTTAAGGGTTGTGTTGGCTTCTATTTAGGCTGCCCTTGTGAATAGGGGGCTGCGCAAATATCAATGTGTGTTGCGGGAGAACGCCCACCACAACACCCACTGCACGCCCCTTTCACGCTAAACACAGCGTGAAGGGGGCTATTCACAAGGCAGCGTGAAGCCACGTTAAGTGGCTTAACGCTGCCTTGTGAATAAGGCGAGGCCCCTATCGCCACAACAATGTCACAGAAAATGACGTGGTGTTTGCGGTAGGGGCCTGTGAATATGCTCCGCAGTGTCACAACAAAATGATCATGCAGCCAAATGGCTCAAACTTGCATATCCCACAATGCACCCAAACAGCAGACTCCACCCAAAAGGTGACGTAATACAATGAGCAGGGTGGCTATGCCTACAACACCACAGGGCGGGAAAAATGCATATCAGGAATGTGTCAACCAAATCTGTACTGCATGACTTGTCTGTGTGCCAGACTCACAGAACTACAATGTCCCTGTAAAGAAGGAAGACAACCAAAGCATGACAATAAGCAAGGATAGCAAAGTAGCAACAAATGAAGACAATTAGCAAAATGGCACACACCCCCCTTAGGTAGAATTGCACACCTCCACTCCCAAGTGTACTAATCTGCCATAAAGAATACACCATTCCACATCAGTCCTGGTGTCAGTTGCCCATGAAACCATCATGTGCATGTAAACCGAGCTGTTTGTTAAGTCAACTGTGTCAGTGACTGTTGTAAAGTCATCCTGTGCCCTGGGCACCCCCCAACTTTTTGCTGACTGGAACTGGTGGTAACTGACTCTGACTGACCCTGGGCTCTGTCTAACTAGGCCCAGGGCCAGTGCCAAGCTGATAGGAACACATTAGAATACAGTTAAGACACCCAACATACACTAGGGTACACTATGGGATGGTGGGGTACCTCTGTAATTGGCATGACCTACCCCATAAGCCCCTAATATATAATAGGGCAGGGAATTGAAACTACCTAGAAGTCCCCAGTATCCTGGGGCATGGCAGTTTAGAGGCCAGCAGCCTTTTTGCACTTGCATGTGTGCACTGCTGAAGCCTGTGGTCAGTTTAAAAGCAGCTCTGTGACCAAGATTGCTCTTAAACATGTAAATTGTGGCCAAACTAGACTTTGGGGTTTGGGGCACTTAAAGCTGGTCAACCTAAAATGTTTTGGCATAATAATGACCCCCAGGGTCTCCCCTAGGTATCCCAGGGGTGGGGGGGTCAGGTATCTATAAGGTAGACCCTTATAAAAATGAGTTTATATATGCCCCTGGTTAAGTGAAATTCACATTTCACTCTCCCCATTGTGTAAAGTGCTGCCCAAATTCGACTTTGATGCTGGGGGCACTGGGCATGGAGGATCTGCAATATTTTTACAGATTCAGCACCCCTAGGGTCTCCCCTAGGTGACCTATGGGGTGGGGGTCCTGTGAAAATAAGCCAAGTACTTATAAAGTATGTTTTTGTAAGTCCTGGTGCTGGAAAAATGGCCCATGTCAATTTTCCCATTGCAAACCCCATGCCCCATAGGTTAACATGGGGGAAAGTTATTAAACAATAACTTCTGATAGGAGAGGGATAAAGATTCCATTCAAAGACTCACTAGAATGGTATTGATAAATCCTACAATATGATGTTATTGAATTTTTCCCAAAGTGAACAGACAAGAAGTTATAACACTTTCTTAGTTTTAGTTCCAAATCCAGCCTTCCAGTGCTCTGCCCTGATTGGTCAGAGTTAAGGGGATTAGCCAGCCTGCCTGAAGAGGTGATAAAGATCCCCTGGGGCCATCCAGATGGACTGGGAGAGCAGTGAGCTGTTCTGCAAGAATGCCAGGCCAGGGGGAGGGGTCGTAAACAATGAGCTTCAAAGGGGCAGAGCCCAGAGCAGTGTCATTTACAACTTTGAACCCCCACCTCCGCCAGATGGCAGGATTAAGGAAGATATGTGCAGATGTAGGGAGGAGAGGCTAGGTTAATTAGCCAACTCAGTGGGAGTGTTTAGCCAGCTCTTACCTACTTGCTGGAAAATCAGCCATTATGGATTTGGAAGCTTTGTTGCACTCTGGGATGGAATAATGCCACACTCTGCAGGAAGGAGTCACTCAAGTGGGAAGTTACCCTACTCCTATTGGTGAAGCTTGACCTCCTGGATGACCCAGAGACTGTGGAATAAGTATCTTAGAGAGGCCCAGCCCCTCAGATCTGCTGCTTGAAACTGAAGAAAGCAAGACTGGCCCTGCTGAAAGTTCTGCTGTGCAAAGACTTCTAAGGCCTGACCTCTGGAGACTGCACCACCTGAAACTACAGCTTTGTGGACTAACTGTGCTGAGTAAAAGAAGTCAAGAGTGGACTCCCTACAAGCTACAGGTTAACAGAGCTCATCTGGACCCTCACCACCAAGAATCATCAACCTGGGGAGCTACCAGTGGATTTGTAAGGGTGACGTCCAGTGCATTGTGGGAATTGAAGTCCTCAACTTTCAAGGACCATCTTGGAGCTTCCAGACCCTTGGAGTAAGTTTGAGACAATTTGGGACCTTTTGAGGAACTTCAGGAAGAAGTTCAAAAGTTTGGGGAACTTTGGAGGAACTTTGAAAAAAGCTCCAGAGGGGGACTGACTCATCCTGGTCAGCCAAGCCGCCTGCCTTCAAACGCGAGCCGGCCAAGCCCACCAGGTTCCTCCCGCTAAAAGCTCCATCGCATCGACTTCCAGAGATTGACCGGGACTAGAGAAAATCTGAAGCCGGCGAACCCTCACCGGATCCGGCTACATGAGGAGCATCGAGGGACCCCGCGAGAAAAAGCTCCAGAAAAGCTTCTAAGTCCGCTCGTAGAAAAGCCGACCGGGAGCAACCGCGAGAGCCAAGCCGCCTGTCTTCACTCGCGTGTCGGCCTGGATTTCTGGATTGCCCCGCTGAAGCGATCTTGAGAAATTTTCTAAGTCTGCTCCAGGGAAGTTTACCGGGACGTCGTCACAAGTCAAGCCGGCGAACCCTCACCGGATCCGGACTGGCTGGGAGCTTCGAGGGGCCTCGCGAGAAAAAGCTCCAGAAAAGTTTCTAAGTGTGAAGGTAAAAACTTTAACCGGTACCTTCCGTGGGTGGTAGCCGCTCAGGGCTCCATCGCGGTCGGCCTGAAACTTTGACTTTGGCCCGGTCTATCGCGAGCCTATGTCCCAATATGGTGCGCATTTGAAAATTCATATCTCCGGTTCCCTACATTGGATTTTTGTCGTTTTGGTGTCATTTTAAAGATAAAAATATTTCCTATTTTTATAAATTGGTGTTGGATTTTTATTATGAGTTGTGTCTTGGTTATTCACTGAATTGGTGTTTTTAAATGCTTTACATACCTGTCTTCGAAGTTAAGCCTGCCTGCTCGCAGCCAAGCTACCAAGGGTTGAGCATAGGATTATATTTCTAAAACCTATGCTGGGTCCTATCAAATGTTTGTGGTCTTATTACTAGTGGCAGACCTACATTTGCCCCTACCAATAACCCACTTTCCGACAGTGACCAAATAAGCAGTCATGGTTGTTATCAGCCACACGAAAATCCATGCATTTAATATCCGTAACCAGGACAGCATGTATCATCCATGTGACCAGCTGCGTGTCACATACACAAACACACATCAGCCTGCCATTAGCCTCTGTTGGCAGGGTGGTGGTGACAAGGCCTGAGCACCACAAATATGCCATGGAATTCAACATCCATCTAATCCTGGGCCACTTACACATCACACGTGGGGTCAACGTAGAGGGCTATTGTTGTTGACACTGTCTGTCCAGCCAGCAACAACAATAGAAACTCATGCAGCACCATACTCACAACGGGTAAGCCAACAGGAGGGAAGTAAGCAATGCACACAAGACAAACCACAACAGACAAAGCTATCTGGATGCACATGTATACAGCATAGTGCAGCACACATCGAAACAGCAAGTAGGCCTTAGTAGCCAATGTGCCTAAAGGGGGCCCTCCTCACACATAACTAATCTTGCAATCAACTGATGCACATGTGCAGTACACAGAAAAGGTGCGGGTCTGTGAGCCACACTGACAATGCAAGTGACAGTGCATGATGAATACTATGCCTGCCCCCCAAACATCACCACATGGTGCAGGCCACGTCACAGAGGTGGCTGAGTGTGGCCCACATCCTTAAAGGAGCAGGTCACACTCGGACACATCCACGTGTACTACAACCCCTGATGTAACCAAGACCTCTACTTGAAAACAATGCACAAGTGTCACAACTCTGACCATGACACATATTTAGCCCAGCTTGCAACATCTCAGCATTGGAAATGCACAGAAGTGAAGGCCCACTACCTGAAAGGGATAAGGGGCAGAAAAAGCTGCATGGGCAAGTATCCCACAATGCAGCGCACACACATACAAATTGGAGTACAACCACATTGACTACAATGTGGGACAAACTGCACCACCTTCACAACTGAATACAGGACACAACTAGTGCTGCCTGTGTGTATGAACTGCCCAATCACATTAGTCATAGCTGTAGATTGTGACATGACAATGTACAAGTACAACCTCATACCTGTGATGTAGTCAAAAAAGCCAATATCCAGCAAGAAATAGGCAGCCCCTCTCAAACAGTCACAATGTACATTGTCATGCAATCTGCCTGTAAACTCATCCAGTGCATGATCATCAATGAAACACACAGTTAAAATTCTTCTCCCCTTTACATTGCAGAGGGACAAACATCACCTCCTGAACAGCAGCCCGTCCCACTCTTCACTGATGAAGAGGAGGAATTCTCCACCATCAACACGGACACCCTCCAACAGCTGCTAGACTCCATCAGCACCTCACCTCCAGGAGCAGGGCAACCCAGCTGCATTGTTTAAACCTGACCCCCTGCAAAAACCACACAGCAGCACGCACCTACCACCACGGCTGTCTCCCAGGACCTCCCGGACCCAAATCTTGAATTCCAACGCCGTGTGTTAGAGGTCCAGCAGGAGATGGCCCATCAGGTGCGTGTGGGGTTTGACAGCCTGACGGCCAAACTTGATTCCGTTTGTGGGTGTCTGAGTTCCATCCGGGACCACGTACAAAACATCACGGACACCCACAGTCCGCTCAATGCTCTCCAACACTCCATGGCTGACATCGCTGGAGTCATGACTCAGAGACAGGAACAACTGTAAAGTCAGAGTGGCTCCAGCGATGGCAGCCAGGAGTTGGGCTGCATGCAGAGGATAATGGAGAACATGGAGCGGATGCAGGTGGAACAAATGGCTGCCACGGCTGCACACCAGCGAGATGTAGCTGGAATCTTCCATGCCCTGCAGATCATCATCACTGCATTGCTGCAGCAAGGTCTGGTGCAGATGAATGCTGATGCTGCTGCTTCTACATCCACATCTCCGCCCCCTGATGTGTCAGTGCCTCACAGTGCTGCAGCCAATCTACCACCACCCACATGTGAGGCACATGACACAACAGAGGGACGAAGATGAGGATGAGTCTGCCTTGTTGCAAAGAAGGAAGCGGTAGCATTCATCTAGGCCAAATGGCCAGTTTCTACTTGGTTCTGGGCTGAGCATCATGCCACGGAATATCACCTTCCACTGTCCCCCAATACACTCTGTGACACCCACCTTGGACCTCGACATGGACTGCCATATTTCGTTTGGTTACCAATGACACAGAAAGCAGACTGCTGGCTGAACTCTTCCTCATCCTTTGGACTTGTCAACCCTAAAGGACTCTGCCTGGCCCTCCACTGGGCATCAATGTAATGTGGGGATTGCATGGCCAAGTACTGGTCCAGTCTCCAACTATGTCAACAGACATGTGAATAAATATCTTTCAATCACACAGATGTCTGTTGTCCATGAACAATCCAGTATAGCAGTCTCATAAAATGTAGTAGCAGTGAATACACCAAAAGGTACACCCAGGGAAATAATACAAATATCAATGTTTTACTGTGATCCTGATAGGCAGTGAGAGGACCAGGTATGTGTGGACCAGCTGTGCCCCCATTGCTCCAATACACCAATCTAGCAATATCCCACCTTAGCCCCACGTCCATGAAGGAAATAGGAATGTTTTTAAAAAGGCAAAATCTGTTGCAGGCCACAAGTAGTATCAGCCTTTATAATTGCTGAAAGAAAAGCTCAGGGCATATCTACTCACACACCCTACAGGCTGGACGAAGCCTGTTGTGAATGTGCACATGGCATTTCACATCCCAAGTTGGTGCACACCATATACACATTGATGAAGATACGTAAGGGCACATGTCTACCAGCCACTAATTGAACCACAATGTCTGCCTCAGTGAAGTCGAGTTGGCAATCTGGACTCACCCCAAAGTGTAAGGTGTCAGTCAGCCCCTTAATGTGGACAAACAATGCTAACTGATTTTGGAACCCTCACATAGTGTGACCACTGTGAGCGGGTAGGGCAATGTGACAAGGGATGCGTGGTGCTCTGCACTGAGCATATAGTAAGAAGCAGTGCCACCATTTCAAGGGTGGCATCACTATGAGCCATAAGGTAACGGCTGTGAGAATATGCCATGACACTGGCACAAGAGGGAGCAATGCAACATTTCACCCTTTGGGGCCAGCAGAACTGTGTGCATACCCAAAAACGTGAAAGCTGACAAATTCATGACTTCACAACTTCAGTGATTTACAAGAGGCATATAGGAGAAGTCAAGTCAGTACATCTAACTGTACTACTCCTAAATGCCTGTTGTGAATACCGCAAAACTTAAACTCATGACTTACTCTCAGATGACTTCTTTGTGAATCTGGACAACTGTTCTGCCATATGCATTTCCCAATGGACACACAGAAAGACTACTACTTGCATGGCACGGAGGTTCTGCCTCCATGCACAGGAACATATAATTCAAAATAATCTGACACATTTCCATGACACAGCAAGTGTGCCAAGGTCTGTGCAATGTAGATGGGCTCTGCGCAAGGAGCATGTGAGATGCAGGGCTATGATGCAATCTGTGGTACCCGGCGCATACATGCATCTCCATGATGGATAACAGTAGCTACTACAATATCCTCTCAATGCCATGTCCCTACCTTGTGTTGTAAATGCACACCAATGTGCTGGCCAACTCTGTGGGTCACACTTAAGATGTATAACTTCCAAAACGACTGCCCCTAGACTAGGCCGTAAATCCTACTTGCCACCCTGTTAACCATGCAAATTTACTGTGCTCACATCTAAGGTCTCCTGACACAATCCATCCTGCTAAGTTACATGTCATGACCACACTTACACATTCAATGGAGAGTCCATTGATGATATGAGATGCATACAAGCTAAAAATACACACTCCACCACATCACCCATGACATAAGTGCAAGCCAAAATCCAAACTATGAACCATTTATTGAAAAAATAGAAACATCTACCTATCCTACACTAATTATAATCATTACTACTACTAATCTAAAATAAACTAACTTGAATTAAGAGAAAAAGTACCTAAACTATCTACCCTAACTAATCCTAAACACGCAAAACATATCTAAGATATCAACCCCCCTCCCACCCTTAAGGCACATCACGAGACAGGACAAAGACATCTAAGCTATACATGAACTAACTACACATTTAACCTACACAAAGATATATTTTTTTTGTTTTTTAATTCAAAAAAGACATCAACCCCCCACCCAAAGGAAAAGGAAACTTATCCCCAAATACTATACAATATAAAAACACTAAAACTACCTTACAATCTAACACTAACTATACCTACACTAAAACTACACTACCTAACAGTAAAATAACTTACCTAACACTACCTAAAATACAAGTGCAAACATTGGGGGAAGGGAGAAGAGGGGGATGGGGCACAACATGTCCAGACATCATGGTAGTCCCAGGTGTTTTTTAATGTCCTCAAGGTGCCTTGTCTGCTCGGCCATTTCCCGCCTCATCTCGGCCAGCATAATGTTGTTGTCCATTATGAGCCTGCAATGCCGGACAGTAAATGGAATCACTTGATCCGCAGGGCCAGGTGGGATTGTCCCTTGGGTGGGGGTTGTTGTAGGGGGTGGG
Organism: Calotriton arnoldi; assembly: GCA_963921515.1. Lineage (NCBI taxonomy): Eukaryota > Metazoa > Chordata > Amphibia > Caudata > Salamandridae > Calotriton > Calotriton arnoldi. Next base: position 542,387 of record CAWUFW010009871.1, read on the forward strand.
ACACTGACTGTCCACGTTGGGACCCACCACTGACGCCAGAGGGGCCTGGGGTGGTCTGTGTGCCACAGCCTTTTCCACATGTTGCCACATTGGTCACAAATTTCCACTTGCCAGCCGCATGGTCCTCCTGGTACCTCCGCGCCATGTTGCGGTACCCTTTTGCAACGTTCTTAATATGCTGGTACTGCTCCTTCCTCACCTGGAATGCATGTGACTCAGCTGGCGTCATGTTGTCTGTAAAATGTGAACAATGGGAAATTGTGAGTCCTTTAGACTATGTCAATGTTCTCTATTCAAATCTATAATACAAGATCACTTCAACATGGGAGCACACACTCTAGCGTAACTATGTGGAGTCAAAGAGTGACGTGGACAACAACATTTTGAATCCTGGATCATTGACTACATGCTGTGGAGACTGACATGACAGTGCATGGCATGGGACATGTTCTGTCACAACCAAATTATACTGACAGTGTCAAATGATGTTGCCATGACATTCCATGACTGAGGGTGACATGTACAAGGAATCGGAGGAGGGAGGCATTATCCCTCGGTGTGTAGCACCACCTTCATTCTCTCCTGTGACACAGTGCTGCATCATTTGTACTATGCTCATGTGCAGCCCTGTGTGTCCCACATCAACTGTGTGCAGTTCATCTAGTCAGCGCTAGCACAGGCACTCTTGCACAAGAGTGCAAGGCTGTCTGTGTGCAGGCGGGCTTGTTAATGTGTAGGAAGGTTACCCTACCTGCACAGGAGCAATCCTGGGACAGCCCTACTCACACTTTCATCTGTGCTGCATCATGCAGCACACCTATAAACAGATTGGGTGGCTGAACACTGACTTGTACATGATGCGCTGTCCCTCTCTCCACCACTACTCCACAATAGGTGACGCGTTGCAGCTAGAAAGCGGGAAACATCCTTTCCTCCAAATTGTCACTCATGCATGTCTTGGATCCACTAATATCCCTCTGTAGTAAAGCCAAATATGCAGCCCTTTACAACACAAACTGTTACAATGCATTCACCATTGTAACAGCACCCTGGAGTCATGATGGTTATATTGTTGTTATGGGTAATCCTTTCTCACAGTTAGCGTTCTTGAGGCTTGCATTTTAAAAAATATGGCACAGCAATAAATGCTGAGCTAAAGCATGCGGGGTAAATGCATGCAGAGTAATGTCAACAATTGTGACAGAGGAGCTTGTACACCTGAACCAGAGTTGGTCTGGGAATGACCCCAAGGAGACAGCTTGACTACACCTTTGCAGTGGCCAAACATGCCAATGAGATTCATAGGGCCATCTTTGCTAGGTGTTTGTGGAACAAGCCATTGATCTGCTTGGCTCAAAGCTATGCACTGCCACGTCTGTGAAGCTGGTATGCAGCATACCTACGAAATCACAATGCAGACCTGTGTCTGAGCACGCACGGCCTGAAAACCACTGCCTCCTTGTGCATGATAGGGCACACTTGCACAGGCATCTCAGTCAAGGATGTACATGCATACCATGTCTGATGATACTCATCGGCAACACCACTTACATGTCTCCTCTCCTATCAGTGTGCTCTGTAATCCACATGCATGTGCTGTGGTGACAGAATCCATAGACCTTATTTCCATGTGTATCACTGACTGGGGATGTGCAGAGTTACAACTGGGAGACAAATGCATTGCTCCACTTTCACTTACAGATTTGTACACACTTCTGACTTCCACAATGCATCATCCCACTGTAGTCATGGTACATGTGATACACATCCATACTGCATACTACAACGTAGATCATTTGAGGCAGACATTCATCACACCGCACTATGCCAATATATGATGTCCAAACTCACCTGTGGCGTGTGGGTCCTGGAATCTGTCAATGCCCCCCGTGTGATGATAGGTCGTCCAGCTGTGAGACAACACAAGTAATTTGTGTTAGTATCAGACGTTAAATCACACGTGTCATATTCATCATACAAATCATCACCATAACTGGAAATGCTACGTAACTGTAGTGTTGCGTTTCATGTTGGCTACATGATTGGGTCTACTTTGACTGCCATTCACACAAGACCTGTGAATGCTGATTCTGGCCAAACAAGACAATAATGATAGCAAACATGCACATACTAGTTGTGTGACACATTCACAAGGCCCCATTTCTACACGAAAACATGATGTAATACATGATCTGTGTACAAATGCATCGCTGCAGATCGCACACAGCAGTTTCACAGATGTTGGTGGTGTAAGTCACTCTGGAGATCTCCTATCTCATATGAGCATTTGTTCAGATCTCATAGATTGTCACACAGAGACTATGTACAGGGGCAGCATAGCTAACGTACCACCAGCGCAGTGGGTAACACAAGCTTGCACCCTATGATTGTCAATATGATATCACCTTGGGTCTCTGATGTGCCAACATTATGCGTGAACGCATTACTACTCCCGCCTCACGCTGCAACATTTTTGCACTTGGACACCAGTGTGTCCCACACGGCATATTTTGTTTTTCGTTACAGTATTCATGAAGAAATTTAATTTTCAAACTTACCACACTCTAGGCCACCAATGAGTCCCACGTAGTCCAGGAGGTCACCCTCCCGGGCCAGGCTATCCTGCCAGCGGTGCTTCCACTGGCGCACAGTGCGGTCAACTCCAAATACGCGCAGCATCTGCGCACGCACACGCTCCGACCTCTGCTTGCGCATACTAACTGGGTATCCGGCAAGGATACGGCCTCCCCTCTCACCATCAAGGGCAGGAAAAGCTTTATCAGCCGTAGGAAGCCCTCCAAAGCCCCCTCGGACATCCTGCCCTCCTTGCCCACACCCACCATCTCCCTGCACACACCTAACACCACTGCCAAAAGAAAATAAACCCTAGTTAATATCCCCAACAACTACAATAAATTTAACTATCCCAAGACAAACACCTGACAAGATTGAGGACAGGAGACAATAAAACAGGTAAATGCAAGGACACCACAATTCACAGAGGCACACTCGACAGGACACAGGACACAGCAACACTCTCAAACTCTCAAATCTGCAGCACACACCACCAAACACCTCCAACACTCTCCACAATCACCAGCAATGTGCTCAAAAGAGAAACTGAAAGTGCACAGCACTCCTCCAGGAAACATGCTGAGAACACTTCCTGTGATCAATATGTGACATTATGGAGAAAACTGTGCAGGCGAGAATCAGGAACATTTTAGGTGACAAAATCTTTACACTTTCCTTCTTTATCAACTTTCAAATATTCAAATCAGTTTATTGTTCAGCAATTTATGCCATAACAATTCAAATATTGATGATTACAATACTATGCAAAAACGTTCACAATTCATATCAATTTAAAACAACCTTGACACAGTTCATAAAATGCTATTCTCAGCGCATCAACCATTTAATTTAGTTTAAGCTAGCCTACTTACTTTATATAACCAATTTCCATTGAGTAGAGCGATTGTTGGATCTTACTAAACATATCAACTATCAAACAAGTGCCTAGGCAGAGATACCAAAGTGTGCATCTACTAGTTACCCTCTCTGGGCTGAGATGCCTCTTAAAAATATAGCAGTATGCCCTGCCAGCTCCACGTCGGTAACTATAGGATACAAATTAAACTGAGCACAGACTTGCTGCACAGAATTTATCTATCTTGTTAAAAGGATAACAATTTGTCCAAATGATATAATTTTTAGTGACAGCCCAGTAAAAATGTGCCTTGGGAAATCAGCTAAAAAAAGCCTGTACCTATTTGTGCATTTTGGTAAAGTGTACGTTCAAGTTAAGATGTGCAATAACATCTCTGAGCGCCCTCTCCATGTCAGTTCAATGCTCCAGGTCAACTATTAGGCCGCTGGTTTCTTTGATGCAGGATTCAGACCAAGCTCCATTTTACTGGGACATATTTATCAAGCGGCAAACAGTACCTACAAGGGCAAACTGAGGGGGATATTCACAACATTCCACGTAAACTAATGCTAACCTCAGCTAGCGTTAGTTTTGTATCGCTGTGTACCGCGGAAATTTATCGCCGTGTTAGCGGCGTATTCACAACTTGCCGCTAACAGGCGATAATTTCCACTACCGGGTCAAATGTCCGGCGATAAAATTCATCACTCTAATGAGAAAAAAGTGGTGATGGGCCAATTAGCGACCTGGAACGGCACGCTAATCAGCGTCAGCGCACCTTTTTTCACGTTCGGCACGCAAAACCACTATAAAACGTCCGCTATGCAGCCCAAACACACAATAAAAATAAAAAAAAGGAAACATATGAGAAGAAACATGGAGGAGCCTGGGCCCAGCACAGAGGCCAACAACAACCCCACAAACACCCAGGAAGACCAGCCAGAGACCCAGGGGAAGGCCAAGGAGAAGAGGACGAGGAAGACACGTTTCAGTCAGCAGGAAAACCAGGTCCTGATTGCGGAGGTGACAAAACACCAACAACAACTTTTTGACAGCTCCACTGTGACATTGGCAACCAAACACGCAATATGGCAGTCCATCATGGCCAAGCTGAATGCTGTCGGAGAGGTCAGGAGGACAGTGGATGACTGCAAGAAGCGCTGGAATGATGCCAAGCGCAAGACCAAGCTGAAACTTGCATCCAACCTCAAAGCAGCAATGCAGACTGGAGGTGGGAGTCCAGCGTCACAGGAGGAGCTGGATCCGTTGGAGGAACAGGTGTCCCAAGTCATCAGTGAGGAGACAATGGTTGGAGTTACGGGACAGGATACTGCGCAACACGACTAAACACAATAGCAACAGGGTAAGTACCAACTAGGATATATCAAAAAAGAGAGGGACCCTTGGGTAACCCAAAGGACTAGGGTTCAATCACGAACTTTACAACAAGAACGTCCTCTGGGAAGAATCTTTTTGTATCTCTGCATTACATTCCACACTTCAAATCTCAATCACACGATCACAGGTTGAATCCTATCCACCACATCCAAACTATTCAGTACACTAAATATTGGCACAAAAACCTATAGAGAATATAGTAACAATTAAATTTATTAAAACACAGATATTTTTCAAAGCATTACATAATAAAACCATTTCATTGAGCAAATCATTTAGTTAGACAATTCAATAAAGAAACACTATAATCCATTCAGTATACAGACAAATTGATCTTGATTAAAAAATACAGTAAAACCTATAATAAAAATATATGCAACTACATATATATCTTCACGAGAGTATTTCTAAGACAGACAATAACCTTTGTCTTTAATGGCCAAAACCAAAAGAAACAGAATTCTGACACATATACCTTGTTGCCTAGCACATTATACGCATCTAAGGTGATATTCAGACAATTTAGTTTGTGGCTATTATTACTGGCGTCGACGCGTTTCGAAGGTATATTTCACTTAAAACCTTCTTTATCAAGACTGTAATGTTCTTACTCCGTTCTTTAAAATCTATAAATACAAATCAATCCAGTATATTACACCATGACACAGTATCCACATCTAGATACCAACCATCTCTATACTTTATTTCAATTATTGAACACCACTTCTAAGTAAACAGAAAAAATATATTTTATGCCAATATAGTGGACCCTCACACATCCTGGTCATATCTTCAATTACATTCACATTCCTCACCCATTTCATTCTTTTTTACTCATTATTAATTCCTGGATTAATACAGTAACCTGTATCCCTTTTATCATTTCTAAATTCACTTTCAATCTTTTTATCTATAAGAAGCCACATCTTTAATTTGCAGATTTATAAAAATTTATAAAAATCTAACTTACTTGAGGCGATTTGATCAAGCTGCCCCATAATCTTACGGACACGATAGTCCCTGAGCTACTTCTAATGAAGTCGTCACTTTATCCTTTTTCCTAAATCAGAATCATAAAAAATACAATTATCTATATAACCATCGTTTCCTTGGTGTATTATATTGTACTACTCCTACTTAAAATCATTAGTCTGTATTTTAAAAAAATGATACCTTTCCACTTACTTCTTTAAAACTTTACAGAAGCGAGCATCTCATTTACGATGATTGACCGGCCTTGATTAAAAAGTCCCCGTATCCTTTCGGTTTAGACACTTTAGCTGTATACATAAAGAATTTTTATTTTTTATTTTTCATTCTATTTATTATTTTATATCTATTAAATGAAATCATTTCATGAATGTTTCTCCATACCTTGTGTTTAAAACTGTATTTCACTGCCCCATATATAGATCTTCTTTATTTTTTACGGGCCCATAAAACAGGATCGTTGTATTTACGTTGTAATCCTGACGAATTTTCTTATTATATCTCCGGTTCTGAAATACAAACCACAACTGGAGATCTACACCCATCATCACTGTTCCATAATTATTCCTCCCCCGTCATTTGTAGACTTTCTGACTCCACCATAGAGTTTCACTTTCCGCCTCGCGGATGTCAAATTTAAACTAAATCACTATTTTTAATGTTATCTATCCATGTGAACTATGTGACGCCGTATTCTGCCATCAAACACCCCTTATTTTAAACTCAATAATATCTCCTGTCTTTGCCATCTTACCTTGCTAGTTCCCAGAGCAGACCAGCGGCGTGTCAATACGTCCGTCTTGGTATAGTGTTTGAGGGACTCTGCCGGTAATACGGTTTTAAAATATTTCTTCCGGCTACGTTCAATCACGTGGGTGACGTGCCTCTCTCGTCTCCCCGTGATCGAACGTAGATGTAACCAAAGCAACGCACCGCCTTTGCTTTGTTTTTCTCTAAATAGATTACGGAGAAAACTTTATTGGCAAACAATGCCGAGAACTTAAACTCATGCAGCCCAATTCTATTACTTACCAAAATAAAGGGGAAAATTTAAATGTACCAACACCGCTTTTCTGTTCATACACCTCTTTTTATCACAAGTACACCAAAGATGGTGGTTTGTATTCTAAACTTTTGACCACATCGTTTATTTTCAATCAGATAGACATGACGCTTTTGTCTGTTTGTCTTTACTAAAATTAATGTCGCTAGTACCCATGTAGAACAGATAAACACTACATCCATTAGAGACCCCATTAGAGGTCCCTAATATGCCTATAAAAAAAATTTTTTGTAACCTATGAGCAATTCCTAAGTAGTAAAAATACATTTAACAAATTATAGACATCCAGTCTTCCCGAGAATTTAGGCCTTTTGCCACAGTGTTAAGTTTACATATAAACCACTGTTCTCTGAGTTTTCTTTTTTTATTCATGTCTCCACCTCTCAAATTCCCGAATATTTTTTCGAGGACAAACCACCGCAAATCATTGCAGCTATGGCCTAGACTCGAGAAGTGCTCTGTTAGCGGTGCATTTTCTTTTCCTGTTCTCAGTGCTGATTTATGTTCTTGTATTCTAAATCTAAGCTCTCTACTAGTTTCCCCTACATAACCTAAGCCACATGGGCAGATTAGTAGGTAAACTAAGTTTTTACTTCGGCAGTTGCTCAAGCTTCTGCACTTTATCTCCTGGCTATTGAATGTAATATTTCTCGCAACTATACAGTGCTCGCAGATTGAACATGTACCACATTTGTGGTTGCCAATCGCCCTTGTGCCCTGTAGTGTACCTTGTTCTTCTTTATTACAAATCCTATAGGTTTTAACTAAGCTGGTTTTAATATTTTTATTCTTCCTATAGGCAAAAAGTGGCTTTTCTAGTTTCAGATCTTGCCCATCGTTAAGAATTTTCCAGTTTTTGTTTAAAATATTCTTAATCTGATTGCTCCTTTCACTGAACTGGCTAACAAACACAATTTTCTCCATCTTCTGGTTCACATTTCTCACCCTATTTTGATCAAGCATAAATTCCTGATCATAATATTTTGCTCTTTTATAAGACTGATTTATTAATCTCCTAGGGTAACCTCTATTCTTTAATTTTTGTTTTAAAATCTCTGAGTGCTTATTGAAGTCACCTATGGAAGAACAGTTCCTGCGTAATCGCAAGAACTGTCCAAACGGTATATTATCCCTTTGTGCTTTGGGGGTGAAAACTCCCATAGTGTAGCAAAGTGTTTTTATCCGTAGGCTTACTATAAAGTTCAACCTCTAAATGACCTTCTTTCTCCTTGATACTAATATCTAGGAAATTCACCTTCTCATTACTGAAATCTGAAGTGAATTTAAGGTTGGGATCCCCTAGGTTCAACCAACCAATAAACTCCTCCAATTCTTCCTGGCACCCTTCCCAAATGAAAATGATGTCGTCAATGAAGCGGTACCATGAACTCACGTTCTCAAAATATGGTGCCACTTCATTGAAGACATGCTTCTCTTCGAATTCCCCCACATAGAGGCAAGCCAGACTGGGAGCACATGTGGCTCCCATACTGGTGCCTTTCACCTGCTGGAATAGATTTTCCTCGAATAGAAAAAGGTTGTTTTTCAAAACCATAGTCACACACTCCAGGACAAATTCCATGTTCCCACCATGGAGGTCTGTTCTCTGTAACAGCGACCTCACTACTTCTATAGTATCATCTTGTGGTATATTGGTGTAAAGGGCTTCAATGTCCAGGGTGACCAAAAATTGGGTCACCCTGTTGAAGCCCTTCCCTTCAAACACCGAGATCGCATGAGCTGAATCTTTAAGGTATGACTTTTGTTGTTGTACAAGAGGTTTAATAAAACAATCAGCAAACTTACTAAGAGGTTCCAAAAAAGAACCAATGCTACTTACAATTGGTCTCATTGGGGGGTTCTTTGGATCTTTATGGACTTTAGGCAGTCCATAAATTGCTGGTGTAATTGGGGAGCTAGTATGTAAAAACTTATATTCATCTTCGCATATCGAACCCTCCATTCTTGCTCTATCAAGCAAATTGTCAATTTCACCTTTCAGCTGCTGAATCTTACTATGGGGAACTTTTTTATAATGTTCTGGAATCATTAATAAACCTAACATCCTCTTTCTATAATCACTAGTATCGAACACCACGACCCCTCCACCCTTGTCGGCTGGTTTGATCGTGATGCCAATATCTTCTTTTAGTGACCTCAATGCATCTCTCAGTGGTTTAGAGAGATTGTTATTAAAATATTTTTTATCACTAGGGTTTTCTAAAATTTGTTTCAATTCTATTTCCATCACTCTCTCAAAGACCTCAATATTTTTATCTACCAAACTTAATGAGGGAGTGAATGTCGATTTTGATTGAGGCCAGATATATTCTCAGTTGGCTGATAGTCCCTGTTCTCAAAAAACCTTTTTAACCGGATCTTTCTAAACAGTGCTTTTAGATCTTTTTCAAATTCAAATTTATTTAATGTTGTACTCGGGGCAAAACTAAATCCCTTTTCTAAAATTTCAATTTCACTATTAGTAAGAATCCGTTCCGAAAGATTGATTATTGGGAATTTATCTACTTCCAATATCTTTGATTGCGCGTCTTTAAGTAATCTTGTTGTGGGTGGCTCCTGCCCTGATCCTGTTGCAAAAATGTCCTCTCTTGGTCCCCTCTTCGTACATTCCGATAGTTCCCTCGGCCTCTCCTTTGTCTCTGGCCTAAAAAAGACTCCTGTTCAGGGTTCATCCCTTCAGCCCCCCGCTGATCTTTATTGTAATCATCATCCTCGCTACTTTCTCCTGATGTTTCTGAGAAGGTGACCCTTTGATTTCTACCTCTAAAGTACACTGGTCTTTGAGGATGTGGTCTTTCCCATCTTGGGTTTCTCTGATTATAATAATCTTTCCCAAGATATGGGTAAACCTGTTCCACATTATATCTCTCTATGTCTTTTTTCAATTTATTACTCTTTTTATTGATTAGATATTCCCTATATCCATTCGTTTCTCGTTCCAGTTCCTCAAGTTTCTTTTTAGCTTCTTCAAGACCTGTACTGGCCCTTATTTTAGATTCAAGTTCCTCAATTTCTTTCCTTTCTATGATTAAAACTTCCTTTGCCGTTTCAATAATTAGTATAATCCAATCTCGGCTACACCGATTGGCAATATGCGTCCATGTCTCTAAGAACTTCCTGTTTTCAATAAACAGGCCAGGTTCATTTCGAACCCGGAGACCAATTGGTATTACCCCTGATTTTAAATATTCGACGAGGAACTCGGCATGAAGCTCTGTCCTGATCATTTTTTTGGTTAAATTAAGTATCTTGAGGAGTTGATCACTACTCACTGCACTGGTGTTGATATTCCCATTTGTGCGTGGAATTTGGTTTATCAATTTATTAAATTGATCCTCCGAAAAACCGAAGGTCTTAAATGTATCCATCTTGCGTGTGTTTCTAATTAATTTCCACGCCTGGCCACCTGACTCAGATCACACACTGACCTCTCCAACCAACCGGTTGTACAGAAGAATATATCAAAAAAGAGAGGGACCCTTGGGTAACCCAAAGGACTAGGGTTCAATCACGAACTTTACAACAAGAACGTCCTCTGGGAAGAATCTTTTTTTGTATCTCTGCATTACATTCCACACTTCAAATCTCAATCACACGATCACAGGTTGAATCCTATCCACCACATCCAAACTATTCAGTACACTAAATATTGGCACAAAAACCTATAGAGAATATAGTAACAATTAAATTTATTAAAACACAGATATTTTTCAAAGCATTACATAATAAAACCATTTCATTGAGCAAATCATTTAGTTAGACAATTCAATAAAGAAACACTATAATCCATTCAGTATACAGACAAATTGATCTTGATTAAAAATACAGTAAAACCTATAATAAAAAATATATGCAACTACATATATATCTTCACGAGAGTATTTCTAAGACAGACAATAACCTTTGTCTTTAATGGCCAAAACCAAAAGAAACAGAATTCTGACACATATACCTTGTTGCCTAGCACATTATACGCATCTAAGGTGATATTCAGACAATTTAGTTTGTGGCTATTATTACTGGCGTCGACGCTGCTTCGAAGGTATATTTCACTTAAAACCTTCTTTATCAAGACTGTAATGTTCTTACTCCCGTTCTTTAAAATCTATAAATACAAATCAATCCAGTATATTACACCATGACACAGTATCCACATCTAGATACCAACCATCTCTATACTTTATTTCAATTATTGAACACCACTTCTAAGTAAACAGAAAAAATATATTTTATGCCAATATAGTGGACCCTCACACATCCTGGTCATATCTTCAATTACATTCACATTCCTCACCCATTTCATTCTTTTTACTCATTATTAATTCCTGGATTAATACAGTAACCTGTATCCCTTTTATCATTTCTAAATTCACTTTCAATCTTTTTATCTATAAGAAGCCACATCTTTAATTTGCAGATTTATAAAAATTTATAAAAATCTAACTTACTTGAGGCGATTTGATCAAGCTGCCCCATAATCTTACGGACACGATAGTCCCTGAGCTACTTCTAATGAATTTATGTATACAGCTAAAGTGTCTAAACCGAAAGGATACGGGGACTTTTTAATCAAGGCCGGTCAATCATCGTAAATGAGATGCTCGCTTCTGTAAAGTTTTAAAGAAGTAAGTGGAAAGGTATCATTTTTTTAAAATACAGACTAATGATTTTAAGTAGGAGTAGTACAATATAATACACCAAGGAAACGATGGTTATATAGATAATTGTATTTTTTATGATTCTGATTTAGGAAAAGGATAAAGTGACGACTTCATTAGAAGTAGCTCAGGGACTATCGTGTCCGTAAGATTATGGGGCAGCTTGATCAAATCGCCTCAAGTAAGTTAGATTTTTATAAATTTTTATAAATCTGCAAATTAAAGATGTGGCTTCTTATAGATAAAAAGATTGAAAGTGAATTTAGAAATGATAAAAGGGATACAGGTTACTGTATTAATCCAGGAATTAATAATGAGTAAAAAGAATGAAATGGGTGAGGAATGTGAATGTAATTGAAGATATGACCAGGATGTGTGAGGGTCCACTATATTGGCATAAAATATATTTTTTCTGTTTACTTAGAAGTGGTGTTCAATAATTGAAATAAAGTATAGAGATGGTTGGTATCTAGATGTGGATACTGTGTCATGGTGTAATATACTGGATTGATTTGTATTTATAGATTTTAAAGAACGGGAGTAAGAACATTACAGTCTTGATAAAGAAGGTTTTAAGTGAAATATACCTTCGAAACGCGTCGACGCCAGTAATAATAGCCACAAACTAAATTGTCTGAATATCACCTTAGATGCGTATAATGTGCTAGGCAACAAGGTATATGTGTCAGAATTCTGTTTCTTTTTGGTTTTGGCCATTAAAGACAAAGGTTATTGTCTGTCTTAGAAATACTCTCGTGAAGATATATATGTAGTTGCATATATTTTTATTATAGGTTTTACTGTATTTTTAATCAAGATCAATTTGTCTGTATACTGAATGGATTATAGTGTTTCTTTATTGAATTGTCTAACTAAATGATTTGCTCAATGAAATGGTTTTATTATGTAATGCTTTGAAAAATATCTGTGTTTTAATAAATTTAATTGTTACTATATTCTCTATAGGTTTTTGTGCCAATATTTAGTGTACTGAATAGTTTGGATGTGGTGGATAGGATTCAACCTGTGATCGTGTGATTGAGATTTGAAGTGTGGAATGTAATGCAGAGATACAAAAAAAGATTCTTCCCAGAGGACGTTCTTGTTGTAAAGTAAGTACCAACTAGGGACTGGGGGGATGGGGGAGATGGGCCCAATGGCACTCATGCACATGATCAGTCACACACACAGTGCATCCACATGTCAAGTATCAGAGAGATGGGGCCCTGTGCAGACAAACTGAAAAAGTGTGATGTTGAGGCAAGGGGGCCATGTAGACATCCTGCCACATCTCCTGTAAATGTGTCTCCCTGCATGTCCATGAGATGCAGTCCTGTGTACACATTGACGGCTTGCAGCGTGAGCCCTGTGTGGCGATGGTGCATGGCAGTTGTGCTGGTTGGGGGCAGGATGGGGGTAGTGGAGTTGGAGAAACGATGTGCTGGAGTCAGGTAAGTAAAAATTAATACAGCCAATTACCTTGCGCTTTTGCAAAGCTAACTCGGCGTAGCAGCAAGTGCAAGTTAAATGGTAGGATTAATTAATTCATTACCTAACTCAAGCACGTTGTGTCTCAAACTCCACTAGCCCCCATCCTGCCCCTTACCTGCCCTGCACCAGCACCCCGCACCACCGCCCTGCAGAGCTCCCACTGCAAGCCGTCACTGTGTGTACACCAAGTGAGAAACCATCTGGTGAGTCTGCATACCAGAAACACATGCAGGGTCATATTCACAGGAAGTGGCGGAGAGAGGCGTTAGCCTTCTTGGCTTAATGCCTCTCTCCGCCACCTTGGAAAGCAAGGCTACACCATATCCACAAGGTCATGGTGCCGCCTTGCCCTTCCACTCTGCGATGGCGCTAAGTCTCACAACTTAGCGCCAATGCAGGCACCCCTGCACCAGAGTGCAAGGGTGTCTGCAAGCAGGGAGGTTTCCTTTATGTACAGGAAGGTGTCCCTTCCTGCATATAAACAAACCTAAAATAACATTTACTAACTTACGTGTGTGCTGCTTCATGCATCACACATGCAAGTTACAAAACGTCATTTAAAAATAAAGGTTTGTTCATGTACAGGAAGCTGCCCCTTCCTGTACATAAACAAACCATAGCATTTAGCTTTTCCCATGTGTGCTTCACAAGGCAGCCCACATGGACAATGCAAAAACAAGGAGAAATTAAGCAGTTCTCCTCTGATTGCCAACTTGAGACAAGGGTTTACCTGGTCTTAAGGGTTGTGTTGGCTTCTATTTAGGCTGCCCTTGTGAATAGGGGGCTGCGCAAATATCAATGTGTGTTGCGGGAGAACGCCCACCACAACACCCACTGCACGCCCCTTTCACGCTAAACACAGCGTGAAAGGGGGCCTATTCACAAGGCAGCGTGAAGCCACGTTAAGTGGCTTAACGCTGCCTTGTGAATAAGGCGAGGCCCCTATCGCCACAACAACGTCACAGAAAATGACGTGGTGTTTGCGGTAGGGGCCTGTGAATATGCTCCGCAGTGTCACAACAAAATGATCATGCAGCCAAATGGCTCAAACTTGCATATCCCACAATGCACCCAAACAGCAGACTCCACCCAAAAGGTGACGTAATACAATGAGCAGGGTGGCTATGCCTACAACACCACATGGCGGGTACAATGCATATCAGGAATGTGTCAACCAAATATGTACTGCATGACTTGTCTGTGTGCCAGACTCACAGAACTACAATGTCCCTGTAAAGAAGGAAGACAACCAAAGCATGACAACAAGCAAGGATAGCAAACTAGCAACAAATGAAGACAATTAGCAAAATGGCACACACCCCCCTTAGGTAGAATTGCACACCTCCACTCCCAAGTGTACTCATCTGCCATAAAGAATACACCATTCCACATCAGTCCTGGTGTCTGTTGCCCATGAAACCATCATGTGCATGTAAACCGAGCTGTTTGTTAAGTCAACTGTGTCAGTGACTGTTGTAAAGTCATCCTGTGCCCTGGGCACCCCCCAACTTTTTGCTGACTGGAACTGGTGGTAACTGACTCTGACTGACCCTGGGCTCTGTCTAACTAGGCCCAGGGCCAGTGCCAAGCTGAAAGGAACATATTGGAATACAGTTAAGACACCCAACATACACTAGGGTACACTATGGGATGGTGGGGTACCCCTGTAATTGGCATGACCTACCCCATAAGCCCCTAGTATATAATAGGGCAGGGAATTGAAACTACCTAGAAGTCCCCAGTATCCTGGGGCATGGCAGTTTAGAGGCCAGCAGCCTTTTTGCACTTGCATGTGTGCACTGCTGAAGCCTGTGGTCAGTTTAAAAGCAGCTCTGTGACCAGGATTGCTCTTAAACATGTAAATTGTGGCCAAACTCGACTTTGGGGTTTGGGGCACTTAAAGCTGGTCAACCTAAAATGTTTTGGCATAATAATGACCCCCAGGTTCTCCCCTAGGTATCCCAGGGGTGGGGGGGTCAGGTATCTATAAGGTAGACCCTTATAAAATGAGTTTATATATGCCCTGGGTTAAGTGAAATTCACATTTCACTCTCCCCATTGTGTAAAGTGCTGCCCAAATTCGACTTTGATGCTGGGGGCATTGGGCATGGAGGATCTGCAATATTTTTACAGATTCAGCACCCCTATGGTCTCCCCTAGGTGACCTATGGGGTGGGGGTCCTGTGAAAATAAGCCAAGTACTTATAAAGTATGTTTTTGTAAGTCCTGGTGCTGGAAAAATGGCCCATGTCAATTTTCCTATTGCAAACCCCATGCCCCATAGGTTAACATGGGGGAAAGTTATTAAACAATAACTTCTGATAGGAGAGGGATAAAGATTCCATTCAAAGACTCACTAGAATGGTATTGATAAATCCTACAATATGATGTTATTGAATTTTTCCCAAAGTGAACAGACAAGAAGTTATAACACTTTCTTAGTTTTAGTTCCAAATCCAGCTCTTCCAGTGCTCTGCCCTGATTGGTCAGAGTTAAGGGGATTAGCCAGCCTGCCTGAAGAGGTGATAAAGATCCCCTGGGGCCAGCCAGATGGACTGGGAGGGCAGTGAGCTGTTCTGCAAGAATGCCAGCCCAGGGGGAGGGGTCGTAAACAATGAGCTTCAAAGGGGCAGAGCCCAGAGCAGTGTCATTTACAACTTTGAACCCCCACCTCCGCCAGATGGCAGGGTTAAGGAAGATATGTGCAGATGTAGGGAGGAGAGGCTAGGTTAATTAGCCAACTCAGTGGGAGTGTTTAGCCAGCTCTTACCTCCTTGCTGGAAAATCAGCCATTATGGATTTGGAAGCTTTGTTGCACTCTGGGAGGAAGGAGTCACTCAAGTGGGAAGTTACCCTACTCCTATTGGTGAAGCTTGACCTCCTGGATGACCCAGAGACTGTGGAATAAGTATCTTAGAGAGGCCCAGCCCCTCAGATCTGCTGCTTGAAACTGAAGAAAGCAAGACTGGCCCTGCTGAAAAGTTCTGCTGTGCAAAGACTTCTAAGGCCTGACCTCTGGAGACTGCACCACCTGAAACTACAGCTTTGTGGACTAACTGTGCTGAGTAAAAGAAGTCAAGAGTGGACTCCCTACAAGCTACAGGTTAACAGAGCTCATCTGGACCCTCACCACCAAGAATCATCAACCTGGGGAGCTACCAGTGGATTTGTAAGGGTGACGTCCAGTGCATTGTGGGAATTGAAGTCCTCAACTTTCAAGGACCATCTTGGAGCTTCCAGACCCTTGGAGTAAGTTTGAGACAATTTGGGACCTTTTGAGGAACTTCAGGAAGAAGTTCAAGAAGTTTGGGGAACTTTGGAGGAACTTTGAAAAAAGCTCCAGAGGGGGCTGACTCATCCTGGTCAGCCAAGCCGCCTGCCTTCAACCGCGAGCCGGCCAAGCCCACCAGGTTCGTCCCGCTAAAAGCTCCATCGCATCAACTTCCAGAGATTGACCGGGACTAGAGAAAATCTGAAGCCGTCGAACCCTCACCGGATCCGGCTACATGAGGAGCATCGAGGGACCCCGCGAGAAAAAGCTCCAGAAAAGCTTCTAAGTCCGCTCATAGAAAAGCCGACCGGGAGCAACTGCGAGAGCCAAGCCGCCTGTCTTCACTCGCGTGTTGGCCTGGATTTCTGGATTGCCCCGCTGAAGCGATCTTGAGAAATTTTCTAAGTCCGCTCCAGGGAAGTTTACCGGGACCTCGTCACAAGTCAAGCCGGCGAACCCTCACCGGATCCGGACTGGCTGGGAGCTTCGAGGGGCCTCGCGAGAAAAAGCTCTAGAAAAGTTTCTAAGTGTGAAGGTAAAAACTTTAACCGGTACCTTCCGTGGGTGGTAGCCGCTCATGGCTCCATCGCGGTCGGCCTGAAACTTTGACTTTGGCCCGGTCTATCGCGAGCCTATGTCCCAATATGGTGCTATAAGCTTCTAAGTGCTATATTTTATTTAAACTTTGAAAATTCATATCTCCGGTTCCCTACATTGGATTTTTGTCGTTTTGGTGTCATTTTAAAGATAAAAATATTTCCTATTTTTATAAATTGGTGTTGGATTTTATTATGAGTTGTGTCTTGGTTATTCACTGAATTGGTGTTTTTAAATGCTTTACATACCTGTCTTCGAAGTTAAGCCTGCCTGCTCGCAGCCAAGCTACCAAGGGTTGAGCATAGGATTATATTTCTAAAACCTATGCTGGGTCCTATCAAGTGTTTGTGGTCTTATTACTAGTGGCAGACCTACGTTTGCCCCTACCAATAACCCACTTTCCAGCAGTGACCAAATATGCAGTCATGGTTGTTATCAGCCACACGCAAATCCATGCATTTAATATCCGTAACCAGGACAGCATGTATCATCCATGTGACCAGCTGCGTGTCACATACACAAACACACATCAGCCTGCCATTAGCCTCTTTTGGCAGGGTGGTGGTGACAAGGCCTGAGCACCACAAATATGCCATGGAATTCAACATCCATCTAATCCTGGGCCACTTACACATCACACGTGGGGTCAACGTAGAGGGCTATTGTTGTTGACAGTGTCTGTCCAGCCAGCAACAACAATAGAAACTCATGCAGCACCATACTCACAACGGGTAAGCCAACAGGAGGGCAGTAAGCAATGCACACAAGACAAACCACAACAGACAAAGCTACCTGGATGCACATGTATACAGCATAGTGCAGCACACATCGAAACAGCAAGTAGGCCTTAGTAGCCAATGCGCCTAAAGGGGGCCCTCCTCACACATAACTAATCTTGCAATCAACTGATGCACATGTGCAGTACACAGAAAAGGTGCGGGTCTGTGAGCCACACTGACAATGCAAGTGACAGTGCATGATGAATACTATGCCTGCCCCCCAAACATCACCACATGGTGCAGGCCACGTCACAGAGGTGGCTGAGTGTGGCCCACATCCTTAAAGGAGAAGGTCACACTCTGACACATCCACGTGTACATACAACCCCTGACGTAACCAAGACCTCTACTTGAAAACAATGCACAAGTGTCACAACTCTGACCATGACACATATTTAGCCCAGCTTGCAACATCTCAGCATTGGAAATGCACAGAAGTGAAGGCCCACTGCCTGAAAGGGATAAGGGGCAGAAAAAGCTGCATGGGCAAGTATCCCAAAATGCAGCGCACACACATACAAATTGGAGTACAACCACATTGACTACAATGTGGGACAAACTGCACCACCTTCACAACTGAATACAGGACACAACTAGTGCTGCCTGTGTGTATGAACTGCCCAATCACATTAGTCATAGCTGTAGATTGTGACATGACAATGTACAAGTACAACCTCATACCTGTGATGTAGTCAAAAAAGCCAATATCCAGCAAGAAATAGGCAGCCCCTCCCAAACAGTCACAATGTACATTGTCATGCAATCTGCCTGTAAACTCATCCAATGCATGATCATCAATGAAACACACAGTTAAAATTCTTCTCCCCTTTACATTGCAGAGGGACAAACATCACCTCCTGAACAGCAGCCTGTCCCACTCTTCACTGATGAAGAGGAGGAATTCTCCACCATCAACACGGACACCCTCCAACAGCTGCTAGACTCCATCAGCACCCCACCTCCAGGAGCAGGGCAACCCAGCTGCATCGTTTAAACCCGACCCCCTGCAAAAACCACACAGCAGCACGCACCTACCACCACGGCTGTCTCCCAGGACCTCCCGGACCCAAATCTTGAATTCCAACGCCGTGTGTTAGAGGTCCAGCAGGAGATGGCCCATCAGGTGCGTGTGGGGTTTGACAGCCTGACGGCCAAACTTGATTCCGTTTGTGGGTGTCTGAGTTCCATCCGGGACCACGTACAAAACATCACGGACACCCACAGTCCGCTCAATGCTCTCCAACACTCCATGGCTGACATCGCTGGAGTCATGACTCAGAGACAGGAACAACTGTAAAGTCAGAGTGGCTCCAGCGATGGCAGCCAGGAGTTGGGCTGCATGCAGAGGATAATGGAGAACATGGAGCGGAAGCAAGTGGAACAAATGGCTGCCACGGCTGCACACCAGCGAGATGTAGCTGGAATCTTCCATGCCCTGCAGATCATCATCACTGCATTGCTGCAGCAAGGTCTGGTGCAGATGAATGCTGCTGCTGCTGCTTCTACATCCACATCTCCGCCCCCTGATGTGTCAGTGCCTCACAGTGCTGCAGCCAATCTACCACCACCCACATGTGAGGCACATGACACAACAGAGGACGAAGATGAGGATGAGTCTGCCTTGTTGCAAAGAAGGAAGCGGTAGCATTCATCTAGGCCAAATGGCCAGTTTCTACTTGGTTCTGGGCTGAGCATCATGCCACGGAATATCACCTTCCACTGTCCCCCAATACACTCTGTGACACCCACCTTGGACCTCGACATGGACTGCCATATTTCGTTTGGTTACCAATGACACAGAAAGCAGACTGCTGGCTGAACTCTTCCTCATCCTTTGGACTTGTCAACCCTAAAGGACTCTGTCTGGCCCTCCACTGGGCATCAATGTAATGTGGGGATTGCATGGCCAAGTACTGGTCCAGTCTCCAACTATGTCAACAGACATGTGAATAAATATCTTTCAATCACACAGATGTCTGTTGTCCATGAACAATCCAGTATAGCAGTCTCATAAAATGTAGTAGCAGTGAATACACCAAAAGGTACACCCAGGGAAATAATACAAATATCAATGTTTTACTGTGATCCTGATAGGCAGTGAGAGGACCAGGTATGTGTGGACCAGCTGTGCCCCCATTGCTCCAATACACCAATCTAGCAATATCCCACCTTAGCCCCACGTCCATGAAGGAAATAGGAATGTTTTTAAAAAGGCAAAATCTGTTGCAGGCCACAAGTAGTATCAGCCTTTATAATTGCTGAAAGAAAAGCTCAGGGCATATCTACTCACACACCCTACAGCCTGGACGAAGCCTGTTGTGAATGTGCACATGGCATTTCACATCCCAAGATGGTGCACACCATATACACATTGATGAAGATACGTAAGGGCACATGTCTACCAGCCACTAATTGAACCACAATGTCTGCCTCAGTGAAGTCGAGTTGGCAATCTGGACTCACCCCAAAGTGTAAGGTGTCAGTCAGCCCCTTAATGTGGACAAACAATGCTAACTGATTTTGGAACCCTCACATAGTGTGACCACTGTGAGCGGGTAGGGCAATGTGACAAGGGATGCGTGGTGCTCTGCACTGAGCATATAGTAAGAAGCAGTGCCACCATTTCAAGGGTGGCATCACTATGAGCCATAAGGTAACGGCTGTGAGAATATGCCATGACACTGGCACAAGAGGGAGCAATGCAACATTTCACCCTTTGAGGCCAGCAGAACTGTGTGCATACCCAAAAACGTGAAAGCTGACAAATTCATGACTTCACAACTTCAGTGATTTACAAGAGGCATATAGGAGAAATCAAGTCAGTACATCTAACTGTACTACTCCTAAATGCCTGTTGTGAATTCCGCAAAACTTAAACTCATGACTTACTCTCAGATGACTTCTTTGTGAATCTGGACAACTGTTCTGCCATATGCATTTCCCAATGGACACACAGAAAGACTACTACTTGCATGGCACGGAGGTTCTGCCTCCATGCACAGGAACATATAATTCAAAATAATCTGACACATTTGCATGACACAGCAAGTGTGCCAAGGTCTGTGCAATGTAGATGGGCTCATGCGCAAGGAGCATGTGAGATGCAGGGCTATGATGCAATCTGTGGTACCCGGCGCATACATGCATCTCCATGATGGATAACAGTAGCTACTACAATATCCTCTCAATGCCATGTCCCTACCTTGTGTTGTAAATGCACACCAATGTGCTGGCCAACTCTGTGGGTTACACTTAAGATGTATAACTTCCAAAACGACTGCCCCTAGACTAGGCCGTAAATCCTACTTGCCACCCTGTTAACCATGCAAATTTACTGTGCTCACATCTAAGGTCTCCTGACACAATCCATCCTGCTAAGTTACATGTCATGACCACACTTACACATTCAATGGAGAGTCCATTGATGATATGAGATGCATACAAGCTAAAAATACACACTCCACCACATCACCCATGACATAAGTGCAAGCCAAAATCCAAACTATGAACCATTTATTGAAAAAATAGAAACATCTACGTATCCTACACTAACTATAATCATTACTACTACTAATCTAAAATAAACTAACTTGAATTAAGAGAAAAAGTACCTAAACTATCTACCCTAACTAATCCTAAACACGCAAAACATATATTAGATATCAACCCCCTCCCACCCTTAAGGCACATCACGAGACAGGACAAAGACATCTAAGCTATACATGAACTAACCACACATTTAACCTACACAAAGATATATATTTTTTGTTTATTTAATTCAAAAAGACATCAACCCCCCACCCAAAGGAAAAGGAAACTTATCCCCAAATACTATACAATATAAAAACACTAAAACTACCTTACAATCTAACACTAACTATACCTACACTAAAACTACACTACCTAACAGTAAAATAACTTACCTAACACTACCTAAAATACAAGTGCAAACATTGGGGGAAGGGAGAAGAGGGGCATGGGGCACAACATGTCCAGACATCATTGTAGTCCCAGGTGTTTTTTAATGTCCTCAAGGTGCCTTGTCTGCTCGGCCATTTCCCGCCTCATCTCTGCCAGCATCACTTTGTTGTGGATTATGAGCCTGCAGTGCTGGACAGTAAATGGAATCACCTGATCCGCAGGGCCAGGCGGGATTGTCCTTTGGGTGGGGGTTGTTGTAGGGGTATGGGACACTGACTGTCCATGTTGGGACCCGCCAGAGGGGCCTGGGGTGGCCTGTGTGCCACAGCCTTTTCCACATGTTGCCACATTGGTCACAAATTTCCACTTGCCAGCCGCACGGTCCTCCTGGTACCTCCGCGCCATGTTGCGGTACCCTTTTGCAACCTTCTTAATATGCTGGTACCGCTCCTTCCTCACCTGGAATGCGTGTGACTCAGCTGGCATCATGTTGTCTGTAAAATGTGAACAATGGGAAATTGTGAGTCCTTTAGACTATGTCAATGTTCTCCATTCAAATCTATAATACAAGATCACTTCAACATGGGAGCACACACTCTAGCGTAACTATGTGAAGTCAAAGAGTGATGTGGACAACAACATTTTGAATCCTGGATCACTGACTACACGCTGTGGAGACTGACATGACAGTGCATGGCATGGGACATGTTCTGTCACAACCAAATTATACTGACAGTGTCAAATGATGTTGCCATGACATTCCATGACTGAGGGTGACATGTACAAGGAATCGGAGGAGGGAGGCATTATCCCTCGGTGTGTAGCACCACCCTCATTCTCTCCTGTGACACAGTGCTGCATCATTTGTACTATGCTCATGTGCGGCCCTGTGTGTCCCACAGCAACTGTGTGCAGTTCATCTAGTCAGCGCTAACATAGGCACTCTTGCACAAGAGTGCAAGGCTGTCTGTGTGCAGGCGGGCTTGTTAATGTGTAGGAAGGTTACCCTACCTGCACAGGAGCAATCCTGGGACAGCCCTACTCACACTTTCATCTGTGCTGCATCATGCAGCACACCTATAAACAGGTTGGGTGGCTGAACACTGACATGTACATGATGCGCTGTCCCTCTCTCCACCACTACTCCACAATAGGTGACGCGTTGCAGCTAGAAAGCGGGAAACATCCTTTCCTCCAAATTGTCACTCATGCATGTCTTGGATCCACTAATATCCCTCTGTAGTAAAGCCAAATATGCAGCCCTTTACAACGCAAACTGTTACAATGCATTCACCATTGTAACAGCACCCTGGAGTCATGATGGTTATATTGTTGTTATGGGTAATCCTTTCTCACAGATAGCGTTCTTGAGGCTTGCATTTTAAAAAATATGGCACAGCAATAAATGCTGAGCTAAAGCATGCGGGGTAAATGCATGCAGAGTAATGTCAACAATTGTGACAGAGGAGCTCGTACACCTGAACCTGAGTTGGTCTGGGAATGACCCCAAGGAGACAGCTTGATACACCTTTGCAGTGGCCAAACCTGCCAATGAGATTCATAGGGCCATCTTTGCTAGGTGTTTGTGGAACATGCCATTGATATGTTTGGCTCAAAGCTATGCACTGCCACGTCTGTGAAGCTGGTGTGCAGCATACCTACGAAATCACAATGCAGATTTGTGTCTGAGCATGCACGGCCTGAAACCACTGCCTCCTTGTGCATGATAGGGCACACTTGCACATGCATCTCAGTCAAGGATGTACATGCATACCATGTCTGATGATACTCATCGGCAACACCACTTACATGTCTCCTCTCCTATCAGTGCGCTCTGTAATCCACCATCATGTGCTGTGGTGACAGAATCCATAGACCTTATTTCCATGTGTATCACTGACTGTGGATGTGCAGAGTTACAACTGGGAGACAAATGCATTGCTCCACTTTCACTTACAGATTTGTACACACTTCTGACTTCCACAATGCATCATCCCACTGTAGTCATGGTACATGTGATACACATCCATACTGCATACTACAACGTAGATCATTTGAAGCAGACATTCATCACACTGCACTGTGCCAATATATGATGTCCAAACTCACCTGTGGCGTGTGGGTCCTGGAATCTGTCAATGCCCCCCGTGTGATGATAGGTCGTCCAGCTGTGAGACAACACAAGTAATTTGTGTTAGTATCAGACGTTAAATCACACGTGTCATATTCATCATACAAATCATCACCATAACTGGAAATGCTACGTAACTGTAGTGTTGCGTTTCATGTTGGCTACATGATTGGGTCTACTTTGACTGCCATTCACACAAGACCTGTGAATGCTGATTCTGGCCAAACAAGACAATAATGCTAGCAAACATGCACATACTAGTTGTGTGACACATTCACAAGGCCCCATTTCTACACGAAAACATGATATAATGCATGATCTGTATACAAATGCATCGCTGCAGATCGCACACAGCAGTTTCACAGATGTTGGTGGTGTAAGTCACTCTGGAGATCTCCTATCTCATATGAGCATTTGTTCAGATCTCATAGATTGTCACACAGAGACTATGTACAGGGGCAGCATAGCTAACGTACCACCAGCGCAGTGGGTAACACAAGCTTGCACCCTATGATTGTCTATATGATATCACCTTGTGTCTCTGATGTGCCAACATTATGCGTGAACGCATTACTACTCCCGCCTCACGCTGCAACATTTTTGCACTTGAACACCAGTGTGTCCCACACGGCATATTTTGTTTTTCGTTACAGTATTCATGAAGAAATTTAATTTTCAAACTTACCACACTCTAGGCCACCAATGAGTCCCACGTAGTCCAGGAGGTCACCCTCCCGGGCCAGGCTATCCTGCCAGCGGTGCTTCCACTGGCACACAGTGCGGTCAACTCCAAATACGCGCAGCATCTGCGCACGCACATGCTCCGACCTCTGCTTGCGCATACTAACTGGGTATCCGGCAAGGATACGGCCTCCCCTCTCCACCATCAAGGGCAGGAAAAGCTTTTATCAGCCGTAGGAAGCCCTCCAAAGCCCCCTCGGACATCCTGCCCTCCTTGCCCACACCCACCATCTCCCTGCACACACCTAACACCACTGCCAAAAGAAAATAAACCCGAGTTAATATCCCCAACAACTACAATAAATTTAACTATCCCAAGACAAACACCTGACAAGATTGAGGACAGGAGACAATAAAACAGGTAAATGCAAGGACACCACAATTCACAGAGGCACACTCGACAGGACACAGGACACAGCAACACTCTCAAACTCTCAAATCTGCAGCACACACCACCAAACACCTCCAACACTCTCCACAATCACCAGCAATGTGCTCAAAAGAGAAACTGAAAGTGCACAGCACTCCTCCAGGAAACAGGAAGCATGCTGAGAACACTTCCTGTGTGAATGCGGCACGTTTTTTGACTTAGCGATGAAAATCTGCACGCAAGAAGCCTTTGGGGTGACATTTCGTATGTGTCAATGTGTTTAGCGATGTATTTCCCATCGCTAGTATGAAAAATACATCGCATTTTCGGAAAGCGTGCAGTTTTGCACGCTAAGTGCAACTTCTTACACAGATGAACCTTATTTGATGAAATGTAATTATTTTAAAAATAATTACAACATGTTAATTTTGATAGGACCCCAAATTACACCCTAACTTTCATATTTTACCCAAAATGACATCCTAAATTTCATGATATACCACAAATGACACCCTAATTTATGTAGTTTACCGCAAATGACTCCCTAAATTTCATGATTTACCCCAAATGGCACCCTAATTTACGTAGTTTACCACAAATGACACCCTAAATTTCATGATTTACCACAAATGGCACCCTAATTTACGTAGTTTACCACAAATGACACCCTAAATTTCATGATTTACCACAAATGACACCTAATTTACGTAGTTTACTACAAATGACACCCTAAATTTCATTATTTACCACAAATGACACCCTAATTTACGTAGTTTACCACAAATGACACCCTAATGTTCATAATTTACCTCAAATGACACCCTAAATTTAATAATTTAGCCCAAATTACACCCTAATTTTCATATTTTACCCCAAATGACACCCTATTTTTCAGGATTTACCCCAAATGACACCCTAATTTTCGTAGTTCACCAGAAATGACACCCTACTGTTCATAATTTACCCCAAACGACACCCTAAATTTAATAATTTAGCCCAAACTATACCCTAAATTTAATAATTTAGCCCAAACTACACCCTAATTTTCATATTTTACCCCAAATGATGCCTTATTTTTCAGGATTTACCACAAATGATACCCTAATTTTCATAGTTTACCACAAATGACACCCTAATGTACATGATTTACCCCAAATGACACCCTAAATTTCATACTTTACCCCAAAGTACACCCTAATTTTCATATTTTACCCCAAATGACACCCTATTTTTCATAATTTACCCCATATGACACCCTTATGTTCATAATTTACCCCAAATGACACCCTAAATTTCATAATTTATCCCAAATGACACCCTAATTTTCATATTTTATCCCAAATTACACTCTAATTTTCATAATTTACCCCAAATGACAACCTCATTTTCAGTATTTACCCCAAATGACACCCTAATTTTCGTAGTTTACCACTATTGACATCCTATATGTGATTAGAATCCCCATATGACACGCTGAACATTAGATTTTCATAACACATTTGACACCCTGACATGTCTAGTTTGAAACTAATGTCACACTGAACAGCATCTTTGTTCAGAGGTGGCAGTTCCACCATAATTTTTCTGATTGAGATATTGTGACCACTTAATGTTACACTTACACGTGTCAGAGTGATGTACTCATGCAGATGATAAACATGCACACAGGGTATGTGTGTAGTGTTATTTCTTTATATATACTGTGCTTGGGGTCATTTGGAACAGATATCTGATTGGTACTGACAGTCACGATGTGACGTGCTCATGTGAAGAAATTGTCTATGATTCTGCTCCTTCGTGCTGTTCCTGCTGCAGAAGCTGTGGGGTGTACTCCACCTGCCTCATCTTCCTCACCATCCGGAGCATCGCCCGGTGCATCTGGCACTTGGATCCATGGGGCATTGGTGCGTACACATATGTTGTGCAATACACAACATGCTATGATCATCTTGCACACTATTTCTGGGCTATACAACAGTCTTCCACCTGTGATGTCAAGGCACCAGAAACGTGACTTTAGCACGCCAAATGTGCGCTCCACAATGCCCCTGGTGCATCCATGGGCAGAATTATACTGCCTCTGGGCCTGGGTGTTGGTGGCTCGCAGGGGTGTCATCATCCATGGGGTGAGTGCATATCCTTGATCACCTGTAACATGTGATGAAGAGATGTGTCCATTAGTAGTTATGCATGCTGTGTGGGCACTGTTAACAGTTTTGTGGTGTGTGATTGGTGCTACTTTGTGATTAATGTTTGACATGTGTAGCTTCTGGCCAATTGACCAGCATCAATGCAAATTACATTGCCTCACAGATGCTCATACCTCCCCCCAAGCATATTCACTTGTGTGCGCTGCACGGTTGCATTACTAGCACTCCAACAGTGCACCTCTGTCAGGCCTGTCTGCACATGTCCGCAAGCCTGACACCTACACAAGCTGGGTCCCTGGCTCTTATTACGTCTAACGCTGCCACCCATCTGCACTACTCACAGTCAACGCCAGTGGAACGTTTAGGTGCCAATGGGCCACACCAGACACGGCACACATTCAGTCCAGCTGCTGCCGCTGCTGCTATACATTCCCCACCACCCAACACCTGCAGTTTCCGGTCCAGACCTGCCAAAAGTCAACAGTCAGTGGCACCCTCAGCTGCAGGGCCCAAAGAGGGCGGGAACACTTAGCATTCACCATCAACGTCATCACACACCACGTCATCTACTCCATGGGCTACGTACTCAGCCATGATCAGAGACTCCACCTCACATACCACAAGTACTCCACATCCATTACCCTCTGGCAGATGCTTGCTAACATCAAACTGAGCCAACTCTTCTCGACACTGATCCACAAGGCAGGGCACACCTTTAACCCCATCTTCACATATGGAAACTGCGTCCACTTCAAAAACACCACTCAACGCCCATGGTGTGACCAACACAGCGCACAGTTCCTCGTCATGAAACCCCATGACACACAAACCCACAGCATGCGTCATACAGACTTACATGAGCTGAGTCAACGGGGATCTGGTACATTCCACCATCAACAGCAACACCCACACCGCTGCAGGCAACGTCAACAGCGCGGGCCAGATTTTTCAACCATGTATCTCCAACTGCACATACACACTTGCCCCAATATGCAACTCCAACATACAGCGTGCTATGAATGCCACATCGTTCACATACAACATAAAAGATGACAGATGCATCTGCAGACGCCTGGAGTGGAACTTGAGCTACATGAAGGGAAACATTGGACATCACCACCTACAAGGACACCTAGCTCATACTCTCCCTCAACAAGGCACCCCCACACACCAGACTGGGGTTCCAGGGAGGATTGCAGCAAGTTGCAACATGGATGTTCATCAGCTGGGGGGTGCTCTACAAAGAGGGGCCATTAGTCCTCATCCTACTGACCACACCATCAGCATGTGGCAACACCTGGTGGGCCACCGCCTTAGCCAGCCCAACACACAACTCTAGATACCTAGGCATCGTACTCGGCTCCTCCCTCTCCATGTACATACAGGTCTACGCAGTGGCCAGCAGCTGCTTCGACAGGCTCTGCATCCTACATGCTGCCTTCACATGGTTCCCACCCCCTATCAGGTAGGACAGTCAACAACGCTGTCATTGCCATCAGGCTGGACAACGGGAACGCACTAAATGCCCACTTAGACATGTGTGTGCTCTGCACAATCAAGACTGTCCAGCACACCACTGCCACACTCGGCCTTGTGCACATTCTTTCTTCGTAGGTCGAGTGCCTACATTGCACATACTTGGTTGCCAACTCTCACCACATTTGCTAATGTCTGACAGAGGGCCTATGCCTTTGGTGATGGTTTCTCTACATGGCTGACCCCAGTTACCACAGTTACTTGTGTTGTCATGTCTGGTAGGTGGGCATGTAGATTGGCATGTTGTATGTGAGTTTGTAACATGTGCATTCTCGCAGTTGTGTGTTCCATGATTGTGGAGTTGAGGTGTGTGTTGTGTTCAGTTAGTACTTACCAACGAGCAGTGCATTTCCATATGTACCATCCTCAAAGCGCTGATTGATGATGGACTGGCGGAAAATGTAGGAAGCATGCACACTGCCTGGGAACTTGGCTACGACATTGGTGAACAGGCCCCGGTGATCCACTATTGCCTGCACATTGATGGAATGTGTGTGCTTTCTGTTGCGGTATATGTGTGCAGTGTCGGCAGGAGGCACATGTACGACATGTGTGCAGTCAATTGCCCCCAACACATGCGGGAAGCCAGCTATGGCGTAAAACTTTTGCTTGGTCTCCAGCTGTTCCTGCGCAGTATTGGGGAAGTGAAGGTGCTGGGGTATCAGGCTGTTGATGCCATCCAAAACTGTTGTGAGGAAGTTTGATAGGGCTGGCTGTGAGACTCCTCCGAATCTAGCAGTTGTTGGTTGGAAGGTACCAGAGGCCAACAGGTGCAGCACAGCCAGCAGCTTTGTTTGCGTAGGGATGTTGGTTATCCGCTGTGTTGGTGCTGTCAGCCTGTGGGCTATCTGTGTCAGGATGCGGAGGATGGCTGTCCTTTTGAGCCTGTAGTGGGCAATGACATCCTCTGGCTTTAGGTCTGTGAGGCTGATTTGTCGGCGATGGAACCGCTGTCTTCTTCTGTGCAGCCTCGGCGGTGGTCCTGGGGGAGGTGGCAGTGGCGGTGGTTGTTGTGGCCTTCTTGGTGCTCCAAGCTGCATGATTAGTACCTCCATGGCATCAGTGGGTGTTCAGGTGAGGCTCTGGGCTAGTCTCCCTTATATACAGCTATTTTTCACCTTTGTTAAGACCTCCTTTTTTCTGATCTTAAGTTCCTGCAGCTAACGGCCCTTAGCGGCTGTTTTTTTATCGCATCGCCGGTCAGGGCCAGCGTTGTGAATAGGGCGATGTGGTGTTAGCGTGCGTTTTTGCACGGGAACGCCTACTTAGCATATCATTAGCGATAAGTATCACTAACATGTTAGGCAATGTTGTAAGCGGTTGCTAACGGCAGAAAGCTATCGCTAACGGCTGTTAGCGACAGCTTGAGAATAGGGCGATAAAAATATTGCCGCTTTAGCGGCAGAAAAGTGCAGCTGACGCGGTGATATCGCCTTGAGAATTTGCCCCAGAGAGTGTTAAAAGCAGTTTGCTAGCTGTCAGTTTATACTTTTTGCCTGCTTCCTCCTCCTCTGTCTATTTCCGCTCTTGTGACCAGCTACTTGTTTAATAGAAGAACGGGGAGAACGCTGTGGGATTCTTCTTCAGCTTTGTGCATAAACCTCTTGTGGACTTCTGAGAGATTTTGGTTAGCCCTACAAACAGCAGTATTTCCGATCTCTATCAGCCTAAATTATCCCTACCATCATGCCTGACCCCCCATGCAGAAACCTTAATTGTCTGTACGTTCTGCGGTGCCCAAGCAACCTTGGCCGATGCCCGGTGGAGCTGTCCTATGCAGCAATAGAGGGGTTTGGTTCTGGTTCACCCCTCGGCCGTCACCTACCCAGCCGGACTTCGGACATTGTTTTCCTCGTCTCCCCGTTGTGTCTGTTTTTGCCTCCCCTGCCTCCTCCCTCTGTGATTCTTTGTCTGCCTCCCCTTTTCCAGCCTTACCTTTCTGTGTCCCCTGAAGTACTTCATGTTATGCTATGCTTTAATAATCTCATGTAACTATGTTATACTGTTTTCCCTTTCTATGTTATGCAACGCTACTGAAACTGATGTAACTATGTAACAATGTTCTGAAACAATGTCCTACCTCATGTAAAGCGCTCTGATACCTCCGGGTCTAGCCAGCGCTATATAAAACTTTTCAAATAAATAAAAATAAAGCTACTGCCTGGTAAATTTCCATGCGATCTGTTCTACAGCAGAATAAAAGTTCTGTTCTGCAGCACCCCAGATTATGGACATAGGTAGTACCTTTGGATTTCAGCGAGATATCACACAGTAGCATAAAATGTATGATTGTTTCTGAACCACCTAGTGTGCAGTAGCACATTTCAGATCCACCCCAAAGGCTTTACCCCATGATTTGGTGAAGGCCTCCACCTGTAGAGTTCCTAATCTAAACATGAGGTATAAGACCCTTTTGTCAGAAGGAAATAGCAAGTCAAGGAACGGCTCCCAATGGGGTTCATGTTTTACTTTTATGTAGTTGGTCAAAATGATGCTTTTCCTGACTTCTAGCTTGCGCCACATGCATGCCCAATATTCCTTTTTTTCCATTTCTGAGGTTGCCTTATCCATCTGTCCCGGGTTATTCAATTGCTCTGTGCAACCAATGGACATGAGAATGTGCTCAACATGTTTGAAGCAGGCTAAGCTGTTGTGATTCTTGGAACATCACAGTTCTTGTGGTACCTTTCTATATGGACATTGGTAGTACGTTCGGATTTTCAGCGAGGTATCACAGAGCAGCATAAAATGGATGATTGTTTCTGAGCCACCTAGTGTGCAGGAGCACATTTCAGATCCATCTCCAAAGGCTTCATCCCATGAATTGGTGAAGGCCCGCACCTGTAGATCTCCTAATCTAATCATAAAGGATAAGACCCTTTTGTCAGAAGGAAATAGCAAGTACAGGAATAGCTCCTAATGGGGTTCATGTTTTGCTTTCAGGTAGTTGGTCAGAATTAAGCTTTTCCTGACGTATATCTTGCTCCACATGCATGCCCACATAGCATTAGTATTATCATTATTTAGATCACTTGGAAAGGTCACTATCACTCGTGGTAGAGTCTCTGGGCACTGGAAGTTCCCTCTACCGAAGCTTTTAAAAGAATATGTTACATCTCATAGATCATAAAGCCAGATTTTAGGAAGCTTTCAGAACTTGTGATGGGCATATTCGGATGGAATGGATAGTGGTACCTAGTCCCACAGAGAAGGTTATAGAACCTGGAAATATTCCACCCCATTCATCGAGTTTACATTCGGAAAGAATTAGGATTGCGTATGAACTTAGTTAATAAGTGGGAATGCAATGCTTACATTTTGGGGAAACTATACAAGTGTACCATAAAAACTTTATGCATATAGCAATCAGCGTTAAAGTTAATGCAATCATTGATAGGAACCAAGGAAATTGATTGTAATGGTTTGAGACATAATCAAAATGAATACAAGCCTAACTGTTGTATTCTGAAGATTCTGCAGTAGGTCCAGTGCCTTCCTAGGCAAGTCAGGTAGATGGGTTGACATAGCCTAATCTAGACCAGATAAAAGTGTTAGTAACAAACACCGTTTTAGAAAATGAAAGAAAAGGGAAACATTGCAAGGCTTTTTCAACTGAAAAAAGCATTGCTTTGTTACTGCAGAGATCAGGGTTGAAATAGAAGCTTGGAGTCCAGAATAATGCCCACATTAAGGGGCTGAAGCCACTATGTCTGTGAAAGCACAAAGAGAAGCGAGCCATAAAGATGGGATCCATCGATTGATCTTATTAAAAAAGGGGAGAATGTCAGTCTCGCTGGGATTTACCCTCACAACATTCAATTTCATTCACCTTTGAGTAGCTTTAACCCCTTCCGTGCTCATGACGAGCTCAGCTCGTCATGCTGCGCGGTAGCGCTAGTGCGCAATGCGAGCTGAGCTCGTCACGACCCCACCCGCGATCGGAATGTCCAGCACACAAGCGGAATTCCGATCGCGGTCAAGGGGTTAATACTAATGCTTGTTGGTGTTAGCTGGCGGTACCTGTGAAAAATCATTAATCAATAAAGTCTCTGCTATTACAGTAGATCTAGCCTAACTCTCAGCTCTTTTGTCCACCACCGTGCCAAGATACCCTAACGGGGGAAAATGTCCTTTTCAAATACACATACATTCCATAACCACCTATTGTTCTTGAAAATGTGCACACTCCACCAGTTTCTTCTTGACTTATTTATTTCATCCAAGAACAAGTGTGCGACCAACCCTAGCATGACAGAACAGCAACTGCCAGTACTGGCCTCACCCACGACATTGTTAACATTCCATATTCCATGACATCACCTGGCTATACTAGATTAGATTGGCTCTAGTTACAACTATACAACATATCTCCCTTCCCAATAACACATTTAAACCCCAGGCCTTCAAGAACTATATACATGTCACTTAACAAACTTGCGTTCTACCATTTTTTTATCCTAACTTAACCCCTTGCATGCGTCGGACGCGTGGTAGCCGTCCGACGCATAAGTGCTAATGTGCGTCGGACGGCTCCCGTGCGTCCGACGCCATCGCACAGGAAATCCCTCTGGTGTAGGCACCAGAGGGATTTCTTTTTCTCCCCTAAAGCCTCGGGAGCTGGGGAAGAGTTTCCCCAGCTCCCGAGGCCCCCCCCGTTTCTGTGAAATGACGATCAGCGTGCACGTCGTGCTGACGTCCTTTCATAGAAACCGAAACTGAAATGAGCCTTTAGGCTCATTTCAGTTTCACTTTCTACGTGCTCAGGGGGCTATCTCAGCCCGCTGAGCATGTAGAAAGACGGGAGAGGTATCATTGGAAAGGGGAGAATCTCCCTGCTTGGGGATCACCCCAGGGATCCACCCACTAGACACCAGGGAGGAGGGAGCGGCCCCTTGGGCAAGAGCCTTTGCTCCCCCCAATGAAAATTGGCCAAATTCAGTCTTTCTGCCCCCCCTGGGGGGCAGATGGGGCAGTAGCCCCCAATCTGCCCCCCCGGGGGGGGCAGAAAGCCCACTAGACACCAGGGATTTTTTTTGCACAATTTTAGTTAGGGTGGGGGCTGCCCAAAACGGGCATGCCAATGCCCCCACCCCCGCCACAATTACAGCCTTTCTGCCCCCCCCGGGGGGGGCAAAAAGCCCACTAGACGCCAGGGATTTTTTTTGGGGCAATTTAAATTAGGGTGGGGGCTGCCCAAAATGGGCATGCCAATGCCCCCACCTCCCCCACAAAAATTACAGTCTTTCTGCCCCCCCTGGGAGGCAGATGGGAACTGTAGCCCCCAATCTGCCCCCCGTGAGGGCAGAAAGCCCACTAAAAACCAGGGATTTTGTTGGGCAATTACAATTAGGGTTGGGGGCTGCCCAAAATGGGCATGCCAATGCCCCCACCCCCCTCAAAAATTACAGCCTTTCTGTCTCCCCTGGCAGGCAGATGGGGGAGGTAGCCCCCAATATGCCCCCCCTGGGGGGCAAAGAAGCCCACTAGACACCAGGGATTTTTTTTGCCAATTTGAATCAGGGGTGGGGGCTGCCCAAAATGGGCATGCCAATGCACCCGCCCACAAAATTTCCAGTCTTTCTGCCCCCCCAGGGGGGCAGATGGGGGCAGTGGTAATTTTGATGTTGCCTCAATAGGTTTTGAGCCCTTGCCTGTCGCGGGTACTTGACCCACCCACACAAGTGAGGTACCATTTTTCTCGGAAGACTTTGGGGAATGCGGGGTGGGTAGAAGTTGGTGGATCCACACAGATTCCAGAACTTTCCACCACAGAAATGTGAGGAAAATGTGTTTTTTTTTACAAATGTTGAGGTTTGCAAGGATTCTGGGTAACAGAACCTGGTGAGAGCCAGACAAGTCACCCCATCCTGGATTTCCTTGGGTGTCTAGTTTTAAAAAATGTATAGGTTTGCTAGGTTTCCCTATGTGCCAGCAGAGCTAGGGTTCAAAATCTACAGCTAGGCACTTTGCTAAAAAAGGGTCAGTTTTCACTGTGACAATGTGGTGTGTCCAAGTTGCGTTTTGGGCCGTTTCCTGTCGCGGGCACTAGGCCTACCCACACAAGTGAGGTACCATTTTTCTCTATAGACTTTGGGAAATGCGGGGTGGGTGGGATTTTGTGGATCCACACAGATTCCAGAACTTTCCACCACAGAAATGTGAGGAAAATTTGTTTTTTTTGACAAAGTTTGAGGATTGCAAGGGATTCTGGGTAACAGAACCTGATGAGAGCCAGACAAGTCACCCCATCCTGGATTCCCCTGGGTGTCTAGTTTTAAAAAATGTATAGGTTTGAAAGGTTTCCCTAGGTGCCGGCAGAGCTAGGGTTCAAAATCTACAGCTAGGCACTTTGCAAAAAAAGGGTCCGGTTTCACTGTGAAAATGTGGTGTGTCCATGTTGCGTTTTGGGCCGTTTCCTGTCACGGGCACTAGACCTACCCACACATGTGAGATACCATTTTTCTCGGAAGACTTTGGGAAATGCGGGGGGCATGGAATTTTGTGGCTCCACGCAGATTCCAGAACTTTCCACCACAGAAATGTGAGGAAAATGTGTTTTTTTGGTCAAATTTTGAGGTTTGCCAGGGATTCTGGGTAACAGAACCTGGTGAGAGCCAGACAAGTCACCCCATCCTGGATTTCCCTGGGTGTCTAGTTTTCAAAAATGTATAGGTTTACTAGCTTTCCCTAGGTGCCGGCAGAGCTAGGGTTCAAAATCTACAGCTAGCACTTTTGAAAAAAAGGGTTCATTTTCACAGTGAAAATGTGGTGTGTCCACGTTGCGTTTTGGGCCGTTTCCTGTCGCGGGCACTAGACCTACCCATACAAGTGAGGTACCATTTTTCTTGTAAGACTTTGGGGAATGTGGGGTGGGTGGAATTTTGTGGATCCACGCAGATTCCAGAACTTTCCACCACAGAAATGTGAGGAAAATTTGTTTTTTTTGACAAATGTTGAGGGTTGCAAAGGATTCTGGGTAACAGAACCTGGTGAGAGCCAGTCAAGTCACCCCATCCTGGATTCCCATGGGTGTCTAGTTTTCAAAAATGTATAGGTTTGCTAGGTTTCCCTAGGTGCCGGCAGAGCTAGGGTTCAAAATCTACAGCTAGGCACTTTGCAAAAAAAGGGTTCATTTTCACAGTGAAAATGTGGTGTGTCCACATTGCGTTTTGGGCCGTTTCCTGTCACGGGCACTAGGCCTACCCACACAAGTGAGGTACCATTTTTCTCGGAAGTCTTTGGGGAACGCGGGGTGGGTGGAATTTTGTGGATCCACGCAGATTCCAGAACTTTCCACCACAGAAATGTGAGGAAAATTTGGGTTTTTTGACAAATTTTGAGGTTTGCAAGGGATTCTGGGTAACAGAACCTGGTGAGAGCCAGACAAGTCACCCCATCCTGAATTCTCCTGGGTGTCTAGTTTTCAAAAATGTATAGGTTTTCTAGGTTTCCCTAGGTGCCGGCAGAGCTAGGGTTCAAAATCTACAGCTAGGCACTTTGCAAAAAAAGGGTTCATTTTCACTGTGAAAATGTGGTGTGTCCACGTTGTGTTTTGGGCCGTTTCCTGTCGCGGGCACTAGACCTACCCATACAAGTGAGGTACCATTTTTCTTTGAAGACTTTGGGGAATGTGGGGTGGGTGGAATTTTGTGGATCCACGCACATTCCAGAACTTTCCACCACAGAAATGTGAGAAAAATGTATTTTTTTTGACAAATTTTGAGGTTTGCAAGGGATTCTGGGTAACAGAACCTGGTGAGAGCCAGACAAGTCACCCCATCCTGGATTCCCCTGGGTGTCTAGTTTTCAAAAATGTATAGGTTTGCTAGGTTTCCCTAGGTGCCGGCAGAGCTAGGGTTCAAAATCTACAGCTAGGCACTTTGCAAAAAAAGGGTCCGTTTTCACTGTGAAAATGTGGTGTGTCCATGTTGCGTTTTGGGCCGTTTCCTGTCACGGGCACTAAGCCTACCCACACATGTGAGATACCATTTTTCTCAGAAGACTTTGGGGAATGTGGGGGGCATGGAATTTTGTGGATCCACGCAGATTCCAGAACTTTCCACCACAGAAATATGAGGAAAATTTGGGGTTTTTGGACAAATTTTGAGGTTTGCAAGGGATTCTGGGTAACAGAACCTGGTGAGAAACAGACAAGTCACCCCATCCTGAATTCTCCTGGGTGTATAGTTTTCAAAAATGTATAGGTTTACTAGGTTTCCCTAGGTGCCGGCAGAGCTAGGGTTCAAAATCTACAGCTAGGCACTTTGCAAAAAAAAGGTTAATTTTCACTGTGAAAATGTGGTGTGTCCACGTTGCGTTTTGGGCCGTTTCCTGTCGCGGGCACTAGACCTACCCATACAAGTGAGGTACCATTTTTCTTGGAAGACTTTTGGGAATGTGGGGTGGGTGGAATTTTGTGGAGCCACGCAGATTCCAGAACTTTCCACCACAGAAATGTGAGGAAAATGTGTTTTTTTTGACAAATTTTGAGGTTTGCAAAGGATTCTGGGTAACAGAACCTGGTGAGAGCCAGTCAAGTCACCCCATCCTGGATTCCCCTGGGTGTCTAGTTTTCAAAAATGTATAGGTTTGCTAGGTTTCCCTAGGTGCCGGCAGAGCTAGGGTTCAAAATCTACAGCTAGGCACTTTGCAAAAAAAGAGTCTGTTTTCACTGTGAAAATGTGGTGTGTCCACATCGCGTTTTGGGCCGTTTCCTGTCGCAGGCACTAGGCCTACCCACACAAGTGAGGTACCATTTTTCTCGGAAGTCTTTGAGGAACGCGGGGTGGGTGGAATTTTGTGGATCCATGCAGATTCCTGAACTTTCCACCACAGAAATGTGAGGAAAATGTTTTTTTTTTTACAAGTTTTTCGGTTTGCAAGGGATTCTGGGTAATAGAACCTGGTGAGAGCCAGTCAAGTCACCCCATCCTGGATTCCCTGGGTGTCTAGTTTTTAAAAATGTATAGGTTTGCTAGGTTTCCCTAGGTGCCGGCAGAGCTAGGGTTCGAAATCTACAGCTAGGCACTTTGCAAAAAAAAGGTCAGTTTTCACTGTGAAAATGTGGTGTGTCCACGTTGCGTTTTGGGCCATTTCCTGTCGTGGGCACTAGGCCTACCCACACAAGTGAGGTACCATTTTTCTCGGAAGACTTTGGGGAATGTGGGGGGCATGGAATTTCGTTGATCCACGCATATTCCAGAACTTTTCACCACAGAAATGTGAGGAAAATGTGTTTTTTTTAACAAATTTTGATGTTTGCAAAGGATTCTGGGTAACAGAACCTGGTGAGAGACAGACAAGTCACCCCATCCTGGATTCTCCTGGGTGTATAGTTTTCAAAAATGTATAGGTTTACTAGGTCTCCATAGGTGCCGGCAGAGCTAGGGTTCAAAATCTACAGCTAAGCACTGTGCAAAAAAAGGGTCAGTTTTCACTGTGAAAATGTGGTGTGTCCACATTGTGTTTTGGGCCGCTTCCTGTCGCTGGCACTAGACCTACCCACACAAGTGAGGTACCATTTTTCTCGGAAGACTTTGGGGAATGCGGGGTGGGTGGAATTTTGTGGATGCACGCAGATTCCAGAACTTTCCACCACAGAAATATGAGGAAAATGTGTTTTTTTTGACAAATTTTTAGTTTTAGGATTGCAAGGAATTCTGGGTAACAGAACTTGGTGAGAGACAGTCAAGTCACCCCATCCTAGATTCCCATTGCTGTCTAGTTTTCAAAAATGTATAGGTTTGCTAGGTTTCCCTAGGTGCTGGCAGAGTTAGGGTTCAAAATCTACAGCTAGGCACTTTGCAAAAAAAGAGTCCGTTTTCACTGTGAAAATGTGGTGTGTCCACATTGCGTTTTGGGACGTTTCCTGTCGTGGGCACTAGGCCTACCCACAGAAGTGAGGTACCATTTTTCTCAGAAGACTTTGGGGAACGCGGGGTGGGTGGAATTTTGTGGATCCACGCAGATTCCAGAACTTTCCACCACAGAAATGTGAGGGAAATGTGGTTTTTTTGACAAATGTTTAGGTTTGCAAGGGATTCTGGGTAACAGAACCTGGTGAGAGCCAGTCAAATCACCCCATCCTGGATTCCCTGGGTGTCTAGTTTTCAAAAATGCATAGGTTTGCTAGGTTTCCCTAGGTGCCGTCAGAGCTAGGGTTCAAAGTCTACAGCAGGGCACTTTGCAAAAAAAGAGTCCGTTTTCACTGTGAAAATGTGGTGTGTCCACATTGCATTTTGGGCCGTTTCCTGTCGCGGGAACTAGGCCTACCCACACAAGTGAGGTACCATTTTTCTCGGAAGTCTTTGGGGAACGCGGGGTGGGTGGAATTTTGTGGATCCACGCAGATTCCAGAACTTTCCGCCACAGAAATGTGAGGGAAATGTGTTTTTTTTTACAAATTTTTAGGTTTGCAAGGGATTCTGGGTAACAGAACCTGGTAAGAGCCAGTCAAATCACCCCATCCTGGATTCAAAAATGTATAGGTTTGCTAGGTTTCCCTAGGTGCCGTCAGAGCTAGGGTTCAAAATCTACAGCTAGGCACTTTGCAAAAAAAGAGTCTGTTTTCACTGTGAAAATGTGGTGTGTCCACATTGCATTTTGGGCCGTTTCCTGTCGCGGGAACTAGGCCTACCCACACAAGTGAGGTACCATTTTTCTCGGGAGGCTTTGGGGAACGCGGGGTGGGTGGAATTTTGTGGATCCACGCAGACTCCTGAACTTTCCACCACAGAAATGTGAGGAAAATGTGTTTTTTTTACAAGTTTTTCGGTTTGCAAGGGATTCTGGGTAATAGAACCTGGTGAGAGCCAGTCAAGTCACCCCATCCTGGATTTCCCTGGGTGTCTAGTTTAAAAAAATGTATAGGTTTGCTAGGTTTCCCTACGTGCCGGCAGAGCTAGGGTTCAAAATCTACAGCTCGGCACTTTGCAAAAAAAGGGTCAGTTTTCACTGTAAAAATAAAGTGTGTCCCTGTTTCGTTTTGAGCCGTTTCCTGTCACGGGCATGAGGCCTACCCACACAAGTGAGGTACCATTTTAATCGGGAGACTTAGGGTAACACAGAATTGTAGAGCAACTGTTATTATCTATTGACTTTCGATGCATTTCTGCCTTCCAAATGAAAGACAGTGTGTAAAAAAGAAGTCATTTTGAAAAATGACCTATAATTCTCATGCTAGTAGGGGTACTCACAATTTCGGAAATGTGCAAATATCTACTGTTCCTAACTCTATATTTTGTTCCAATTTCAGAAATACATAGGTGTCTTTCATACCGATTTTTCCATGTAAATATTTTCCCAAATTAATTGCTAAATACCGGGTACATAATAAAAAACCATTGCAAGATACTGCTAAGTTATTGGCACTGGGTTTGTCGGGCTCTTGCTGAACCTACAAGTCCTGTATAACCCCACAAGCAGAACGGTCCAGCGGATGTAACGGTATATTGCTTTCAAACAGCTGTCATAATTAGAAGAAGTTACAGGTGAAAACGTTGACACAAATGGATGTTTTTTTCAACTAATTTTCAATTTTTCCTATATTCAACTGTTAGTTTCTATAAAGAAACCTTGAAGGATCTACACAAATGACCCCTTGCTGAATTCAGAATTGTGTCTAATTTTCTGAAATGTATAGCTTTTCAGGATCCATTATTGCTTTCATACCCATTTCTACCATTAACTGGAAGGAGGTTGAAAGCACAAAAAATAGCAAAAATAGGCTAAGTCCCAGAAAAATGCCAAAACTGTATAAAATATTTTAGTTTTCTGACAAAAGTCTGCTTGTCCCTGAAAGTTGGGAACATGGTGATTTCAGCACCACAACCCCTTTGTTGATACCATTTGCAGGGAAAAAACTAGATGCTTTCATCTGTAGCCCTTTTTTCCCATTTAAAAAAAACAAAAAGTTTTGCTGTTTTGGCTAATTTCTGGGTCCCCTCCAGGGGAATCCACAAACCCTGGGTACCGTTAGAATCCCCATAATTTTGGAAGAAAAGGACGTTAATTTGGTGTGGATACCTTATGTGGTCCAAAAGTTACAGGGGCATAAGCGCGAACTACCCCATATAGCCAAAAAAAGGCTTAGCACAGGGGGATCCCTAACAGCGAAGGGGTTAATGAATATTCCCTAAAATACACAGGCAACATAATATCTCTTCCACTTCTTCTCACCTTCATGCCATCTTCACTTTTCATATTTCTTCCACTTCTTCTCACCTCCATGCAATCTTCACTTCTCCTCTCCTCCTCTTTTTTACAACACTCACTTCCACAGTTCCCCTTCCACTTTTCCATTTCAGAATTGCTGCACTTAACCACCCTCCTCATTTCCCCCCTATTTCCATCCTCCAATACCATGCTGTCATTTTTTACCTTCCCCACACACTTCGGGACAAACCACTTCAACATTCCCTTCCTTACACTTCCCAAAATGCTGGTACACACCAAATCACAAATTTTGTACACATCGCACCTGGCATCTCCGTATTTCCCTTTGGCGTACTCCTTTTGTTTACATTGCACCCTTTCCCACAACTCCTTCTCATTCATTTTCCTTTTTCCCATCTTGCCCATCCATCCCGGTACAGCCCTAGTACACAATTTACTTCCCTTTAGCAACACAAATGGTGCCTCTAGCGTAGTGGAATGTGGGGTAGTGTGATGACTCCATAACAAATTCTTCAATTCCTCTCTCCACTCTATGCCATTTTGCAATGACACCTGTACATTTTCACTCATCAACTTTCCACAATTCCATTCTTGCATGGTTACCCTACAGCTGTTTTAACATGCCTCACCCCACATTGTGCCAAATGCATCTCAAACTCTTCAAACACCAACTGGGGCCCATTATCCATCACTACCTCCTCATGATAACCTTCTCTACTCCACACTTCCTCACAAAACTCTCTTATACCTCGCAACTTAACCTCATTCACCACGCTTACTTTCGGCCACTTTGTATGGTAATGCACCATTACTACAGCAAACTTCTTCCCACTGCCTTCCAACTCGAACAGGTGACTGATGCCCATAGCAACCTTTTGCCATGGTTTGCAAGGAAATAAAATAGGAACAACTGGTGTCTCCTTTATCATGCACACTGTTAGACCTGGCACCATTGGCGTGGGTCTCCCTTCCATTTTTTGCTGTTGCCTTCTGTGCTTTTGCTATGTTTTTGCTGGGCTAGATGCTTTGGGCACTTTGCCACTGCTATTCAGTGCCAAAGTACAAGTGCTCCCTATTGTAAATTGTTGTAATGGATTAGTGACTCCATGATTGGCTTATTTGATTTACTTGTCAGACCCTAGTACAGTGCACCATGAGTGCCCAGGGCCTGTAAATCAAATGCTGCTGGTGGGCTTGCAGCACTGATTGTGCCACCCATAGAAGCAGCTTGTAAAATATGTCTCAGGCCTGCCATTTCAGAGCCTGTTTGCAGTCTGGGACTGACATGTCGACTTGGCAAGTACACTGACTTGCCAGTCTCTAAACCTTCCCTTTTCTACATATTAGTCACCCCTAAGGTAGGCCTAAGGGCAGGGTGCATTGTATGTAAAAGGTAGGACATGCCCTGATGTGTGTGGCATGTCCTGATAGTGAATTACAGCCAATTTCGTTTTTCACTATTGCAAGGCTATCTGTTCCCATAGGCCAGAATGGGCAGTTTGATTATAACATCTTATAATCCTAACTGACCCTACGAACAAGCTAGGAAAATAAAGTTTAGTATGCCTGAACTCAGAATGTTAAAATACATCTTTTAGTGTGGGTGATTTTTACATTCTGTGTTTGAAAATACCACATTTAGAAAGTAGGTATTTTCTTGCCTAACCATCCAGTATGCCTCTGCTAGGTTTGTGTATTCCATGTCTGGTTTGTGAGTGACAGGGGGCTGGAGAGGGCCTTGGCTCCAGCGGTCTGATTGGTCAGGGCTGGGCTGAATAGGACCTGCATTGAATACAGAGTAGGGGAAGGAGATTTCCTTTCACTTACCTGAGCCTTCATAGAATAGAGAGTAGGGGGAGGAGATTTCCTTTCAGCTACCTGGGCCATGTATGCTTTCAACAATGCTGTCTCCACCTCCTGCCAGGAAGCTGCACCAGGGAGGACAGAACTGGTTTTGGCTGGGCACAGACACTCTCTGCCTTCAGAGAACAAAGGATTTTGCAGTATAAATATTGGGGCCCAGACCCCAGAACTTTAGATCACTTCTGGGAATCAAGACAAACCCTTTGCCAAGGAGAGAAACCAAGGAAGCTGAAGGAGGAGACTGCCCCTGTGCTGGTTGCTGTTTGGGGTTGGCCTGCAGTGGTTTACTCATTGCCAAGGAAAGGAGAAAAGGAACTTTGTGTGTACTTTTACTATCTTGAGGAAGATCTCCAAGGGCTTGAAGCTGAGCTTGCCTCCTGCTCTGAAGTCTCAGGGACACAAAGACTTCACCACCAGCTCCCCCTGAATTTCCTTGCTGGGAATTCTGCCTGCAGAGAGGTGCCTGCTGTTGTTTTGGGCCCTCTGGAGACTGTGTGTTGCTGGGAGCTCGAAGCGCGACGCAACGAGGAAGAAGTGTGTCACCGCCGCAGCAGTTGCTGTCGCATCGCCGAAGAAGCGTGTCGCCGCCGCAGCTGTTTGCCGTCGCATCACCGATAAAGCGGGTCGCATCACCGGAGAAGCGTGTCGCCGCTGCAGAGGTTGCTGTTGCATCACCAGAGAAGCGTGTCGAAGGTCCTGTTGCGGCTCAAGAGTCTACCGAGTTTGCCACACGGCCGTCGGGCGTGCACACATCGTATCCACGTTGTCGCATCGCATCAAAGACGCCATTTTGTCGCATCACAATGGAACATCGCATCGCGGCGCCATCTTGTCGCATCGTACCGGATCACAGTAAGAAACCGGCGCATCACCTCCTCTCCGGTAAAGAACCGATGCATCACCTCCCCTGCGCTGCAGTAAGGAACCGACGCATCACCTCCCCCGAAGCAAGGAACCGACGCATCACCTTCCCTGCGACCCTTTTGTTTGTTTTGCGTTACGCATCCAAGGTACTTTGAGAGTAAAGTGTCGCATTTACCATCTACATTGAACTAAGCTATTTCTACAATTCTAAAGTCATATTTTTGATTACTGTATTGTGGATTTTTGTCGTTTGGTCTTGTGTTAAGTCTAGTAAAGATTACTTATTTTTCTAAACTGGTGTGGTGTCCATTTGTAGTGTTTTCACTGTATTACTGTATGTGTTCACAAATGCTTTACACACTGCCTCTGAGATAAGCCTGCCTGCTCGTGCCAAGCTAAGCTATCAGGGGGGTGAGCAGGGGTCACTTTAGGAGTGTAGCCCCCTTACCCTGACTAGAAGCAAGGGCCCCTACTTGGTCAAAGGTTCCTGCCTCTGCCAACTAGAGACCCCCATTTATAACACGTGCCTTGCCACTGCACACGCAACTCATGCTGTTTCTCACATACCTCTCCACATCACGGTCAAACCCCGGCCACCAGAAATCTTCCCTCACCTTTCTTTTCATTCCTGATATACCTGCATGCCCTTTATGTAGCGCCCCCAATACACTTTCTCTCAACTCCCTAGGCACTACAAATCTGCTCCTCCTTCCTATGACACCATCCTGACAACGACAACTCTAGCCACACATCTTTATAGTTCACCAAACCCTTCACATCTCCCTCTAACTTGGTCCATTCCTTCGGTATCCTTCTCGCAAGAGTCTGCATCTCGGTACCCCTTGCCACAGCCTCTTTCCACTCCTTTTTGGACACCACTATGACCTTAGTATCGATTATGTTAGTCACCATCCTTTCTTCCTTCTCTTCCTCATTTTTCCTCTGCACCTGTAACCGCAGCAAACTATCAGCATTCACATTTCCCACTTCCAGAACATACTTCACTTTAAATGTGTATTCCTATAACCCGTACATCCATTTAGCAATCCTTGGGCAAGCCCGACCCGCTCCCTTCATTGTAAATACATTAACCAAAGGTTTGTGGTCGGTTCGGAAATCAAACATTCTCCCCCACACAAAATTCCTGAAATGGTGAACTCCCACCAACAGGAAAACGCCTCCTTCTCAATTGTGGAATAATTCACTTCTGCCCCCTTTAATGTTCTCGATGTGAATTCCACAACTCTTTCCT
Organism: Calotriton arnoldi; assembly: GCA_963921515.1. Classification (NCBI taxonomy): domain Eukaryota; kingdom Metazoa; phylum Chordata; class Amphibia; order Caudata; family Salamandridae; genus Calotriton; species Calotriton arnoldi. The sequence continues at coordinate 587,087 of CAWUFW010009871.1, forward strand.
TTCCATTTCTAAAAAATGCTTGCTGGCATCTGTGGACACAATAGTATGGTCACACAAATTAAAAGGTTTTAGCTCAACAGCATTCACTATGCTCTTTTTGATCTCATCGAAAGCCAATTGACATTCCTCCATCTAAACATACTTTTGACCTTTCTTCATCAACACCCGCACAGGCTGCGCAATATCAGCAAATCCCCTGACAAACTTGGCGTAATACTCTGGCAAGCCTAAAAATGATCCTAATTGGTCCTTATCCGATGGGCATGGCGCCTTCTCGATTGCATCCATCAGCCTGTGCTTGGGCTTAATTCCCTCATATGAAATAGCGTGGCCAAGGTACTCCACCGAAAGACAGGTCAACTTGCATTTATTCACCTCAACCATGAGTCCTGCATCCTCCAGAATACCACACACCTTCCTCAACAATTCATTGTGATTTACCTTGTCCTCTGCCCACACCAAGATATCGTCCTGGAACAATTGTACATTTCTCAACTCCCCCAGTAATCTCTGCACAACCCTTTGAAATACTGCAGAGGCAGATGCCAGCACGAACAGCATATGCACAAACTGGAATGCCCCCTCTGGCGTTATGAATGAGGTGAAATGCCTCGATTCTAAAAGCACCAATATCTGGTGGTACGTGTTGGATAAATCAAGTGTCAAATAGATTTTTCCTCCTTTTACTCCTGCCGATAGATAATTGATGTTAGGTATGGGATGGTGGTCCACTCATATATTTTCAATGAGATCTTGTATGTCCACACACATCCAAATGCTTCCATTAGGTTTGTTGGCGATCACTACCGGACTCAACCATTCCGATGCCTCAATATGCTCAATCACTCCCAACTCCAACAGTATCGTCAGTTCAACTTTCAATGCATCCCTCAACACTGAAGGCACACTTCTCCCGCCTTTAACACAATTCTGTGTGCAAACTTCTTCAGACAACCCAGTCCACATTCAAACAATTTCAGCTGCATACCTTGCCACACCTTCGCATCCCCATGAGCCAATGATAACACTTTTTCCACTGTATTGGGATTTAACACAATATCAAGGGCTCCTTGTTCTCTCCACCCTAGCAAACATTGCCCTTTCTCCACCACATATATGCAACAGGTCAATTCTTTGTGTTTGTGAGAAGTTGGCCTGGTATATGCTGTTCACTAATTAAAGTGGACACCTTGCACCAGGGCAAATCGACTCTTATGGTAGATAGGTTTAAGACAACCTTTTAAAGAAAGCTATCCTAGTGGTAGCTGTGGAGAGCAGCCTTCAGGCTAAGTCTCGGAGGAATGTAAAGCAGCTTGTTTTACCATATAATCTCTTGAATCACCAAATGAAAAGACACCACACAGGTATATATATCAAATATATATGTATTTATTTCTAAATAACTCTCTACTAATCTCTTTATGAGATTAGAAGACAAACATATGCACAAATCAACGTTTCACCATAAGTTAAGCACAAAATATGGCTGGGGCCCTAGGGGCGTACCAGACCATATACTAAGTAAGAGACTTAGAAACAACGACTTGCAAGGAGACAAGGCCTAGGGCCTTCAGAAGTGCTGGGGCCTCACGAAACCACCCAAGGCAGGTAAGTAAAGGACCCACGGGGGACGCGTGCAGTGTGGATACACAGGCGCGAATCGCCGTTGACTTCAATGGGGCAAGTCGCGGTTGGAAATAAAGAGTTTTAGGATACTTCTATAGAACCTACAAGCAAGTCACTTACAGGGTAAGTCGTTCTAGGGCCCACACCCACAGGAGCACCGTAGTGCTGGAGTTACCTCACCCAGGGAAGCCGGGTGCACAGGTGTCCTTTGGTGTCGGGTCGCGGCGTCGTTTTCAATGGCGAACAAAGAAGACTTGCTGCTTGCGGGAGCTGAAGAAGTGTCCGGTGGAATCCAAGCCTGGATTCTGAAGAAGGATGACCTGAAAGCAGAGGGGACAGTGTTCAAAGTCACTTGGCAGTGACCCGGGGCAAGGAAGATGGATGCCCACCGTCGTCGGTCGCTTCAGGTCGGTTGCGGGTGCCTTGACTCTTCAGCCACGTGGTCCAGGAGGTGTCGACGACGACCAGGAGCTGGATTCGGTGTGTCCCTTGACGTCTGCAGCTGACTGCGGTGTCGGCAACTCGATCGGAGCCAACAAGCCTTGGCAGCCGCAAGTCTTTGGGAGATGGAGAAAAGTCGATGGCGCAGACCAGCAAGGTCTGTAGAACTCACCCAGCGAGGGTAAGTCAGGGCAGGCCTGGAGCAACTAGGGGAGCCCTTTGGTTTCTTTAAGAAGTCTTCTGGGGACCCACAAGCCAGCGGGCAAGGGATCGCGAAGACACCTCGGGCGGAATCACTCAACAGGGGCCCACGGTCACTCGAGACAGTGTAGGCCTCTGATCTTCGGAAGGATTCCTGCTGGAGGTCGGGACCACACGTGGTCCAAAGCACAGGTTCGTAGAACGTTGTGAAGGGGTTGCACTCGACAATAGTACACGGTACCCAGGGGTCGCAGTTCCTCATTACTCGTGGGGTCCACTTGCCTCAGCTTCGCTGGGGACTCACGATGGCCTGGGAGAGGTCAGGAAATCCACTTCCTGGGCTGCAGGGACTTCGGACTCCGGCGGGAGCGGCGTAGTTTGCGACCGTCGTTGTCGTTTTTGGTGCCTGCCAAGCAGGGGAGTCACTCCTTGACTCCAAGGGAGATTCTTCTGTCTTCCAAAGGTAGTGGAACGTCGAAGGGCCAGGATTCTTCTGTAGAGCGTCGTCCAGGGGTTATCTGCTTTGCAATGGCAAGGTTCCCCCTCTTATACTAAAAAGGGGGATGGACTAGCTCTATGACCCCACCTATGGGAGGGTCAAGGGAGGGGTGGCTACACCCACTTCCCTTTGTCCAGTTTCGCGCCAGAGCAGGGGCAGGTAGCCCCTGAGCTGGTTTGAACTGGCATATGCACAGAGGAGCCTTCTGCTCCCCAGTGCAGGACTTCAAAGCACTCTAAGAGTGCACCCACCCAGCCCCAATACACTAAACCCTGCCTGGGAGGTGGTTACACCTCCCTGTGACAGGATGCCTATTGTTGGGCTTCCTCCACTGCGAGTTTCGGTCATCAGCAGGAGGGCAGCCCAGTGTCTGTGACTGGTGGCATCCATTTTGTGATGCCAGGGCTCTTTAGGATTCTACCGCGTTTCCACAGCAGGTACATGTCTTCTCCCTCTAGAAGGGTGGAATGCTACCCCCGCCACCAACATTGGCGGGGGGGTAGTATTCCAAGATGTTTGACACCAAACACAACATGTTTTGATGCAGCCATTCCAAAGTTAGCATTTACCGCGAGGATATAATGCACTTAAGAGTATATGGTTTAACCGCATCCACAAACAGCACCAGAGAATGGACTCTGAGAACTGCAGAGGGGCCCTGCTCATGCAGAGGCACCCCCTCACATAGAAGCCAAGCACCCTGCCCTCAGGATTGATAGGGCCTGCCTTAGGGGTGACTGATAGGTTTATATGTGTGTGCAGGAGAGATATAGGAAACCTATATCTCAGTGAGGGGTGCTAGCACCACCTCACCCAGGCTGCAGTAGCAGGCCTGTGGTGTCAGATTTAGACTGCTTCTCAGGGGTGGCATAACATATGCTGCAGCCCCTGGGAGGCCTGTGAAGTACCTATGCCCTTGGTACCTAAGGTACCATATACTAGGGACTCATAAGGCACCACAGTATCCAATCACTAGTGCACCTAGAGTGCACTCCATGTCGTTTAGAGAGAACAGAGAGGCTGGGGCCCTGATTGGCAGGGACCCAGCCAGACTATAGCCAGAAACCAGTGCTAACATCAGAAAAAAGTGGGGGCAACATAAGAGGCAGATCCTACTCTCCTACACAACCCCCCAAACGCAGGGACACTAAACTAACCTTGACCAGTTGAGTCTTCGTGTTCAAAGTGGAAATACCTTGAGAGTCCATCTGCATTGGCATGTTGGGTCCCAGGCCTATGTTCCACTGTATAGTCCATCCCCTGTAGGGAAATGGACCACCTCAAAAGTTTTGGGTTTTCACCTTTCATCTGCATTAGCCATAGGAGGGGCTTGTGGTCAGTCTGAACTATGAAGTGAGTGCCAAACAAGTATGGCCTCAGCTTCTTCAGGGCCCAAACCACAGCAAAGGCCTCCCTCTCTATAGCTGACCAACGTTTCTCTCTAGGGGTCAGCCTTCTGCTAATAAAAGCTACTGGCTGGTCTTGACCTTCATCATTCAGTTGAGACAGTACAGCTCCCACACCCAGCTCAGAAGCATCTGTTTGGACAATGAACTCTTTGGTGTAGTCTGGACTCTGTAAGATGGGGGCAGTGCACATGGCCTGCTTTAGGTCTTCAAATGCCTTTTGACAGCTAGCTGTCCACTGAACCTTTTTGGCATTTTCTTAGAGGTAAGATCATTCAAGGGGGTCACTATAGATCCATATCCCTTGACAAACCTCCTATAGTACCCAGTCAGGCCTAAGAAGGCTCTCACCTGTGTCTGGGTGGTAGGAGCAACCCATTCCATTATGGTTTGGATTTTGCTCTGTAAAGGCTGAACCTGGCCTCCACCTACAAGGTGGCCCAGGTACACAACCTGACTCTGCCCTATCTGGCACTTGGTGGCCTTGATAGTGAGGCCTGCTTTCTGCAGAGCCTCCAAAACATTCCTGAGGTGGACCAGGTGATCCTGCCAGGAGGAACTAAAGACAGCAATATCATCTAGATAAGCTGAGCAATAAGTTTCCAACCCTGCCAGAACTTTATTCACCAACCTCTGAAAAGTGGCAGGTGCATTTTTCAATCCAAAGGGCATCACCACAAAGTGGTAGTGCCCACCAGGGGTCGAAAATGCTGTTTTGGCTTTTGCATCCTCAGCTAATCTGATTTGCCAGTAGCCAGCTGTGAGGTCAAATGTGCTTAGATACTTGGCTGAGGCCAAAGTATCAATCAGCTCATCTGCCCTTGGTATGGGATAGGCATCAGTCCTAGTGACTGCATTGAGGCCTCTGTAGTCTACACAAAACCTCATTTCTTTCTTACCACCCTGGGTATGATGCTTGGGTACCAGGACTACTGGGCTAGCCCAAGGGCTATCTGAAGGCTCAATCACGCCTAACTCCAACATTTTCTGGACTTCAGTCCTGATACAGTCCCTGACATGGTCAGGTTGCCTGTAGATTTTATTCTTGACAGGCAGACTGTCCCCAGTGTCCACCTCATGGGTGCACCAGGTAGTCTGACTAGGGGTCAGGCTAAACATATGTCTAAACTGTTGCAGAACTTGTCTGCACTCAGTTTGCTGATGGTCAGTGAGGCTGCTTGCCAAAGCAACACCATCTACTGACCCATCATCAGGGTTCTGAGAGAGCAGGTCAGGGAGAGGGTCACTCTCCTCCTCCTGGTCCTCATCAGTTGCCATGAGCAAGCCCATGTCAGCCCTGTCAACATATGGCTTTAATCTGTTGACATGAAGCACCCTTAGGGGGCTCCTGGGAGTTCCAAGATTCACCAGATAGGTGACTTCTCCCTTCTGTTCAACTATTGTATGGGGGCCACTCCATTTGTCCTGGAGGGCTGCTGGGGCCACAGGCTCCAACACCCACACTTTCTGTCCTGGCTGGTATACAGTCAGCACAGCCTTTGGTCATGCCAAGCTTTTTGCAATTCTTGGCTGGCCTCCAGGTTTTTGGTTGCCTTTTCATGTACTCTGCCATCCGGGAGCGGAGACCAAGTACATAGTCCATCACATCTTGTTTGGGGGGCTTGAGAGGTAACTCCCAGCCCTCTTTTACCAAACATAGTGGACCTCTCACAGGATGCCCAAACAGAAGCTCAAATGGGCTGTAGCCAACCCCCTTCTGTGGAACCTCTCTGTATGCAAACAAAAGGCAAGGAAGAAGAAGGTCCCATTTCCGCCTAAGCTTCTCTGGGAGTCCCTTAATCATTCCTTTCAAGGTTTTGTTGAAGCGTTCAACTAAACCATTGCATTGTGGGTGATAGGGGTGGTGAACTTATGAGTTACACCACACTCCTTCCACATTGCTTTCAGATATCCTGACATGAAGTTGGTACCTCTGTCAGAAATGACCTCCTTTGGGAAACCCACTCTGGAGAAAACTCCAATGAGGGCTCTTGCCACCACAGGTGCTGTGGTGGTCCTCAGGGAATTGCCTCTGGGTACCTGGTGGCATGATCCACTACCACCAGGATAAATCTGTGCCCAGATGCAGTCTGAGGGTCAAGGGGACCAACAATGTCAATCCCTACCCTTTCAAAGGGTACCCCCACCACAGGTAGTGGTATCAGGGGGCCTTTGTTGTGCCACCTGCCTTACCACTGGCTTGGCAAGTGACACAGGAGCGACAAAACTCCTTTGTGTCCTCTGACATATGTGGCCAATGAAAATGTGGAACAAGCCTGTCCCAGGTCTTGTTTTGGCCCAAGTGTCCTGCCAAAGGGATATCATGTGCTAAGGTCAAGAGGAACCCCCTAAACTTCTGAGGTATTACCAACCTCCTGGTGGCTCCAGGGGCTGGGTCTCTACCCTCAGAATATAGGAGTCCCTCATCCCAATAAACTTTATGGGACCCACTAGCACTCCCAGCAGCCTCAGCAGCAGCCTGCTGTCTGAGGGGTTCAAGAGAGGGGCAGCACTGTTGCTCCTTGCTCAGATCTTCCCTGGAAGGGCCCCCTGCCCCCAAGAACTCAACCTGGTCAGGCTCAAGTCCCTCTGGGGCAGTTCCTTCTTCAGGTTCTGCTCCACCTCCCTCTGGAAGTGAATCCTTGATCTGAGACAGAGGGGAAGGCACTGCCTTAACCCTACTGCTCCTCCTCTTGGGAAGCATCTGGTCCATTGTTCCAGGATCCAGAGCTGGTTCAGTGTCATGCATTCTTGCTTGTGACCTGGTCACAGCAAATACCTCTGCAGGGATGCCCAACATCTCAGCATGAGTCCATAACTCTACTTCAGACCAAGCTGAAGTCTCTAGATCATTGCCCAATAGACATTCTACAGGGAGGTCTGCACTGACTACAACCTTCTTGAGGCCAGTTACCCCTCCCCAGGAGAAATTCACAACTGCCAGACTATGGTTGGTCTGGACATTGCTTGCATTGGTCACCTGGTACATTTCACCCAGGATGATCTGTCCAGGGTCCACTAGGTCCTCTGCCACCATGGTGACACTAGCACCTGTGTCCCTAAATGCCAAAGCCTGTTTGCCATTTATCAAAGGCTGCTGTTTGTACTTGCCCAGATTACTGGGGCTTACTAGGAAGGACATATCAATGTTTCCCTCACAAATCAGCATTGCCTGAGTGGTCACTCTGACTAGGTCAGAATCCACTTCAGAACCCAGGGTCAACCCTACTACACCCTTATTCTGTGTACCACCTCCACCAGTAGCTGAGCTAGGGGGCACAGTTGCCTTAGGGGCAGGAGTGGTGGTGGTTTGGTCTTTGGACTTGGTACAATCAGAAGTCCAGTGCCCTTTCTGTTTACAGAATTTGCACCAGGGCTTCTTTTGGCCTTTTCCTTGTTGGACTGTGACTCCCCACCAGATGCAGATTTTTGGGGCCCTTGTGAAGACTTCTGGTCTTTTGACTTATCCCCACCTTTCTCAGAGCCTTTAGGATCTTGCTTCTTAGTGTCACCCCCTTGGTTCTGGGTTTTCTGCCTCACCCTGGTTCTGACCCATTTGTCTGCCTTCTTTCCCAATTCTTGGGGAGAGGTCAGATCAGAGTCCACCAGGTACTGATGCAACAACTGGTTCTGGCAATTATTTAGGATCTGTTCTCTCATCATCAGATTATACAATCCCTTGAAATCAGTAACCCTACTGCCAACCAGCCAACCCTCTAGAGCCTTGGTTGCACAATCAACAAAGTCAGTCCAGTCCTGAGTCTGTGCCTTCTGGGTATCTCTGAACTTCAACCTGTACTGCTCAGTGGTTAAGCCAAACCCATCTATCAGTGCACTCTTCAGGACCTCATAATCATCAGCATCCTCCTCTCTAACAGTGAGGAGCTTGTCTCTTCCTTTATCTGAAAAGGAGAGCCACAAGATTGCTGCCCACTGCTTTTGGGGGACCTGCTGTACTCTACAGGCCCTCTCCATAGCAGTTATCCACTTGTGGATATCATCCCCACTCTGGTAGGGAGGAACAACCTTGCTCAGGTTCCTATGGTCAGGAATATATTCTCTGCCTCTAGGGACACTGTTGCTGCCACCAGGGGTTCTAAACCCTCTTTTCTAGAAGCTCTCTGGATCTCCAGGGCTTCCCTATCCAGTGCCAACTGCTTGGTTCTGAGGGCCACTCTGGCTTCCTCATACTGGAGCAGTTTGCACCTTCTCTCAGAGGAGGTCTCTCTTAAGGAAAAGTATGAGCTCCTCTGCTGGACAAATTCTCTGCCAGAGTGATAAGAGTGGTCAGATTCCCTGGAAGGGGATCTGTGCCTCTCCTCCTCTCTGTCAGTTCTCTTAGGGAGAATTCCTCTGTCCTTTTCAGGCCCCTTGGAGCCTGGCCCTTCAATCACAGAATCTTGGTCATTCTGATTTTCATCATCTGACCCAGATACTATGACTGACCCACCCACTGATTCAAACCCTTTAGCTCCTAGAGCCAATCTAAGGTCATCTGCTGTCAGCAGATCTATCAGGTGTAGTGTTGAGGGACTCTGTCCTAGTCTCAGGTGTCTGTCAACACACATGGCTCTCAAGTCAGAGAAAGCCATGTCCTTATACTGAGGCTGAGTGGATCCACTGGGTCCACCCCTTAAGGACATTCTAGTGTTGTGCAGTGTTGTACTACCTACACTAGTTTGTGGCCTACTGATCCTAGCTTGAGCTGTGGAAAGGGTGTGCTATCCCTTGGCACACAGCTTTAAGTTCAGTAGAACTTATTGATACTAAGCTTGACTTTATATGTACCTTGAGTACCTATAATGGTTTTCAGTTAGTAATTCAAATAGAGATTTTCTGGTAAAACAATGGCAAGCTGGAATCCCACATGCTGCCCACCAATGTGAGAAGTTGGCCTGGTATATGCTGTTCACTAATTAAAGTGGACACCTTGCACCAGGGCAAATCGACTCTTATGGTAGATAGGTTTAAGACAACCTTTTAAAGAAAGCTATCCTAGTGGTAGCTGTGGAGAGCAGCCTTCAGGCTAAGTCTCGGAGGAATGTAAAGCAGCTTGTTTTACCATATAATCTCTTGAATCACCAAATGAAAAGACACCACACAGGTATATATATCAAATATATATGTATTTATTTCTAAATAACTCTCTACTAATCTCTTTATGAGATTAGAAGACAAACATATGCACAAATCAACGTTTCACCATAAGTTAAGCACAAAATATGGCTGGGGCCCTAGGGGCGTACCAGACCATATACTAAGTAAGAGACTTAGAAACAACGACTTGCAAGGAGACAAGGCCTAGGGCCTTCAGAAGTGCTGGGGCCTCACGAAACCACCCAAGGCAGGTAAGTAAAGGACCCACGGGGACGCGTGCAGTGTGGATACACAGGCGCGAATCGCCGTTGACTTCAATGGGGCAAGTCGCGGTTGGAAATAAAGAGTTTTAGGATACTTCTATAGAACCTACAAGCAAGTCACTTACAGGGTAAGTCGTTCTAGGGCCCACACCCACAGGAGCACCGTAGTGCTGGAGTTACCTCACCCAGGGAAGCCGGGTGCACAGGTGTCCTTTGGTGTCGGGTCGCGGCGTCGTTTTCAATGGCGAACAAAGAAGACTTGCTGCTTGCGGGAGCTGAAGAAGTGTCCGGTGGAATCCAAGCCTGGATTCTGAAGAAGGATGACCTGAAAGCAGAGGGGACAGTGTTCAAAGTCACTTGGAAGTGACCCGGGGCAAGGAAGATGGATGCCCACCGTCGTCGGTCGCTTCAGGTCGGTTGTGGGTGCCTTGACTCTTCAGCCACGTGGTCCAGGAGGCGTCGACGACGACCAGGAGCTGGATTCGGTGTGTCCCTCGACGTCTGCAGCTGACTGCGGTGTCAGCAACTCGATCGGAGCCAACAAGCCTTGGCAGCCGCAAGTCTTGGGGAGATGGAGAAAAGTCGATGGCGCAGACCAGCAAGGTCTGTAGAACTCACCCAGCGAGGGTAAGTCAGGGCAGGCCTGGAGCAACCAGGGGAGCTCTTTGGTTTCTTTAAGAAGTCTTCTGGGGACCCACAAGCCAGCGAGCAAGGGATCGCGAAGACACCTCGGGCGGAATCACTCAACAGGGGCCCACGGTCACTCGGGACGGTGTAGGCCTCTGATCTTCGAAGGAATTTCTGCTGGAGGTCGGGACCACACGTAGTCCAAAGCACAGGTTCGTAGAACGTTGTGAAGGGGTTGCACTCGACAATAGTGCACGGTACCCAGGGGTCGCGGTTCCTCGTTACTCGTGGAGTCCACTTGCCTCAGCTTCGCTGGGGACTCACGATGGCCTGGGAGAGGTCAGGAAATCCACTTTCTGGGCTGCAGGGACTTCGGACTCCGGCGGGAGTGGCATAGTTTGCGACTGTCGTTGTCGTTTTTGGTGCCTGCCAAGCAGGGGAGTCACTCCTTGACTCCAAGGGAGATTCTTCTGTCTTCCAAAGGTAGTGGAACGTCGAAGGGCCAGGATTCTTCTGTAGAGCGTCGTCCAGGGGTTATCTGCTTTGCAATGGCAAGGTTCCCCTCTTATACTAAAAAGGGGGATGGACTAGCTCTATGACCCCACCTATGGGAGGGTCAAGGGAGGGGTGGCTACACCCACTTCCCTTTGTCCAGTTTCGCACCAGAGCAGGGGCAGGTAGCCCCTGAGCTGGTTTGAACTGGCATATGCACAGAGGAGCCTTCTGCTCCCCAGTGCAGGACTTCAAAGCACTCTAAGAGTGCACCCACCCAGCCCCAATACACTAAACCCTGTCTGGGAGGTGGTTACACCTCCCTGTGACAGGATGCCTATTGTTGGGCTTCCTCCACTGCGAGTTTCGGTCATCAGCAGGAGGGCAGCCCAGTGTCTGTGACTGGTGGCATCCATTTTGTGATGCCAGGGCTCTTTAGGATTCTACCGCGTTTCCACAGCAGGTACATGTCTTCTCCCTCTGGAAGGGTGGAATGCTACCCCCGCCGCCAAGATTGGCGGGGGGTAGTATTCCAAGATGTTTGACACCAAACACGACATGTTTTGATGCAGCCATTCCAAAGTTAGCATTTACCGCGAGGATATAATGCACTTAAGAGTATATGGTTTAACCGCATCCACAAACAGCACCAGAGAATGGACTCTGAGAACTGCAGAGGGGCCCTGCTCATGCAGAGGCACCCCCTCACATAGAAGCCAAGCACCCTGCCCTCAGGATTGATAGGGCCTGCCTTAGGGGTGACTGATAGGTTTATATGTGTGTGCAGGAGAGATATAGGAAACCTATATCTCAGTGAGGGGTGCTAGCACCACCTCACCCAGGCTGCAGTAGCAGGCCTGTGGTGTCAGATTTAGACTGCTTCTCAGGGGTGTCATAACATATGCTGCAGCCCCTGGGAGGCCTGTGAAGTACCTATGCCCTTGGTACCTAAGGTACCATATACTAGGGACTCATAAGGCACCACAGTATCCAATCACTAGTGCACCTAGAGTGCACTCCATGTCGTTTAGAGAGAACAGAGAGGCTGGGGCCCTGATTGGCAGGGACCCAGCCAGACTATAGCCAGAAACCAGTGCTAACATCAGAAAAAAAGTGGGGGCAACATAAGAGGCAGATCCTACTCTCCTACAGTGTTTGACCAACAACTTGGGTTGGAAACATTCTACAACCGGTAACTTATTTCCACCATGCCCAACTAATTAAATCTGAGTTGTAGATAGCTCTTCTTTCCTCAAGCCTTCTTAAGTTTCCCGATCAATGAACGTATAGGGCGAACATGAATCCACTCACATTTCCACCAAAACATAATTTATTAATACGACACATTTAGGGGGGCTATAAAGCTTGTCATCTGACATATCCACGTTGTTCACTGGGAACCCTTAATCAGGATCATCCTTTGTAACTTCATCCAATATCATCATCAGATGAGTCCTCATCCTCTCCACCATTGGCACCTTGTTTACAATTTACAATACCTGGGGCCACCATTATACACATTTTGCAATTACACCAACAGAACTGTGACTCTTGAACTAACATACCTCTAACATGTTTTCGCTGCTGAATGTGAGGACCAGAATATGGAGCTGGCTACAGATCCTTAAAATTCTGCCTGCTTGTAGAGTCCTTCTCCTTCAACTGACCTGCCAAATTTTCCACAGAAGGGAGTTCACAGGATGAAAGAGAAGAGATGATTAGCTGCATGGAATCTGTTGTGAATGCTGAATCAGCAAGTGCTTTGCATTGGTTGTGGAGCAGGGTAAATTTGACTCTACCCTCTACATATTCTGCATTTATTTGTTACCATATATAATCCATATATTCACCATCTGCCTTAACTCATGAATGTGTGTTACACTTTTATGCCTTATCGTAGATAACATTACTGTGCACATTTAGCACTTACACATAGTATAGTAGATTGAATAAATAACTCATGATTTATAGGTTATATGGGTGATAGTTTGCTTCCCTATGGTTAATATTGTTATAATTTGTCTCCATTTTGATTCTTGAGCTAACTTAGCTTGACATTAGGCCTTAGCTGAGAGTTTTGCATTTTGAAATGTCAATATGGTGTCTATTAATTTCTTTGCAGGTGCGTTATCAACTCCCTCATTAGCTAAAGAAACGTTCATTATTCTGTACTAGACTTATTAGTAAGGCATCAGGATGAGAAGGATGAGAAGGAGCCCCCGGTACCTGGTGCACCAGAAAGATGCAACTCTCAAGGATGAGCAGATGGTTACCTAATTGTGCTGGGATGGGTATTTAGGGGTTGACGGCTCTTTGCAAATGCCAACATGGGATTGGCTCTGGATGGCGGGAGCAAGTTATAGATGTTCTGGGACTTTTGCTTGTGCTTTTATTAGTGCTCCATAGCAGTTAGACTAGAGACCCTCTCCCAACTTCAAACAGAGAAGACCTCTTTACCTTTCTGATCTCCCTGAGTGTAATGCAACATGCTAAACACTCTTTCATTTCTCTCTGAACTCTACTGAGGTTCACATGATGCTGACACCTTTCTCATTTCCCCTTCAAACATCCACTTAATACTTTTATTACTAAATATGTTTAGAGATAGTTTTTTTTATGGAACACCTGGTTTGGAAATCTTGCATTCTTTGTATGCTGGCTATTTGCATGCTGTACTATATAATACTTACATTCAGAGTCAATGGACTTCTTAATATTTTCCTTGTAATAATACATCTAATAAATCTTTGTCAATTTATTAAGTTGTTATGATTCACTAATTCAAGAATAAACCTTCATGGTTGCATACCATCCTCTTTGTCGTCATTGTGGAATTAGATTTTGTTCTATAGGCATGTAACTGGAAACCGATTGCCAGCTCTCTCTCAAGCTGAGGTTTAAATACCCACACTCCATCAGGTTTTACTATTTGTGATTTAAAATGAACCTGTAGCTACCAAAGGAAGTAGGGATGTGTCTTAATCATTTGACCGAGGGTGACAGCAATTGGTGAAAGGTGAGCCAAAGGTAAAGTATTTCCCCTACTGAACCTTTGAAAGTGGTTAGCCAAGGTTTGTAAGGGAAAGTCTAGACTAGAAGTAATATCATGTACAGTATGTCCAAAGAACAATAGTTTGAGTTTGCGTAGGCAAACAATATTGTCTTTTGAAAATCATGTTCCACAGATACTTTAGTCAGTAAGGTGTCCCATATTAGTCCCTCCCACTTTTGTTCTGAAATTAACGGATTTGCGCAGAACATCCCCTTGCAGTGCCACTGTCCATTTGTTACCCTGTGAGTATGTCTGAACTGCTGATCTTACTCACAGACCATGGGGGCTCACAGAATGAACAGGCAAGGCTTTAACATAGTAATTAGGAAATAGGAATGTTGTTTCTTTTTCCAACTAACAAGATGATAAACAATAGAGCCCAAACGAGCTCACAATTCAAACCTATGTCACCAGACCTTTACATTGAACCAGGGTTTAATAACTGCCAGGGCCCTAAATGAAGTGACAGAAAATACATGTTAGACAGCCCTATGTTAGACTACGGTAGAGAAGGTTGCAAACTCCATGCGAGCTCCAGAAAAAAACAAAACGTAAACCCTATTGGGTAAACAGGTTACTGTGGGGAATACAGACAGAACTATTTTACCTAGGCTCAAGCTGCAAGGTAAAATGTTTCCCTTTTGTACTTGGAAACCTTTTCGGAGGCTATAAAACTTCAGCAGTGTAAGGCTGGAAGCTGCGACCAAGGAGGTGCCCACAAGGCCAGATACCACTTTTTGCAACCCTGAAGTGGCCTCGAGCTTCGCCCTCAAAACCTCCAAGAGGGACAAAGCTGTAAAATATATCCAGCAAGGTTGCATCTTTTTCAGCAGTTATTGGCACACTTTGCTGGTCTTCCAGAATGTTTAAAGTCCAATCTTTTATTAACTAAAGTTCTGTAACTTCTTTCCAACTGCTACAAAAGTCTCCGTACTTCCAGGAAAGTCAATTCTTGGAAACCAGGGCATGGGTTAAGTTATGTAAACTCTCCACACAGTTCTTACTAAACACCACAGTCAAATGTCCATTTAGAACACGATTGCAGGTTCTGTTCTAGGAGGATGCAGGGTTTTCTTACTCCATGGCCTTCTTCACTCTCATTTCTGATATATGTTCCAGCAGGCAAGTAGACTACAATGGTCTGGTCTAACCTGGCCATGTTATTCAACAAGAGTCTTTCTTCTTTAGACCTCGGAGTAGTTTCACAGTCCCAGAGATTGAGGATAAAGATGGGGACAGTTATCTCCCAGTACATTTCAGGGAAATAGATATACTTCTTCCAATTTAAGATTACAATTCTTCCAATTTAAAATTATAATTCTTCCAGCAAACAGCAGACCGTCGTCTTCTCTTCCGTTCTGGTCTGCTCTTTCTCTTTAAGATTGCTTAAAACTGCTTTTTAAAGGTGAACTCAGCTATAACTGACATAAAATCCAAATTAATTCAAACTAAAGTTCTCGTACTAGCTAGTAAAAGGTAACACTTAGGCATGTAAGTTAGCAATTTATAAAACTCATATGAAATTTATAGAAAATGAAAATAAAATGTTTGGTTCTTCCTTTTTAATTACATGATCTGAAAATGGAAGCTTTAGATTTCTCCTAACAAAAGTTATAAAAACAGAGTTTAGCTAAAAACATTGCACTTTAAAAACAAAACTTGTGCGCTGAGGCACAATTTAGCTTTTTAAATGCAAGTGGGAAAAATCTTACATTTAAGATTTTAACTCTAGGCAGATTTGCAAACTACTGGTGCACATTTACATCTGACTTACACAAGCCTTAAATCTCGCAATTCTGCTCCCTTTTAATACATTTTCATAATGTGTGGCACTAGTATCCCTTGCTCAAGAGTGTTACGGTTTTTTATGTGTAAGTGTTGAAAATATCACCTGAAAGCTTGTATCTGGCATTTGATCTTTATGCAGCTTTCCCCCAAACTTGTGCATAAATTACAGATGGCTTTCAGACTTGTCAATGTTGATCTGGAAAAATATTTGTCAGCCACAGCTGCCCATATTTGGTATGTAAAAGGTAGGACATGCCCTGATGTGTGTGGCATGTCCTGATAGTGAATTACAGCCAATTTGGTTTTTCACTATTGCAAGGCTATCTGTTCCCATAGGCCAGAATGGGCAGATTGATTATAACATCTTATAATCCTAACTGACCCTAGGAACAAGCTAGGAAAGTAAAGTTTAGTATGCCTGAACTCAGAATGTTAAAATACATCTTTTAGTGTGGGTGATTTTTACATTCTGTGTTTGAAAATACCACATCTAGAAAGTAGGTATTTTTTTGCCTTACCATCCAGTATGCCTCTGCTAGGTTTGTGTATTCCATGTTTGGTTTGTGAGTGACAGGGGGCTGGAGAGGGCCTTGGCTCCAGCAGTCTGATGGATCAGGGCTGGGCTGAATAGGACCTGCATTGAATAGAGAGTAGGGGAAGGAGATTTCCTTTCACTTGCCTGAGCCTTCATAGAATAGAGAGTAGGGGGAGGAGATTTCCTTTCAGCTACCTGGGCCATGTCTGCTTTCAACAATGCTGTCTCCACCTCCAGCTAGGAAGCTGCACCAGGGAGGACAGAACTGGTTTTGGCTGGGCACAGACACTCTCTGCCTTCAGAGAACAAAGGATTTTGCAGTATAAATATTGGGGCCCAGAACTTTAGATCACTTCTGGGAATCAAGACAAACCCTTTGCCAAGGAGAGAAACCAAGGAAGCTGAAGGAGGAGACTGCCCCTGTGCTGGTTGCTGTTTGGGGTTGGCCTGCAGTGGTTTACTCATTGCCAAGGATAGGAGAAAAGGAACTTTGTGAGTACTTTTACTATCTTGAGGAAGATCTCCAAGGGCTTGAAGCTGAGCTTGACTCCTGTTATGAAGCCTTAGGGACACAAAGACTTCACCACCAGCTCCCCCTGAATTTCCTTGCTGGGGATTCTGCCTGCAGAGAGGTGCCTGCTGTTGTTTTGGGCCCTCTGGAGACTGTGTGTCGCTGGGAGCTGGAAGCGCGACGCAACGAGGAAGAAGCGTGTCACCACTGCAGCAGTTGCCGTCGCATCGCCGAAGAAGTGTGTTGCCGCCGCAGCTGTTTGCCGTCGCATCACCGATGAAGCGGGTCGCATCACCGGAGAAGCATGTCACCGCTGCAGAGGTTGCCGTCGCATCACCGGAGAAGCGTGTCACAGGTCCTGTCGCGGCTCAAGAGTCTACCGAGTTCGCCGCACGGCCGTCGGGCGTGCACACAGCGCATCCACGTAGTCGCATCGCATCAAAGACGCCATTTTGTCACATCGCACCGGATCGTCGCATCGTGGCGCCATCTTGTCGCATCGTACCGGATCACAGTAAGAAACCGACGCATCACCTCCTGTCCGGTAAAGAACCGACGCATCACCTCCCCTGCGCTTCGGTAAGGAACCGACGCATCACCTCCCCCGAAGCAAGGAACCGACGCATCACCTTCCCTGCGGCCCTTTTGTTTGTTTTGTGTTACTCATCCAAGGTACTTTGAGAGTAAAGTGTCGCATTTACCATCTACATTGAACTAAGCTATTTCTACAATTCTAAAGTCATATTTTTGATTACTGTATTGTGGATTTTTGTCGTTTGGTCTTGTGTTAAGTCTAGTAAAGATTACTTATTTTTCTAAACTGGTGTGGTGTCCATTTGTAGTGTTTTCACTGTCTTACTGTATGTGTTCACAAATGCTTTACACACTGCCTCTGAGATAAGCCTGCCTGCTCGTGCCAAGCTAAGCTACCCGGGGGGTGAGCAGGGGTTATTTTAGGAGTGTAGCCCCCTTACCCTGACTAGAAGCAAGGGATCCTACTTGGTCAAAGGTTCCTACCTCTGCCAACTAGAGAGCCCCATTTCTAACACGCGCCTTGCCACTGCACACACAACTCATGCAATTTCTCACATACCTCTCCACATCACGGTCAAACCCCGGCCACCAGAAATCTTCCCTCACCTTTCTTTTCATTCCTGATATACCTGCATGCCCTTTATGTAGCGCCCCAATACACTTTCTCTCAACTCCCTAGGCACTACAAATCTGCTCCTCCTTCCTATGACACCATCCTGACAATGACAACTCTAACCACACATCTTTATAGTTCACCAAACCCTTCACATCTCCCTCTAACTTGGTCCATTCCTTAGGTATCCTTCTCGCAAGAGTCTGCATCTCGGTACCCCTTGCCATAGCCTCTTTCCACTCCTTTTCGGACACCACTATGACCTTAGTATCCATTATGTTAGTCACCATCCTTTCTTCCTTCTCTTCCTCATTTTTCCTCTGCACCTGTAACCGCAGCAAACTATCAGCATTCACATTTCCCACTTCCGGGACATATTTCACTTTAAATGTGTATTCCTATAACCCGTACATCCATTTAGCAATCCTTGGGCAAGCCCGACCCGCTCCCTTCATTGTAAATACATTGACCAAAGGTTTGTGGTCGGTTGGGAAATCAAACCTTCTCCCCCACACAAAATTCCTGAAATGGTGAACTCCCACCAACAGGAAAACGCCTCCTTCTCAATTGTGGAATAACTCACTTCTGCCCCCTTTAATGTTCTCGATGTGAATTCCACAACTCTTTCCTTTCCATTTCTAACCAATGCTTGCTGGCATCTGTGGACACAATAGTATGGTCACACAAATTAAAAGGTTTTAGCTCAACAGCATTCACTATGCTCTTTTTGATCTCATCGAAAGCCAATTGACATTCCTCCATCCAAACATACTTTTGACCTTTCTTCATCAACACCCGCACAGGCTGCGCAATATCAGCAAATCCCTGACAAACTTGGCGTAATAATCTGGCAAGCCTAAAAATGATCCTAATTGGTCCTTATCCGATGGGCATGGCGCCTTCTGATTGCATCCATCAGCTTGTGCTTGGGCTTAATTCCTCATATGAAATAGTGTGGCCAAGGTACTCCACCGAAAGACAGGTGAACTTGCATTTATTCACCTCAACCATGAGTCCTGCATCCTCCAGAATACCACACACCTTCCTCAACAATTCATTGCGATTTACCTTGTCCTCTGCCCACACCAAGATATCGTCCTGGAACAATTGTACATTTCTCAACTCCCCCAGTAATCTCTGCACAACCCTTTGAAATACTGCAGAGGCAGATGCCAGCCCGAACAGCATAAGCACAAACTGGAATGCCCCCTCTGGCGTTTGGAATGAGGTGAAATGCCTCATTCTAAAAGCCATAATATCTGGTGGTATGCGTTGGATAAATCAAGTGTCAAATAGATTTTTCCTCCTTTTACTCCTGCCGATAGATAATTGATGTTAGGTATGGAATAGTGGTCCACTCATATTTTCAATGAGATCTTGTATGTCCAAACACATCCAAATGCTTCCATTAGGTTTGTTGGCGATCACAACCGGACTCAACCAATCCGATGCCTCAATATGCTCAATAACTCCCAACTCCAACAGTATCGTCAGTTCAACTTTCAATGCATCCCTCAACACTGAAGGCACACTTCTCACTTTGTGGGTTATAGCATCAGCTCCCGCCTTTAACACAATTCTGTGTGCAAACTTCTTCCTGCAACCCAGTCCACATTCAAACAATTTCAGCTGCATACCTTGCCACACCTTCGCATCCCCATGAGCCAATGATAACACTTTTTCCACTGTATTGGGATTTAACACAATATCAAGGGCTCCTTGTTCTCTCCACCCCAGCAAACATTGCCCTTTCTCCACCACATATATGCAACAGGTCAATTCTTTGTGTTTGACCAACAACTTGGGTTGGAAACATTCTACAACCGGTAACTTATTTCCACCATGCCCAACTTATTCAACCTGAGTTGTAGATAGCTCTTCTTTCCTCAAGCCTTCTCAAGTTTCCCGATCAATGAACGTATAGGGCGAACATGAATCCACTCACATTTCCACCAAAACATCATTTATTAATACAACATATTTAGGGGGGCTATAAAGCTTGTCATCTGACATATCCACGTTGTTCATTGGGAACCCTTAATCAGGATCATCCTTTGTAACTTCATCCAATATCATCAGATGAGTCCTCATCCTCTCCACCATTGGCACCTTGTTTACAATTTACAATACCTGGGGCCACCATTATACACATTTTGCAATTACACCAACAGAACTGTGACTCTTGAACTAACATACCTCTAGCATGTTTTCGATGCTGAATGTGAGGACCAGAATATGGAGCTGGCTACTGATCCTTAAAATTCTGCCTGCTTGTAGAGTCCTTCTCCTTCAACTGACCTGCCAAATTTTCCACAGAAGGGAGTTCACAGGATGAAAGAGAAGAGATGATTAGCTGCATGGAATCTGTTGTGAATGCTGAATCAGCAAGTGCTTTGCATTGGTTGTGGAGCAGGGTAAATTTGACTCTACCCTCTACATATTCTGCATTTATATGTTACCATATATAATCCATATATTCACCATCTGCCTTAACTCATGAATGTGTGTTACACTTTTATGCCTTATCGTAGGTAACATTACTGTGCACATTTAGCACTTACACATAGTATAGTAGATTGAATAAATAACTCATGATTTATAGGTTATATGGGTGATAGTTTGCTTCCCTATGGTTAATATTGTTATAATTTGTCTCCATTTTGATTCTTGAGCTAACTTAGCTTGACATTAGGCCTTAGCTGAGAGTTTTGCATTTTGAAATGTCAATATGGTGTCTATTAATTTCTTTGCAGGTGCGTTATCAATTCCCTCATTAGCTAAAGAAACGTTCATTATTCTGTACTAGACTTATTAGAAAGGCATCAGGATGAGAAGGATGAGAAGGAGCCCCCGGTACCTGGTGCACCAGAAAGATGCAACTCTCAAGGATGAGCAGATGGTTACCTAATTGTGCTGGGATGGGTATTTAGGGGGTTGACGGCTCTTTGCAAATGCCAACATGGCATTGGCTCTGGATGGCGGGAACAAGTTATAGATGTTCTGGGACTTTTGCTTGTGCTTTTATTAGTGCTCCATAGCAGTTAGACTAGAGACCCTCTCCCAACTTCAAACAGAGAAGACCTCTTTACCTTTCTGATCTCCCTGAGTGTAATGCAACATGCTAAACACTCTTTCATTTCTCTCTGAACTCTACTGAGGTTCACATGATGCTGACACCTTTCTCATTTCCCCTTCAAACATCCACTTAATACTTTTATTACTAAATATGGTTAGAGATAGTTTTTTTATGGAACACCTGGTTTGGAAATCTTGCATTCTTTGTATGCTGGCTATTTGCATGCTGTACTATATAATACTTACATTCAGAGTCAATGGACTTCTTAATATTTTCCTTGTAATAATACATCTTATAAATCTTTGTCGATTTATTGATTTGTTATGATTCACTAATTCAAGAATAAACCTTCATGGTTGCATACCATCCTCTTTGTCGTCATTGTGGAATTAGATTTTGTTCTATAGGCATGTAACTGGAGACCGATTGCCATCTCTCTCTCAAGCTGAGGTTTAAATACCCACACTCCATCAGGTTTTACTATTTGTGATGTAAATGAACCTGTAGCTACCAAAGGAAGTAGGGATGTGTCTTAATTATTTTACCGAGGTTCACAGCAATTGGTGAAAGGTGAGCCGAAGGTAAAGTATTTCCCCTACTGAACCCTTGAAAGTGGTTAGCCAAGGTTTGTAAGGGAAAGTCTAGACTAGAAGTAATATCATGTACAGTATGTCCAAAGAACAATAGTTTGAGTTTTCTTAGGCAAACAATATTGTCTTTTGAAAATCATGTTCCACAGATACTTTAGTCAGTAAGGTGTCCCATATTAGTCCCTCCCACTTTTGTTCTGAAATTAACGGATTTGCGCAGAACATCCCCCTTGCAGTGCCACTGTCCATGTGTTACCCTGTGAGTATGTCTGAACTGCTGATCTTACTCACAGACCATGGGGGCTCACAGAATGAACAGGCAAGGCTTTAACATAGTAATTAGGAAATAGGAATGTTGTTTCTTTTTCCAACTAACAAGATGATAAACAATAGAGCTATGCACAGTTACCCAAACGAGCTCACAATTCAAACCTATGTCACCAGACCTTTACATTGAACCAGGGTTTAATAACTGCCAGGGCCCTAAGTTAAGTGACAGAAAATACATGTTAGACAGCCCTATGTTAGACTACGGTAGAGAAGGTTGCAAACTCCATGCGAGCTCCAGAAAAAAAAAAAACGTAAACCCTATTGGTTAGACAGGTTACTGTGAGGAATACAGACAGAACTATTTTACCTAGGCTCAAGCTGCAAGGTAAAATGTTTCCCTTTTGCATGTAGAAACCTTTTCGGAGGCTGTAAAACTTCGGCAGTGCAAGGCTGGAAGCTGTGACCAAGGAGTGCCCACAAGGCCAGATACCACTTTTTGCAACCCTGAAGTAGCCTCGAGCTTCGCCCTCAAAACCTCCAAGATGGACAAAGCTGTAAAATATATCCAGCAAGGTTGCATCTTTTTCAGGCAGTTATTGGCACACTTTGCTGGTCTTCTAGAATGTTTAAAGTCCAATCTTTTATTAACTAAAGTTCTGTAACTTCTTTCCAACTGCTACAAAAGTCTCCGTACTTCCAGGAAAGTCAATTCTTGGAAACCAGGGCAATGGGTTAAGTTATGTAAACTCTCCACACAGCTCTTACTAAACACCACAGTCAAATGTCCATTTAGAACACGATTGCACGTTCTGTTCTAGGAGGATGCAGGGTTTTCTTACTCCATGGCCTTCTTCACTCTCATTTCTTATAAAAGTTCCAGCAGGCAAGTAGACTACAATGGTCTGGTCTAACCTGCCCCTGTTATTCAACAAGAGTCTTTCTTCTTTAGACCTCGGAGTAGTTTCACAGTCCCAGAGATTGAGGATAAAGATGGGGACAGTTATCTCCCAGTACATTTCAGGGAAATAGATATACTTCTTCCAATTTAAAATTATAATTCTTCCAGCAAACACCAGACCGTCGTCTTCTCTTCCGTTCTGGTCTGCTCTTTCTCTTTAAAATTGCTTAAAACTGCCTTTTAAAGGTGAACTCCGCTATAACTGACATAACATCCATATTAATTCAAACTAAAGTTCTCGTATTAGCTAGTAAAAGGTAACACTTAGGGATGTAAGTTAGCAATTTATAAAACTCATATGAAAATTATAGAAAATGAAAATCAAATGTTTGGTTCTTCCTTTTTAATTACATGATCTGAAAATGGAAGCTTTAGATTTCTCCTAACAAAAGTTATAAAAACAGAGTTTAGCCAAAAACATTGCACTTTAAAACAAAACTTGTGCGCTGAGGCACAATTTAGCTTTTTAAATGCAAGTGGGAAAAAATCTTACATTTAAGATTTTAACTCTAGGCAGATTTGCAAACTACTGGTGCACATTTACATCTGACTTACACAAGCCTTAAATCTCGCAATTCTGCTCCCTTTTTAATACATTTTCATAATGTGTGGCACTAGTATCCCTTGCTCAAGAGTGTTACGGTTTTTTATGTGTAAGTGTTCAAAATATCACCTGAAAGCTTGTATCTGGTATTTGATGTTTATGCAGCTTCCCCCCAAACTTGTGCATAAATTACAGATGGCTTTCAGACTTGTCAATGTTGATCTGGAAAAATATTTGTCAGCCACAGCTGCCCAGATTTGGAGGTACAAAAATCAGATACCCACGGTCCAAAAAAACAGTAGACACTTTCACTGTCGCCAATGTGTGTAGTATGTCTGCCCTGGTGTCTGTAAGTATTCTTATACTCCGCAGCCTTGGTTTGTGACACACATTCATCAGGGGGTCTCAGTGCTGGATTGTTCCCAGCCCATTGGACTCATGGACAGCCCTTCAGAAGCATGGGTGTGTGCAGGCATGTGCATCCAAGTCACTAGAGGAGGTATGCTACATACACAGATTACAAAGGCTGCATTAACTTGCACCGGTTGTATGGAGAGAAATCTTCCATAGGGGTTCTACATTGTGCACAAAGCTCAAGCCCATCATCCAAACAAAACAAGAGCCCATACCAGGTCACAGTGGTAGTCTTGCTGTTGCAAGCAGTGTTTACAGTTGTAATGCGTTGTAACACCTCGTCACCAACAGCACTGCTTGCGCTTGATCTTGGCCATCTGCATCTGAAACTCCCTTTCTGCTCTATTATCCACCAGCTCTTCTGGGGACAACTCTTGTGAAGACACATCTGCTATGATTTACTTATAAGCAGTGGTGGCTGGTGAATTCTCAAAGTGGTGGGCCGCAAATTCATACTCCAAAAAGCAAGTAGAAAATGACTGTGGTGGGCAAGCATGCCCACCTTACCCTACCTCACCTCCCCCCGCCCTCATCTTCAGCGATCAGGAAAACTTTAACTTTTTCAAAAATAAATAATGGGCAAACAGTGTATTTCTATATTTTCTCTGTGAAACAACACAGGGGTATATTCACAAGAACGTGCGATAAACATCGCCAAAATAGTTTACCCCAACTTCCTACATCGCAGTCCATCGCGAGAAAATAACGCCGTGTCAACGTGGCATTCACAACACGGCGATACCGTGCGCTATCCGCATGTGAACGCGGCAAATGTCCGCAAAACAACTAGCGCAACGGCGATAAAAACCTAAACCCTAACGCGAAAAAAGTCGCGGTGGGCCCAATCGCAAAGAGACAATCCGCGATAAGGCACGCAAGGCCTGCAACACACACACGTCATGCGTCAATAATCACTACAAAAACAGAAAGAAAAAACACCAAACAAAAAAACACCAACAGACAAGCATGATGGAGTCAGGCGGAGCAGGCACAGGGGACGGTTGGAACCCCACAAGCCTCCCGGAGCCCCAGCCAGGGACCTCGGGGACAGGGAAGGACTAGAAGAAGAGGAAGCCGCGGTTCAGTCCGCAGGAGAATCAGATCCTGGTCACGGAGGTGATAGGACACCATCAACAACTGTTCATCTCCTCCACCGTGTCATTGGGCACAAGAAATGGAATATGGCAGTCCATCTTGGACAAGGTGAATGCTGTCGGAGTGCAGAGGTCAATGGACGAGGTCAAGAGGCCATGGAATGATGTCAAGCGCAAAACCAAGAGCAAACTCGCCAACAACCTAAAAGCAGCAATGCAGACTGGAGGTGGTAGTCCTGCGCCGCAGGAGGAGCTGGATGAGATGGAGGAGATGGTGTCGACAGTCATCAGTGTGGATACGGTGGCAGGAGTTGGGGGCCCGGACACTGCTCTACAGGCCCGGACACAACAGCAATAGGGTGAGTAGCGACCATGGCCTGGGGGACGGGGGAAGATGGGCACAATGGCACACATGCACAAATGAGCAGGCCACACTGCACACCCACATTGACTACGGATCATGTCCCTGATCCCCTTGCCATACTGCAGCACACATAGCAACACCAAGTACGTCACCCTCGACTAGCTTCCCAGAGTGGGCCCACCCCACACATCACACAGCCCACATACAACCCATGCACATGTGCTAAACCCAGTCAAGCTGCTGGTCCGTGAGCCACACTGACAACGTAAGTGACACTGGATGACGAATCCCATGACTGCAGTCCGATTACCATGGCATGGTGCACGCAATGACACTGAGGTGGCTGAGTGTGGACCACATCCGTAAAGGAGCAGGTCACACTCTGACACATCCACGTGCACAATCAACCCCTGACGTCAACAACACACCTGCGGACAAACCATGCCCCAGAGTCCCCACTCCCACCAAGACACACATCCACCCAAGTCTGGTAATGTCTCGACACTGCATGGACACAGAAGTCAAAGGCACACCTCCTGCAAGGGACAAGAGGCAGCAGAATCAGAGCTGCAGGTGCGACTCTCACAAAACGGCAGCACACACATATGACAGTCAGAGCACAGCAGCATGGACAACAATGTGGTACAAACTGCAACACGTGAACAACAGGACAGAGGGCAAAAATGCTGCCACTTGTGTGAAGATACTAGACAATAACATTTGGCATAGCAGGGGATGTGAGATGAAACTGCACAAGTACAACCTCACATCCCTGATGGTGTAGAAATGTCAACTGTCCCGCACCTAACAGGCATCACCCCCTACACAGTCACAATGTACCTCGCCATGCAGTCTGTATGTGAAGTTTTACAATGCCTGGACAAACATGTCAACACGATGTAATGCAGCATCTCCCCTTAACATTGCAGAGGGACCATCAACACCACCTGCAGAGCAGACCCAACAACTCTACACTGATGACGAGGATGACAACCCCAGCATCGACACCGATGCCCTCAGCGATCTCATCGCCCACATCGGCTCCCCACCTCCAGGATCAGGGCAGCCCAGCTGCATCGAGGAGACCCCACCCCCGACACAGACCACACAGCAGGCAGCACCTGCCACACCTGCTGTCACCTAGGACCCCCACGGAACACACCTGGCCTTCCAATCCCGTGTGTTAGAGGCCCAGGAGAAGCTGGCTGAGCAGGTGCGTGTGGGGTTTGACCTCCTGGCAGCCAAGCTTGATGCCATCCATGGGTGCCTACGTCCCTTCGGGGAACACTTACAGTGCCTGACGGACACCCATAGTCCGCTCCATGGTCTCCAACGAGCCCTGGCTGATATCGCTGGAGTCCTGACTCGGAGACAAGAACACCTGTCAAGTCAGAGTGGCTCCAGTGATCTCAGCAGTGAATTGTCACAAATGCGGAAGCTCATGGAGGACATGGTGCGGATGGAGACGGAAAGGTTGGCTGTCACTGCTGCACATCAGCAAAATGTAGCTGGGATATACCATGCCCTGCAGATCCTCGTCATGGCATTGCTGCCATAAGGCCTGGCGCAGATGGATACTGCTGCTCCTACACCATCCACATCTGCGCCCCCTGGTGTGTCAGTTCCTCACAGGCTGGAAGACACATCTCCTCCTGCACCTGATGTGTCACTGCCACACGGTGCGTCCGAAATTTCACCTCCGGCCCCGGATGTGTCAGTGGCACACAGTGCTGCAGACGGAACTGCAAAAGACACACAATTGATGGACGGAATGCAGAGCAAATCAAAACATTCACCCCCAGTCAAGAGATCTGGGTTAAATCCATCATTCTTTTGCTCACCATGCCACCCCAGTTTAGACCTGGCCATATGCAAATCAGTCTTGATCCTGTGCCTCATGGGAACAGTCCAGCCCGAACTGCCAAGCCAGGTCCTCCCTGGACCGGAAACAAGCATCCTAGGACCGGTTTCGGGGTTTCACCCCTCTTCAGCCAGGATAGCTTGATTCCAGTGGCACAGTGAGCCCAGGACCCACGTCTGGGCATACCTGGCGCACTTAGGGCGAGAAAGCAAAAGACACACAATTGATGGACGGAATGCAGAACAAATCAAAACATTCACCCCCAGTCAAGAGATCTGGGTTAAATCCATCATTCTTTTGCTCACCATGCCACCCCAGTTTAGACCTGGCCATATGCAAATCAGTCTTGACCCTGTGACCCACAGGTGAGGCAGAGCACACATCAGAGGACGAGGATGTGGATGGACCAGACTTCTTGATCATGAGGCGGCAGTAGCATTCCTCCCACCCATTTGGCCTGTTTCATCTTGGTTCTGCCCTTGGCATCATGACCTTCCCCTGCCCCCCGATACACTCTTTGACTCTCACCTTGGACCACGACATGGACTGTCAAATTCTGTTAGATGACCGATGACACAGCGATCAGACTGCGGTCTGGACTCTCCCTCTTCCGATGTACTTGTCATGCCCTGGAGGACTCTGGCTGGCCCGCCACGTGCCTATGATGTGAAGTGGGGTCTGCATGGCCCTGTACTGCTCCAGCTGCAACACTCCACTGGATGACAATAAATCATTCACCATTGCACAGTTGTGTCATGCCTTCGTTCATTCACGTATGTAACTGTGGATGTGTGTTGGAGCAGTGATTCCCCCTGACATCCATGTTGCACACGCCGTGGGACATGAGTCACAGGGTGCTACATTGCCGATTGCGCTCCGGGCGGCATAGCCACTACAGCAGGGACACATGCTATCGTCACTTCCTTGTCTGGGCAGGACTGAACCTGCGCCCTGAGCCCCGGGATCATCCTTGCATGCCCGACGCTGGTCCGGCGTACGCAAGGCCATACCACTATGCTTACGCTCCGAGGGAGGACGACATAGCAACATGTCCCAGGATTCCACGCTTGGGATCTTCTGGTCACTGGTCTAGTTGCCAGCATGCCACGGCCACTCCCTGAGGGCAGGTTTGCACACACACCACACCACACCCATCCAGCAGATGCGTCACGGGCCATGTGACACCGCCAATAAAAGGGGTCTGCAACGTCACATTCCCCACTGCCGGAGGTGACCTGGCAATGTACACGCAACGTGACTCAATCATGGAGGGTCCATAGCTTGTGGCGCACAGGGTTAGTCACCCCCGACGTCCGGCTGCCGTCACGGCCCTACTACCACGTGGCACTGGCTTGAGTTGCACAGGGTTAGTCGCACCTATGAAGCTGAGCGGGTGTGCAGCCTGCGATGATGACGTGTGCACTGTAATGGACTCTCCCATTCCAAACTCAAGACCCAGAATCATGTGTGGGACCTGCTGGACCGCGGGGGTGTGCTGCATGATGTGGGGACTGCCAAGGCTGCGGGCCCCGGCCTTGGAGTTAGCAGCGGCACGTGGTGTGCCCTCTTAGGGACACACCGGTGGCAGCAGGAGAGCAGTGGGGCCTGGGTGCACAGGGGCGGACATTTACCACTGGGCGACGGGAGGGGCTGGGGTGCAGCAGCATGTGTGCGCAGGGGCGGACAGGCGATGATGCCGTGTGCAATGAATTGTACTCTGCAATTATTTTTTGTGTACTCGATTTCAGAGAGGGGACCTGGTGGACTGCAATGTAGGCTGGAGCCTGTGTGCGACGCGGGCCTACCGCCAAGTGGCGTTGCCTCAAGGTTCACTGAGTTAGTGGCACCTATGGAGCTGAGCGGGTGTGCAGCCTGTGTTGGTGACGTGGGCACTGTAATGGACTCTCCCATTCCGAACTCAAGGCCCAGATTGTGGTGTGTGACCTAGTGGGCCACGGGTCGGCTCCGCGTGATGTGGAGGCTGCCAAGGTTGCGTGTCCCAGGCTCGGAGCGTGCACCGGCACGTGGTTGGAGACACACCGGTGGCGGAAGGTGAGCAGTGAGGCCGGGGTGCACATGTGCAGCAGTCTCTCTCCCTCTCTTCCTTTGACTGTCTCTCTCTCTCTCCCTCTCTCCCTCTCTCTCTCTTTCTTTCTTGCTCTCCCTCTCTCTCTCTCTCCCTCTCTTTCTTTCTCGCTCTCTCTCGCCCTCTCTTTCTTTCTCTCCCTTTCTATCTCGCTCTCTCTATCTCGCTCTCTCTCTCCCTCTCTCCCTCTCTCTCCCTCTCTTTCTCTCTCTCTCTCCCTTTCTTTCTTTCTCTCTCTCTCTCCCTTTCTTTCTTTCTCTCTCTCACTGTCCTTTGATGGGCGCATGACACACGTCCTCATCTCCGTTTTTTCTTGCAGGTTGTGACTTCCAGATTGTCCGGAGTTGATCCGCATGGCTTCTTCAGTATTGTTGTTTTGTGTTGTGTATCAATAAAGTTATGTTGTGGGAGTTTCAAAGTAGATTGTTTGTTTCTCCTTATTCTGGACACACATGTATGTTTGTTGTTGTATTTGTGCGACATCAGGCTCTTTTTTTTCTCGTGATTTCGTTGCAGTGGCTCCAGCAGTGGCTCCATGGCATCTGTTGTTCTTCGGGTGTGGCTGTGGGCTGGGCTCCATGTTGTGGAGCAGGTAGTCGTCCTGCTTAGCGCCAGCAAAAGGCAGGTGTTAAATCCCTGCTGCTACCGCGGGTTATCGCCTGTTTTTGACCCGCCTCGCAGATCTGACTGTCCGTTGTGAATCGCGCGGTGTTGTCTTTTCATATGTTTTTGCACGGACACGCCTATTCTGCATCTCATTAGCGTTAGTTGGCGGGGTCAACAATGGCGATGATTTTTGCGGCAGCTATCGCGGGTTATGTGGCGATGTGGACAGTTAGCACTGGCTTGCGAATGGGGCGGTAATCCTATTGCCACTTTTGCTGCGCTAAAGTGGCGATGACTCGGCGATAAGTCCTTGTGAATATCCCCCACAATTTCTAGTTTTGTCAAGCAAGTTTGAACCTCTCCAGTGATGTAATCACCTGACTGTGAAATACTGCAGAGTGGAGAAAGTAAAATGGGACAGACATAGTAAAGAGGTCAGAGAGTGATACAGGATAAGGATAGAGAAGAGACCGGAAAAAAATAGAGTGAGACGTTCATAAGAGGAGAAAAACCACAGGGAGGCCAATTCAGACAATATTATGAGAATAACATGGAATGGAGCACTGGAGAGAGACACATAGAGGATTAAGAGGTGGAACATAGGGCACAAGAGTGACATAGGGAACAGAAAGCAGATTATAAAACATTGATACTAGAGAGGATTGAGTCAGGTAAGAGGGCCAGAAGTAAAGGTGAGGAGAGAGTGGCTGAAAACGGAGGGTGGAAATCTGGTGATACGGAAGATACAACTATAGAGAGGAAGGGAGGATGGGAAGTGAGAAATTGCAGAAAGTATATAATAAGGAAAATGGTACATGGATAAAGAAGAGAGCAGAATGCCATTGTAATAAGTGGGGAAGAGCTAGGTAAAAGAATGTATAAAGTTACAGAAGTGCTTTGGCGAGAGGATAGATGGGAGGGAGAGGAGAAACACAGGGAAAGAAAACAGCGATGAAGGGGAGACACTGGGTTAGAAAAGCTTGGGAGAGTGTCAAGGAAGCCAATGGGAGACATTGTAAATCCAATTATACCACATTACATGGCCAAATCTAGTGCTGCTTTGCTTCGCCAGCACCACATCTGCTCATAGTTTTTGACTTTGCTAGTTATTTCAGTATGAACAGCATTTTAATACACTGTGTCATAGCTGCAATTCCTAAACACTAACTGAAAAATTCAGTGGGAGTAACATCCAAGGCTTAGTACTATATTTTAACTGTGACTGGTTGAGAAAGTAAACTTAAGCAATAAGAGAGGCAACCCAAGCTAAAAGTCATTATTGAAGTGATAGGGGAGCTAGATCTAAGCTCTCTTCCACCTATTGGATTAACGTTTAACCAATTAAACATGCATTCCCTTCTCTTCAAAATCTGTGGTATGCGCTGGATAAGACAAGTGGAGAACAGAAACGGAATTTTCACTATCAGTTCAATCGTAGGGTTTAGCAGTTCCCTGTTTTTGGCAGAAGGTGAATGATATTACCTTTTATGTGCTTGGCAGCACTACTGCATTTTCCGTCCCAGAACTGTGGAGTGACCTATGGTAGCCGGGCCACGCGATCAGGGCAGGCCTTAGAAGAAGAAGATATAGGGCTGGGCAGCAGGATCACATCACGGCGTCACCTTCATGCAGGATTGCTTGCCTACCCTGTGATTCCTCAGATAGGGTGGGATTTTGTAGGAAGATTGACGTGACGTGCAGCCTCAGACCAGTCTGTGTATGGAAACTCCAGTGGTTGCATTATATCGGCGTGGAGATGCTGATGGCATTCCAGCTCCACTCTCTTTTCACTGAGGGCTGTGAAAAGGTAAGCCCTACGTCATGGCGTCATGTTTAGAGCACCATACGTACACACTTTTGTTTTTGCTCCTTTACTGTGCCTGACTGCCTGGCTGTCCCTCGGGGAGAGACAATAAAGATTTTGAAAGATACATGTTTAATCTGCATGCTAGCATATTGTAAACTTTTACTTTGGGATGTGAATTAGGGCCGGGGCGGAGCACCAGCGCCCTAATGGAGAAATCGGCCCTTGTTATAAGTCCGTAGTAAAGTGCACTACATGTGGCCAAGGCCTGTCTCAGGCCTGCCACTGCACAGCCTGTGTGTGCAGTTTTAAACTCCCAGGTCAACCTGGCAAGCTAACCTACTTGCCTGGCCCAAAACATTCTTTATATTATATATAAGCCACACCTCAGGTAGGCATCGGACAGCCCATGGGCAAGGTTAGGTGTATTTAAAAAGTAAGACATATACTTTTAAGTTTTCCATGTCCTATAGTGAAATACTCTTAAATTAGTTTTTCAGTACTGCAAGGCCTTTCTCTCCCATAGGTTAACATTGGGACTGCCTTATTACATTCTAATAAGTGTAGTTTCCAATTGGGAAAAGATGGGAAAACCAAATTTGTTGTCTCCGGACTTACAATTTAAAAACACAACGTATAGTGAAGTTGGTTTTTAAATTGCAGTTTTGAAAATGTCACTTTTAGAAAATGTGCATTTTCTTATTTAAACCATTTGGTACCTTCTGCCTGTCTCTGGAATACACGTCTGGGGTAGGTGACAGCTGGCTTCCTGCATTCCCTCTAGACAGCCACACACAAATGAAGTGTAGGTGTGAGTGAGTACCCATTTGCTAGTTGCTGGGTCATCCTGAGTAGGATGGGAGGGACAAGCTAACACTTTATACCTGAAAGGACTGGGTTCTTCCCCCACACACAGGGTTACATACCCCTATAATGAGTCTGGAGCCAGCGCAGGAAAGGCAGGGTCTTGTGCACTTCAAAGCATCTCTATCAAATTTCCCTATTTCACAGGCCCACCTGGACATCTGACACCATGAACTCATTACACTTCTGGAACTGAGAACATTCTGCCAGGGAGAAGGACTGCTGTGCTCCCAGGAGGGACTGCCACTTTGCTGAACTGCTTTCCTGTGTTGGCCTGCTGCCTCATGCTTCTTGCCTGGAAGTGAGAAGGACTGAGCCTGCTCGCTACACCCTAGAACCTACGTTTCTCCATGGGTTTGTTGGCTTGCCTCCTGCTGCTGAAGTCTGAGGGACATAAAAGACTTTACTTGCACCTTCAACCCTGCATCTGGACTTCACTTGCTGTAAGTCTTGCTCTGCCAAGTGGTGCCAATACAGTACAAAGCCCTTGGAAGTGAATTTAAAGTGCTGCACCTGCAAGAACCTGCACATCAACACCCTTGCACTAATCGGAACAGACGCATCTCTTGCTACGAGATCAGGATCGACAAATCACAGCGGGTCCAGGAAGTGGGACTGGGGCATCGCAATCTGAACAGCTGCATCTCCTCCGGAATTACTGCATCAGGAACAAACACTTTGCCACAACCGTGTGGAGAACATTGATGCATCGCTTCCAGCATAGATTAACCCAGTGCATAGTATTCGGAACCGCCGCACTCCAGAATTAACATTTCATCCCCTGTATGATGTATCACCACTACTGCATGGAGGAATCCAACATAACCTAAACTGCATGGGGAGCATCGATGTATCATACCCTGTATTTCATGCTGTGTCAAGGAATGAGGTACTTTGCTCAGCGGGCCCTACATGGGTCCTGTAGCAGGTCTGCACTCCATCGCAGGCAGGCAGAACTCTTGGCTTTTGTCCTGGCCTAGCGTGACGATTTTTGACCCCTTCAGCACTATTTGCTTCTAAGCCCTATTTTGATACATTCTTTAAAAATGTATATCTTGACTTCTATTTATTTGATTTTTTTCTTTTTTTTCTTTTTTTGTTCAGAATATAATAATACATTTGTTCAAACTAGTGTGGAGTCTTTTTGTGGTGTTTTCTCTGTTATTGTGTATGTTGTGCAAAAATACTTTACACATTGCCCCTTAGTTAAGCCTGACTGCTCTGTGCTAAGCAACCAGAGTGTGAGCAGGTTAATTCAGAGTGTGTTACTGACTTAGGGCCTCATTTAGATCTTGATGGATGGGTAACTTCATCTCAACAGTGATGGATATCGCATCCACTGAAACATAATTCCTGTAGAATATAGTGGGATTTATATTTTGGCCGACAGGATTTCTGTCATCGTTGTGACATAGTAAACTGTCCGCCAAGATCTAAATCAGGTCCTTAACCTGACTAGGATTGTGGTCCCCACTTGGACGGGGTGCATACCTCTGCCAACAAGAGACCCAACTTCTAACAGTCATTGTAAGGCACAGCACAAACACAAAGTCTGAATCCCACCACTGAACACCAATGTAAGAAATTGGGTTACTGGTTGAGGAAGGTGACACCCTACTCAAGCATCAACCACAATTCTTGTCAGGGTGAGACACAAGCAAACCCCAAATTAACCTTTGCTTAACCCTCTGGTAGCATGGCAGAAAAGCAGTCAGGCTTAAATTAGAGGTAATGTGTAAATTATTTATGCAGATCTTCAAACAATAATAAAGTGAAAACACAACACAAGAAAAATCCCTCACAGGTGTAGAAAAAAAAGTGTTGGATGCACCTGGCTGGTGTATTTGACCCATGCTCCATCAAGGTCAGCATTACATTTTGGGTAGTTCCCAGTCTATTGTGACCTTTGATGAGCATTTGCACGTTGTGCTTTTTGGAGCTATGCCTACTAAACATTTTAAAATTAATATCTACGATTCCTTCAATTGGATTTTTTAATTGTGATGTAATTTTGCTTATTCATGTTACTCTATTTTTCTAATTAAGTTTGGGATTTTTATTGTTTTGCATTAAAACGTTATTACTGTTTTGGTCCTACATAATTATTTTATGCATCTTCCCATGTTAAGCCTGTCTGCTCTGTGCCATAGCTACCATCGGGCAGAGCTCAGATTAATTTAGTCAGTATGACAATTTACCCTGAAATGGATTGTGCTTATTATTTGAGGTGGGTATTTAGCACGCTCAAATAAGCCTCCAATACCATATAGATGATATCAGAAGTATCTATTATCAATGTTTTGTAAAGACATAGGGCCTGATTCACAAAGCGCGTCCGTAATAGTGGTGTAGGCCCGCAGTCATAGGGGAGTCACTTAGGCGGAATCTCCACAATTAGAACTCAGAACATGATAAGCAATTAGTTAAATGTTTTAGGTACTTTTTCCTAGTCTAGGGTGATCAGATCTCCACAATTGGTGCTTCGTGCTTTAAGCACTGTTTTCAATAAAATCTTTAGAATTTCATATCCCTTATTCTACTGATTGGATTTTTGTTGTTTGGTTTCCAAATAATTTATAACATTTTGCTTTATTTTTCTAAAGTGGTGTGGGAGTTTTCTTATTACTTCTAAGTTAAGCCTGACTGCTGTGGGCCAAGCTACCAGAGGGTTAAGCATAGGTTAATTTGAGGTTTGCTTGTGTTTCACCCTGACGAGAATTGTGTTTGCTGCACTTTTGTTTCACCCTGATGAGAACTGTGGGTGTTGCTTGAGTAGGGTTTCAACCCCCTCAACCAGTAACCCAATTTTCTACACACCTCAGATAGCTTCACATATGCAGTCGAACTGTTGCCATAGGGTACTAGGTCCCCAACTCTTTACCGGAAATGGAGCAGGCCACCACTGGGTTTGCCACCAGTTCCAAGGGTTGTGTTTCAGATCTGGAAGACCACAAATAAGCAAATAGGCTTGCATGGGACATTGACTAGTCAAACTCCATTGTGGGAAGGAAGGAACAACTCGGTGGAACTCACTTCCTCTGTCAATTCGACGGGCCCCATCTGAGGCCTCTTTCAGGGAAATGCTAAAAACCTGTTATTTTCATGTATCGCTTTTAATGGGCTAGTACTATGTGTTCATTCATCTCACAGGAACGGAATACTAGCACTGGGACACTTCATCTGAAGTACCTATGCACTTTATAAGTTGCCTAAAAAAAAACATTTTGCCAGAAGACGAACTGGGGGGCATATGCACAAGCCCGTATCGCCACCACAACATCACTTTTACGGACGTTGTGGTGGCGCTAGGGGCTGTGCCTTATGTACAAGGCAGCGTTAAGCCACTTAACGTGGCTTAACGCTGCCTTGCACATAAGGTACCCTTTCACGGTATGGTTAGCGTTAAAGGGGTGTGCAGTGGGTGTTCTGGTGGGCGTTCCACCGCAACAGCCATTGTATTTGACGCTGCCCCTATGTACAAGGGTGGCGTACCTAGGAGGCAGCGCCAAAATTAAGACCAGGAAAACTGGTCTCAAGTTGGCGAAACGGGGAGAAATGCATTATTTCTCCTCGTTTTTGCCTTTTCCATGTGTGCTGCCTTGTGACACGGCGCTCATAAAGGGGTTGGAGGGGTGGGCATGTTCTCCATGCAGGCTGTAATGCAGCCTGCGTGGAGAACAGGGGAAATACGCATGACTGGTTTGGGCGGCCCAGGAGGGCCAGCCAAACAGTCATTGCAAACTTAGCAGTGGGCAACCACTCCTCCCCTTTCCTGCTCCGAGAGCAGAACAGCCTGCCCGCCCGCAAAGCAGTATGAAGCATAAAATGATAATAACGCAAAGGTGTTATCATTTTATGTTTCGTGCTTTGCACTGCTCAAGAGCAGTGTGCTAAGAAACATCATAAAATGCCAGACTGGCATTTTCCAAAGTAATGCGTGATTTCACATTATTTCCACAAATTTGGTCGAGGCCTGATAGAGATATGTATTTTTTCTACCTAATAGCTTTGTATTTAAATCCTCTATCAAAAAAGTAATGCCTGGGGACACATCATTCCCATCTGCTCAACACATTCCTGTATAATGCTCAGAAACATTTTAGGGAGCATCTTAATATATTTTTTACATTCATACATTTTAGGAAACAACTTAATATATTAATGTATATTTACTCAATAATCTATTAGAACTTGGGGGCATATTTATAAAAAAAATACGTTGCTGCACTTCATGAGAGGGAAAGGGCAGAGATTCACTAAACTTAACATAATATGGTGCAGTCCTGTCTTTTCCCTGCGCTGTCACACAACGTGCTGCCTAGTGCCAACGTGGTGTAAGAAGGATTGTTCTTGTGCAGGGAGGGGCACCTTCCCTTGAGGCATTTTTGTCTATGTGTACTGCAGAATGCAGCACAAATAGAAAGAGGAATAAACAAAGAGAAATAAAGATATTTCTCCTCTTTACGCCTCCCCTTGTGATGCGTAGTATTTTGACGCATTCCCAGGTCTACCAGTAATGGTAAATCTGGGAATGCGCCAAAATCCATGGGAACACCCACGCACCACTTATGGAACGCTTCCCTGGGGCAGAGTAAGGCAACAGAGTGATTTGGGCTGCCTTACGTTACTCTAGATTGATCAAGCCACTCAGGGCCACTCAAAGGGGCCTTATGTGGCTTGATAAATCTTACTTAGAAGTTCCATTGCTCTTGCACCCCGCTGCATGGCACAAGGGCGACACAACTCATTAACAAATTAGTCCTTGGATTTTGGATTCATGGTGATCAGCAGGGCTGCACCTCCTGCTGAAAGCTGAAGGACACCATAAGCACTAGAAGCTGGTATTGCAACTCTATCTATCCTCTGGATTTCTTGTAACAGATCCCAGCTAGAGAACAGGCTCTAAATCACCCAGCTACCTGTTAAACCCACAAAAAGACCCAGACAACATTTATCAGTTCGACATTCTATGTAGGATAGAAGTTTTTCTATTGCTGTGAGAAGCACATAGTCTGAATTTCGAGATGAGCTTCTGACCATGTAACGGAGACTGACAGCTATACTATCGTAAACAGTTACCTTCAGTCTTCTTTGATCCTTATTATCCCACATCGATGCTGATCTCAGTGAAGTTTGTTAGTGACCATACTCTATGCCACATAAGCCTTTATCCAGTTTGAATACTTCATTGCAAATTGATCTTGATTAGGAATATACCCTTCTTAAATCGTTTCCTTTATTATCAGACAGAAATCAATATTTTAGTGGTATGCCTTTTGGGATGGTGTGAGAAAGTCGTCCCCTGGGCTCTACTAAGCAGGCCCAGGGCCATTGCTCTAATGAAAAAGGTACATGGTAAGTATAATTACAATTGGCAATGACAGACCCTATTAGACCCTAGTATACAATAGGGCATGGGGGATTCAAACTACCTATAAGCCCCTAGTATATAATAGGGCAGGGGAGTTTAGAGACACAGTAGATTTCCGGCACTGAAGTGTGCACTGCTGTGTGCATTCTGTCACTTTTAAAATGCAGCCTTGTTTAGCAGACTGTCTTTAAAAGTAAATTGTATGCAAAATCGAATTTGGTGCCACAGGTACTTCCCAAGTGATAATTAACCTTATGCTTACATATATGTTGCCCCCAAGGTCTCCCCTAGGTGCCCCAGAGGTGGGGTGCCAGGTAACTATAAGCAGGGACATTATAAAAGATATTTTATATACGCTGATGGGGAAAACCTGCCAATTCCGTTTTCCCCATTGTAGATTATTCCATAGGCTAACATTGGAATATTTTATTTAAATGTAACTATTCCTAGAAAGGAGCTAAAACTGTCATTCAAAGACTTACAAGATTGACAATGATAAATCCAACAACTTGCCACTGTTGAATTTATCATAACTGGCACAGAAAAGAAGTTATAGAACTTTCTTTTCTGTAAACCAAAATCCAGTCTTCA
This sequence comes from Calotriton arnoldi, assembly GCA_963921515.1. Lineage (NCBI taxonomy): Eukaryota > Metazoa > Chordata > Amphibia > Caudata > Salamandridae > Calotriton > Calotriton arnoldi. The sequence goes on from CAWUFW010009871.1 coordinate 625,265, forward strand.
AGCAGTCTCTCCTGATTGGTCAGCCCTAAAAGGCTTATTCAGGCTGCTTTGATGAGGTGCTAAGTGGCCGCATAGACTAGAGGTTATCTGATGGGGAGAGTTCTGTAGCTGCAGAGGATGGGTCAAGAAGGGGGCTGGGTAAATCAAACTGAGCTTCAAAGAGAAAGCAGGCCAGTAAGGAATGCCAGGCCTACCCCCTCTAATCCTGTACGTCTCAGGACAGATGGCAGGCCTGGGAGTAGAATTTTCAGAAGGTCAAGAGGGCTGGAAAAGAAGTGTTAATGGAAATGAGCTGACAAAGTGGGTTGGTTTAGTCAGCTCTTGCTCCAAAGGAGAGAAAATCTCCATCATGAATTTTAAAGTACAATGCTTTGTGGGACAAGAATATGCCACACTTTGAAGGAAGCTGTCATGGTGTGGGTGGCACCCTGCACCCCATTGGACAGGCTTGTCGCCCAAAATCAATGAACAAAAGTGTGAGAGCTGAATAGCAACTCAGTTCGAGTTCAATTCTGACCAATACCACGTTTTGAATTGGGTGCCTGAAACTGGATTGCCTTGCTGGAACCCTTGTCTGCACCACAAAGGATTGTGTCCTGAAGGACTGCTCCTGTTGTACACTTGGAACTACTGACCTGAGGACTTTGCCTTGCTTCAAAATGGAGTAAGGAGTGGAATCCCTGAAAGAAACAGGTTAATAGAGCTTCCATGCATCATCTCCCTCAAGAACTCTCCAGCCTGGAGTGCGTCCAGTGGACTTTTAAGGATTTGGCCAGGTGCATTTTGATAATTTTGGTCCAAACTTCCAAGGACCATATCATACCTTCTAGACCCTTAGATGTGTGATTTGAACACTTTGAACCCTCAAGAGGAACTTCAGCACGACGTTGTGAGAAAATCCTCCAGAAAAGTTTCTAAGTGTGAAGGTAAAATTGTGACTGGGGTCTCCTGCTTAATGTATCCGATCAGGGCTCCATCGCAGTCGGCTTCAAACTTTGACTGTGTCCTGTTTAAGCATGACCTGATGTCCCAAAGTGGCAGTATATGTTTTCAAGCACTAGTAAGTGTTTAATCTTTAAAAATTCATATATCCAGTTCCCTACATTGGCCTTTTGTGGTTTTGGTGTCATTTTAAAGATACAAATAATTACTTTTTTCATAAATTGGTGTGGGATTTTTTATTGTGTGTTGTGTCTTACTTATTTCATGTATTGGTGTAGTTCAATGCTTTAGGTACCTGTCTCCTAAAGTTAAGCCTGCTTGCTCGCAGCCAGCTACTAAGGGTTCAGCCAGGGGCTAATGTTTTGAGACCTTGACTGGACCTAATATTGGTTGGTGGCCTTATTGCTAGTGGTAAATGCATACTTACCCCTACTAATAGCCTACCTTCCAACAGAAGGTATAACCCAAAATCATAAGTATTAGGCTGCACTTTAAATTTAAAGAATCCTTGTTGTACCTTCCACACGTCATAACTAAATCCTATAATTCATCTGTAACATTGCTTGTAAAACTGACTGAAATACTTTGATGCAGATGTCCACAACTATTATCACTTTGTTCTTTTTGTGGAATAAAAGTCCCATGATGGCACCTTTGCATTCATACCAATTTCTTTCATGACACGCTTTTGCTTTTTTCCTTCATCAATATCACTGGTACAATTGGAACAATTAGTGGCAATGTTTAACTCCCTCTGTCTCCTTCTACTCCTCCTTTGGTGCACACTGAGGTGCGGGAAGGTAGGCCGTAAATAATGAATAATGGTGTTGGCAAAATGTGATTCGAAGTCTGCTGGCACAACAGAGATAACCTCATTCGTAATAGATGATTCAACATTTTCCTTTTGGATTTTGTAAGTACTGATTTGTAATTTTGGGCTCTTTGGACTTTTTCTGGGTTTCCTCTTGTCCTTGATGCACGTTTTATTACCTTAAATGGCACACAGGAACCATATTCATGTTTGCTGAAAGTATCATTAGAGTTAATACTTCCTAAGTCACCAGTAAATATTTGCAGTGCAATTTTGCAAAGTTCCTCTATTTGAATTGTATACTTTGGTAGACCTGAAGTAGAATGTCCAAGTTTGCACGGAGGGTTGATTGCATAAGCAATATAATGTCTATGATATACTTGAATATTTGAATACATCAAATGGTCTGAATTTAAATGTCTATTCTCTTCATCAAATACACTGTGAGCACAAATGTTCTCGTCTGAAAATTTGGCTGCTTCATCACAGCTGTTTAAAATAAAAACGTCCTTCCTCCTATGGTAGTGTAGTAGATGGTTTGGCATTTGGGTCTAATTTGTTGAAACTTGTACATGAGTAATCTGCCCAGTTTACCCAGGTTAGGGTCTCTGAACTTCTTCACAATCAGAATTGTGCTCATCATCTTCTTTACATACTTTTTAATTAATAAAGTCCTTGATTGAGCTGGTGGTCTCTGGATACACCCCTTGTCCCTTTATGAAAATAGATGTTTGCCTATAACAGTGCCCAAACGACTACTTTTTAATCTATTTAAAAAGTTTAAGCTTTTCTTTCCAGTCTCTGATGTGACCTAGATTAGACAACCACTAAGATTCCCAACTAGGAAGTCTCAGAAGGTGCCCACAGCAATGTTACTGTTCATATTTTTAAACAGTATTAGCAGTAACCGACAACACTCCAATCCACAACTTACTGTACTCACCTCTCCTTTTACCTTCAACCAGTCCTCATTGTAGCAGTAGACGACCAGCTGTACCCAATAGTGTACTCACACCTCCTTACAGTTCTTTGACTATCACGCTGTCTAGGGGTTGAATGGTCCTTTTAAGGGTTTGATTCACACTAATCTTCTTTCCCCTGAAATATCAATCTGCTGTCAGGGGAATTGCTTTACTGTAACATTTGCATATGAAATGTTTGGATGCAATTTAGAAAGTTGATTGGTGTTGCCTAAGGCTAAAATGTTAAGGAAAAATCTGGAATACGTGTTGCCTCCACCTGTTAAGTCAACAACATCAAACACAGCCAGTTCTGAGAGGACAAAAGAAGTCTGCAAGAGTCATGTCACAGTAGGAAGAATCCAACCTTACCAATGAAAATTATAATTAAATGACATCATAGTTTTCCTGAAGAATCCAACTGAAACAAAAGTTTTTACCATCTTGAGGGTATTGAAGAGTAAGAAGGTGGAAGGAGGAAACCTTAAGTAGTGGTAAGGAACTTTTAGCCCAACCCACTGAAGTAAACAATACTTAGAGAGCTATGATCGAGAGCCACTTGCCATAGTCTATGTTTAGTGAGGTGTAGGTCTTTTACTACATATCTGCCAACACTCCCCTCAAAATACAAACAATTAAAAACCAAAATTCAACAACTAAATGGAAGGATGCTATAACACCAATCAACATATTCAGTTGACATTGCCTTTAAGCAGAACCACGAGGCATGGTTTGTCACATCCCCAAAAGAGTGAACAATGGTAACAAAAAGCTAATTGAAACAAAAAATAAGCAGGCCCACCAAACTCAGAGAGACAACATAAAAATTTGGAAAATCATAAATACAAAGAGAGGGAAATGTGCCAGCAACATGCTGTAAATCATTCCCATGATACACAGGTGCAAATATAGGTTAGTTATACACTTGAGGACTGGAAAGTATACATGAATGCTTCTCAGTACCCAGAGTGGAGAGTTGCATTTGGGGAGGGATAAAATGTGAGTTGTTAGGCGAGTGCACTCAGGCCCTATTGTTCTCAGTTTTAGAGAACTATGGGGTATATTCACAAGAACGTGTGATAACTACCGCAAGAGTAGCGTAACGCAACTTTCAATATTGCAGCCCATCGCAAGAAAATAACCCCGTGTCAACTTGGAATTCACAACAAGGCGGTACCATGCGATAGTCTGCCGAAACCGCGGACAAAGTCCGGGATACAACCACCACGATGGAGATAAAAACACAAACCACAACTCCAAAAAACACGCGATGGGCCAAAGCGCGATGAGGAAACTAGCAACAAGCAGTGCCAGGCCTGCAACACACACCTGGCAGGCGTCAAAAACCTCCATAAAAGTAGAAAAAAACACCCACACACAAACTGACCAACACAAAAGCACCATGGAGGCAGCCGGAGCAGGCGCAGAGGACGAGCGCAACCCCACAAGCACCCCAGACGACCAGCTTGGGACCTCGGGGACAGGGAAGGGCAAGGACAAGAAGACCAGGAAGACCAAGTTCAGTCCGCAGGCGAACAGGATCATAGTCACGGAGGTGATGGAATACCATCAACAACTCTTCGTCACCTCCAACGTGTCATTGGGCACCAAAACTGGAATATGGCGGGACATCGTCGACAAGGTGAATGCCGTCGGAGAGCACAAGCGGACAATGGACGAGGTCAAGAGGCGATGGAATGACATCAAGCGGAAGACCAAGGAGAAACTCTCCGCCAACCTGAAGGCAGCAACGCAGACCAGAGGTGGGGGCCCAGCGCCACAGCTGGAGCTGGATGACATGGAGGAGCTGGTGTCGACAGTCATCAGTGTGGAGACTGTGGCAGGAGTCGGGGGACCGGACACTGCTCGACAGGACACAACACAACTGCAACAGGGTGAGTGACCACCAGGTACTGGGGGGACGGGGGGAGATGGCCACAATGGCACACATGCACAAGCAAGCAGGGCACAGTGCACACCCACAATTACTCTGGGTCCTCGCCCAGACCCACACACTGTCACAATGTACAATGCCATGCTGTCTGAATGTCAACTTGTACCATGCGGCTACATAGATGTGGACACATTGTAATACACCATCTCCCCTTCACATCGCAGAGGCATCGTCAACACCTCCTGCAGAGCAGTCACAGTCACTCTTCACTGATGACGAGGAGGAGGACAACACCAGCATCGACACCTAAACCATCCAAGACCTCATTGACAACCTCCGCAACTCACCTCCAGGATCAGGGCAGCCCAGCTACATCCATGAGACCCCACCCACCAGCCAAACCACCCAGCAGGAGGCACCCACAGCCCCGGCACCCTCCCAAGACCCCCAGGAACAACAAATGGCCTTCCAACGCCGTGTGCTGGAGGGCCAGAGGGAGACGGCCGGGCAGGTGCGGGTGGGGTTTGACCTCATGGCTAACAAACTGGACGCCATCCTTGGGTGTCTATGTCCGCCCCATGGTCTCCAGCAAGCCCTGACTGACATCTCTGGAGTCATGACGCGGAGGGAAGAATACCTGTCCGCTCAGAGTGGCCCCAGCGATGCCAGCCGTGAGCTGGCAAACATGCGGAGGCTCATGGAGGACATGGTGTGGATGGAGGCGGAAAGGATGGCAGCCGCCGCTGCACATCAGTGAAATGTAGCTGGGATCTAACATGCCCTGCATGTCCTCGTCATGGCATTGCTGCCACAAGGCGTGGCGATGATTAATGCTGCTGCCCCCACACCATCCACATCTCTGCCCCCTGCTGTGTCAGTACCTCCCAGTGCGGCAGGCGTATCCACTCTGGCACCTGATGTGTCACTGCCACACAGTGCGGCCAACAATCCTCCTCCGGCACCTGATGTGACAGTGGCACACAGTGCCGCAGCCGGCACTGCAACACCCACAGGTGGGGCAGGGCACACACCCAGGGACGAGGACATGGATGGGACTGTGGTCAGGAGGGCCAGGCACTAGCATTCATTTCTGCCACCTTGCCTGTTTCTGCTTGGTGCCGCACATGGCCTCAAGGCCTACCACTGACCCCGGATGCACTCCGATGCACTCACCTTGGACAGCGACATGGACTGCCACATCCTGTTTGACGACCAATGACATGGCGGACAGACTGCGGACTGTACCCTTCCTCTTCCGCAGTACAGGTCATCCCCGGATGGACACTGGCTGGCCCTCCACGTGCCCATATTGTGTAGTGTGCCCGGCATTGCCCTGTACCACTCCAGCTGCATGACTGCACTGGATGTGCAAATAAACATCCAGTGACGCACTGCTGTGTAATGTCTTACGTCATTCATGTATGGATGTGTGGATGAATGTGGGGACAGTGCCTTCCCTTGGTTCAATGATGTTCATCCTGTGGGATGCCAGTAAGAGGGTGCGACATTGCATTTTGTGTAGTGGGTTCCGTGAACACTACAGCAGGGACACAGGCATCAGTCACTTCCTTGTCCGGACATGGACTGGACCACGCCCAGAGCCCACGAGTCATTGTTGCAAGCCCTGTGCTGGTCGGGCGTACGGCAGGCCAGACCACTCCGCTAACGCCCCGAGGGGGGCCCTCATTGCTACCCGTCGCAGCCACACTCGCTGGTGGTGTGCAGGTCACTGGTCTAGTTGTCAGAATGTCACAGCCACTCCCTGAGGGCAGGTTTCCACACACACCACACCCATCCGGCACAGGCGTCACAGGCCATGTGACTGCGCCAACATAAGGGGCCGACGACGTCACATTCCCCTCTTCCAGTGGTGACTGGATGACGGCCACTCCACGGTTCTCACTCATGTAGGGCCCATGAGTTGTTGCGCACAGGGTTAGTGGCATCCGAGGCCTTGTGGACGGCACAGGCCTACCACCACATGGCGCAGACTGGGGTTGCACAGGGTTAGTGGCACACAAGGCCTTGAGTGAGGCACGGGCCTACCACCATGTGGTGCAGACTGGGGTTGCACAGGGTTGGTGGCACCCAGGGCCTTGCGGATGGCACAGGCACCCTGCCACGGGAAGGTGACTTGGGGTGCACTGTGTCAGTGGCACCTTGAGCTGCTGAGCGGGTGTTCAGCCTGCGATGATGCCCCGTCCTGGCAGTCCGGACAGCTCAGGTTTTGTGTGCCCTGCTGGACCGCAGTGTAGGCCAGAGCCAGCGGGCAGCGCGAGCCTACCGCCATGTGGCGACGCTTCCGGGATCCCAGTGTTGGTGGCACCCATTGGGCTGAGCGGGTGTGCAGCCTGCGATGGTGCCTGGTGCACTGGTATGTCCTGTGCCATGGAGTAATCAAGACCCAGCACAAAACGTGAAACCTGGTGGCCTGCGGAGTGGGGCTGCATGATGTGGAGGGTGCCATGTCCGCGGGCCCCGGGCTTGTGGCTTGCAGCGGCACGTGGTGGGACCTCCTGTCTACGCGCAGGTGGCGGAAGGTGAGCATTGGGGCCTGGGTGTGCATGAGCGGGCATGCTCTGATGGGCGGCGGGTGAGTTTGGGGTGCCTCTGCCTGGGTGTGCATGGGCGGGCAGGCGATGTTGTCTTGTGCAAGTGTGTGTACTGTGCCAGTCATGTATCTGGGCTCTGTTTCAACTGACGGCTCTGAATGAGATGTGTGGCCTGGTGAACTGCACTACATACCGGCACGTGTTTGGAGACACACCGGTGGCAGCATGTGAGCAGTGTGGCCTGGGTGCGCAGGGGCGGCACTCTCTCTCTCTCTCCCTCTCTTCCTCTCTCTCTCCCTCTCTTCTTCTCTCTCTCTCTCTCTCTCTCTCTTCCTCCTCTCTCTCTCTCTCCCTCTCTTCCTCTCTCTCACTCTCTCCCTCTCTTCCTCTCTCTCTCCCTCCCACTCTTCCTCTCTCTCTCCTTCGCTCTCTCTCTGTCCTCTGATGTGCGCAGGACACACCTTCTCATCATGTTTTTTGTCTTACAGGCTGTGACCTACGTATTGTCCGGAGGAGAGCGGCCATGTGTCTTAATTTCATTTAGTTGTTCATTTTAATAAAGTTTCATTTGTTGCTTCGAAAGTGAATGTGTGCTGGTCATTTCTGTGACGACACAGCCATGTCAACAGTTGTGATTGTGCGGCATCAAGTGGAATATTTTGTACATGTTTAGGTGTGGCTGATGTAGCATGTCTTTGGTCGGGGGGGGTGCCAGGGAGGGGTGATCCTGGGGGTGGTGGCTGGCTCATTGATGAGTAAGTGCCTTCTGTGAATACCAAAATGAGTAAGTTACACAAAAATGAGTAAGTTACACAAAATGAGTAAGTTACTCAAAATGAGTAAGTTACTCATTTTGGTATTCACAGAAGGCACTTACTCATTGATGATTAATCGACGGGGTCCAGCTGACGGGAGTTTCCAGGTACCGAGCGGGTGCCTGGCTTTGGAGTACGTGTGACTACAGGCCACCGCCCCCCCCCTGTGACCCATGGTGTAAGGCTGTTCTACACTGAATATTTATTCTGGCTTTTAGGAATTCTGAGGGCCTCACATACATAAAAAACTGTAAGTTGTCTCGCATATAAATTTTACAAACCACAGGTTAGGGTGCGCCTTTGCGTGCGCATACCGCCGTGGTTGAAGGTCCTGACGAATGCCTCGCGAAGGGCTTTTTTGAGGCAGAAACATGTTGACCAAATTCACCATTTTACACAGGATGTAGCGGGTCAGATTTACCCAGCTTTCACATCCATCTCATTGTTTTTAACAGTGCCCGATTTTCCATTAATAAACTTTTTTCTGGATAAAATCGCGGCATTTTTTAACTTTTTCACCACTATTATCACATTCACCCAACACAAAAAAACCAGCTCCGCTGTAGCCAGGCGTTGTAGCACACCAGGGAGGCACTCGGTCTCTCTGGTGGGGACCCGATGATGAAGCATGTCGCCAACTAGGTTGGCGAGTGAGGGTTCTTTTAGAAAACTAGAGTGACTCCTCGTGCTGGCTCCTCTCTTGCGGGCTCCACTCTTCTGTTGTTTATTTGTAGTTGTTATCTGGGGGACTGAGAGTGGCTCCTATTCTTCTTTTCCCTCACTCTCTTATTGATGAATTTTATTTATAAAATACTAGCTCACCATAGCTCAGAAGAAGTTACTATTGCTATTTTTTATATATTTTCACTATCAGGTATTCTACTATTCTTTGTTGTATAGTAGTCTGGTCTCAATTCATTGTAAAGCTATGATATAATATATAACCCACTAACTCAGTGGTTTTATTTACATTTAGTTGCCTGCAATGAATGATCCTACCAAATAATCCTACAGTTAGAGTTCACTGAGGTTGGAGTGGGACCTCGCTTTGGTTCTGATTCCTTCACTACTAGTGCGCTAGCCTGCTACTACTACCACCACCATAAGATGGCACCTTGGGAAACCATGCAGCCCTTGCTTCACTATGGAGTGTTGTTGTAGGGAATATAGGCAAAGGAAACCACCCCCACCCAGTGTTCATCATAGTTGCAGACTGCAGAGACTGGGAGAGTAGTATGACAAAGCCCAGGGCACCGTATAACTAATTGTTATAAACTACGCAGATTTTAAAAGCAGGCTGCCCTATAAGGAAGTAGTGCAAAGTAAAACCCTCAAAAAAGTTTTGATGCATAAAAAACATAAAATAAATGTATTTCTCTTTTTAACAATATAAAAACACACCCCTTTCACCCACAACTAACCCACCCCTCTCCCCAAACAAATATCACCATCCCCAACCTACGTCCAAAATGTCCAACAAGAAAAAAGTCCAAACAAAAGTCCTGGTCCCAACTCACATCATTCCCACCCTGTCCACCTACAACAAGTCCCACCCATCAAAACAAATATTAAAATAGGGGAGAAAGAAGAAGTAACTACTAGACACAGCGGGCCAGAAGCTTCTTGAAGTGCCCCTTCATCTGTGCCTGCCTGGCTTCAATGCACTAGCCTCAGCAGGACACATCATTGGAAAATGTGGTCTGACAATGAGGGGGGCAGCAGTGGTGGTACGACGGCACCGCCGTTGTTGCTGGGAGGCTGGAGGCACTGGTGGCTGACTGTGGTCCTGAGCAGCTGCCTCCTCCTCCACATGGGCCACCAGCTACTGGTACTCTCTCCGTGTGGCCTCTAGCTTCTGCTGCCGCAGCCAGGCTGCTATATCCTGTTGAGATGGCAAGAGTAGCTATATCAAGAAAGAAAAAAGACAAATTGTAAACAATGCTCTGCGCAAAACATGTGTTTAAAATTATGTAGTGCCACAGTAGCAGAACATTGCTGGTCACCTATGGCCATTCGATTTTGATGTGATTAGAGTCACAGCCATTACCCACACATGCCTCACATAAAACTAAAGGTAAATGGCAAATGTACTAACACACCAGTTAAAAAAACAAGTTTTTTTCTTTTGAAGGATTTCCTAGTAAAAACTAAACAGACCCTTTGTGTGGAAAATAAAAATAAATGACCTCTCATTAATGAGTAAGGCATTATGCACTATGCAGTACAAGTATTCTCTCATTGCTAAATCAGTGGAGGCATGATAGCTGGCACCCCTAGTCGTACTCAATAGTTGTACTTTGCTACTCTCTGCAGTCTGCAGCTGGGGCAGCTGTAATAGACAATTATCTTATTGCAATGGCACTGCTCTTCTCCAAAATGCCTTTCAATTTTACCCTGACTACAAGGCAGATGAATAATAATGAATTATACACATCATGTATAAAATCATGTGAACATCCTGTCTGCCGTAAGTAGATGGTGGGAAAAGAGATGCACTGCAGTACAAGGAAAGGATTAAGAACTGGGATATTTAAAAAAATTCAAAAACTTAAAAATATTTTATTTGATTCAAACCTCAACTGAGGTCAACAAATACAAATACATTATATGAAGTAACTGGATTTAAACTTTTAGGGTTGCTTTAAAACTCATTATAGGCAATGTAGGTCAAAATTGATGAATAAAAAGACATACGTTTATAATTATTCAGTATACGCGCTTTTAAAACAATTTTAAAATACTCTTTAAAAACTTACACAGGTTATGACAAACAAATTCATTAGGAGGAATTGGGATATAGATTGTATTTAGCACATTCGTCACAGACTATCCCATCCACAAAAGTCAAGGCACTTACTTAGTCTGACTTTACTTCCTGGCCTCACCCTCCACCACACTTTTTAATAATTTTTTCCAACAAATACATTTGCTTGGCAGTAAGGAAAAGAAACTTAGCTTACTCTACTGCAGGGTGAGTTAGAGGGATTAGGCCGGGTAAGTAGACGTTGTACTACAGAATAGTACAGGTGTCACTGATCATCATCATGTGCCTAAGCTTTTGCTAGTGAGTGAGTAACTGTGGTTGACAAATGTTGAAATGTTGAACAAGCGGAAATCCATTATGGAAGCCATGACCCATGATGAAATTTATCAGTTGGTCAGAAAACGGTGGCGTATGCCAAGAATGGATTTTTCAGACTTTTGGGAAGGCTGGGACAGAACATAGGAAAGAATAAAGGAGTGACGTACTAGGAAGTGACTGAGAAGGCACTGGGAGGGAAAAGAAACAAAATACATTGTTTTCGCATTGCCATGCATTGAAAACTTTGTAAACATTAGCAGTAGCAGACACACATTACACAGCCAACACTGCAGAGCCGGATTGAACCATGCAGCTGCTAGGGCATTTTATTGGTTGAGAATATTTGAAAAGCCAGGTATTCAAGCCAACCAAAAACGTTTTGTAATGGAGGGGCAGGGTTATGATGAATCAGAGTCATTGAAGCGCAATGAAGAGGTGGAATAATTGGTCAATGGAGGACGTGTGGTCTTGGTTGGCAAATGCAATGGGATTGTACTCATACTTCCAGCCATGCTGCACTGTCATCAACTGCTGTTGTACTATGATATTAATACATACACAACATTGGATGGTCCACCATGACCATGGCCACTCTTGTTTTAAAAGGAGAAATAATTCTAAATGTGGAGCGGTAAAAGTTAGGGAAATAATAATAATATTAACAGGAAGCCAGCAGATCCATCTGCTGTGGCACTTGTAGAGTATTTTGTTTAAACAACAGTCCCTCACAACAAGAATGGTTTTAAGGAAGGTACATATAGAAATACAATGATATCTATATTTAGCTGTCCAACTGGACACAAATACTTTAATATGAATTCATTAAAACAAAAACATACAAGTGGGGTCACATACACCATAGAATGAACTAAAAACTAAGGCATTTTTATAGTAGCTTGGCTAGAAACCCAAATCCATATTATGGCAAGAAAGATTACATTACAACACCATAGCACATCATGGTAAAAATGGTATGGTTGTGACAAGGTGTGAACAGTTGATAATGTTTCAATCCCTTAAAGCAAAATACTGGAATCATCTTCGGGACATTTAATTAAAAGCCTGAGACTGATGCCGCAAAACACAGTGAGATTTTCCCTTTAGGGCATACAATTCTCAAGGTTTGTACGCGGCAGGACGGTGGCCGCGAGCCTGGCACAGTTACCGCTAAGATGGGATGAAGAGTATTCGGAGTGGAATTGCTACGTTAGTCTGTAGTTTCAACACTTTTCTTGCCCCTGGATGCTGAAGTAAGAAATAAAGAAAAGAAAAGAAAAAAAACATTAGTGGTACAGTTAATAATCTCCCCAAAAATATTTTGACAGGCAAAGGCAAATTCAGTAACACTGAACTTTTCTAAATCAGATCGTCAATAGTACTAGTATCTATCGTGGACCTCTTCCTAATTTCCCAAACCTAATCCTATTCCAAATTTCCTAAACTACATTTTGGAAATTCTAGTAAATTGCAAATAATGTTCTTTGCCTCTCACCCATTCTCAATCTTTCAACCCCGTTTGACGGGCCAACTCAGCCTGCATTTTTTTCAATGCATTGATGCATGCATTGTTTACTACACATCACTGGGAGATTGCTTGGGACTGTGTGACCTACAAAAAAGAAAGGTGCAGAGAAATGAAAGAAGGCTAACTCACTAATACTATTAGCTGCCACTAGCTTAGTGACAGGACAGAGGAGTCTCAGCCTGGCTTCTTAAAAAACAGCCCAAAAGAGCGCCACAAGTAGGATTAGGATGCACCAAGCACCTGACTAGATGATGATCATGTAATATTTGTAACATAAACTTAACTTACCTCCGAGTGTGAGCAGCATGGTTGCTATTTGGGAAAAAAATATTAGCATAGAACACAACAAATAAATCAATGCCCAGCAGGTTGAGCAGGTCCTGTTCCCTGTCAAGTATATCGGCCCACCGGTGCATCAGCTGTTGTTGGGGGGCCAGACCCCAGAGCTGTGGCGTACAATCTGGCGCACTGTCTCTTACTGCTACCGATGCTCCCAGAGGCCATACCCACTGCCAGACCTGCTGCCTGCTGCAGGGTGGAGGGGAGGTGGCACTGCACATAAAAAAGTAGCACAGCCACCTCAACCTCTGAAAAAATGGCGCAGGGCTGCCCCCCTTCGCGGCACCACCAACCACAAGATAGACAGCAGGTGCTGTGGATGGTTCAGGGGAGTCTGGGGCTGCCTCTCCCCTGCACTTTCATGGTGCTGATTTAGGGAAGATGAGAAACAGGAAAAGAAAAAAAAAAAGAGGAAGTAAAGCATAAAATTACAAAAGTAAAAGAAAAACATAAAATATACAAACACACGCTAATATAATAAATAAAAACAAGGGATACATAAGTTATATGGGGGAGGATTAAAAAGATTAAATAGCACCATGAAGAGAACAAAAAACAAGATGGCCTTGCCCATGCGAACCGCATGGTGCTGTTTGCGCGCTATTTCCACTGCGAGAATACAATTTACGCTGAGGAAAACAGAAGACATCGCATGAACGGGCGTTTGAGTAGCTCTGCCCACTCGCAGAACTCTGTGTAGTTTGACTGAGTTTTTGGGCCACTACGTGGTGTTCCGCGTAGCACAACTCCACGAACTCTGGTCAGGCCTAGTGTCTGGGTGGGTATTGGCATTCCAGAAGTAAATAGTGAAAAATGGACAATTAAGGTTCTTACAGACAATAAGCCAATCGTAGTTAAAACAGAAAACATGACCGACCCAAAATGTGTATTTAAGAAATATGTCTCAATCTACTTTATGGACAAAATTAATGCAAGGCATAATGACCAGTGGTCCGAGCTGCGGTTGGAAATAATGGCCACTCGTCTGTTGGTATCAAGAACCTACAGAGTTAGGAGAGAAAAACTGCTAAACGTTGTGAGAAAGCTCATTAATTATGTTTCCAAGGTCTAAATTCTTGAGTTCGGTTGTCTTTTCTGAAATCTATAAATTTATATTTTTCAGAGTAATAACTAGGTGCTCAGGGTTGCTGAGTCTTCAAAGGAGTTTATAGTATTAGAGTCAAATGTGAGAAACAATGCTGTCATGGGCTGGGACCGCTACTGCCATGACGACGAAATGCATGTTTATATAGGAACCTTTACTTTTTAATTTTTGCATCATTAATTCCTCAAATTCCATGTTGTACAATCTCCATTCTTAAATGTCTAAATTAACTTAATTGCAAATGGTCAACCATTTTCTAACTATACACATGATTGCACATCTTACTACTAGGGCTTCTCCCATTGTACACGCATAGGTCGTGATGCATTGTCTTCGGCTTAGTCACAAACCATGTGATCATTAGCTCAAGTACTTTGTATCATTCTTCCTTCTGGTTGGTTCTGTGCATTATAGGTATTGTAGTCAACACATTCCATTGTATGCAGCATATACTCAATTTATATTCTAATGGTTGCGCTTCAGAGGTACTTTTTATATCCAAGCATTTAGTGAATAAGTTCCACATAGCAAGCGCGCACAAAATCTGGGTCTTTGCCACTTTTCTTGCCTTTAGGTAGGGTTTCACTATGACTCTAGGCAGATTACCTCAGCAAGTGTTCACCTATTAACATAAGTGTAAATTAACCTGATTCATGCTTGATTTAGCATGTCTGGTTGTGTATGGCTGTTATATAGTGACCCCGTCCTTTTGACATTCTTTAACAGGTACACTATTGGACTTATCAAAGTCCAGAGATAATTTGTATGTTTTTGTTTCTGTTATTTTTTCACTATCCTTTAACTCTTATTTTTGAGGAGGGGAAATGTATTTCACTTCTCAAATTTGACTCTAATAACTCCTTTGAATACTCACCAACCCTTACGTCTGCGCCTTATCAGAATTAAAAAACCTTTTAGTTTGTTAGTTTTCTCTTCTCCAGGGACTTTTGCCTTATTTTTATTAGTAGGTTAGGTTATGATTTTTCTGTTTTCTAATGGCTTTAAACATTAACCTATTATTAGGTATATCATGCTTTGCTGTGGACTACTTGGACACTCATTACTTTGGTTGAGTTCTCTCTTACTGTTTTGGGACAGACCTTTGATAAAATGCTATAGGTTCAGGTTTTATTACTACATGGTTAACTTTTGTCCTCCATTTGCTCATAAGAAACTCCTTTTTGAAATTGCAGCCAATGAGCATTTGGTTAATACTCTGAAAATTATCTATTTATAGATTTCAGAAAAGACAACCAAACTCGAAAATTTAGTCTGAGGGACCATAATCAATGAAGTTTTGCATAACGCTTAGCTGTTTCTTTCTCTCCTAACTCTGGAGGTTCATGGTACTAACATGTCAGTGGACATGGTGCTCGACCATGGCTCGGACCACTGATCATTATGCCTTGGATTATTTTTGGCTATAAATTAGATTTGGTCATATTTCCTAAATACACTTTTTTGTTTTGATCATTTAGGTTAATCTGTTCCAACTGAAATTGGCTTACGATCTGGAAGAACTTTGGGGTATATTAGCAAGACCGGCGATAAAATTATCGCCGTTTTAGCGGCAGGAAACTGCCACTAAAACGGCGATAATGGGCTTGCTAATATGCGTTATAGAATCCAATAGAAGCCCAGGTTAGATGTCTTGCACATCTAACCTGGGCTTCTATTGAATTCTATAACGCATATTAGCAAGCCCATTATCGCTGCTTTAGCGGCAGTTTCCTGCCGCTAAAACGGCGATAATTTTATCGCCGGTCTTGCTAATATGCCCCTTTGTTTGTCCATTTTTCAAAATCTTTCTTCTGGGATGTTAAACCCTCCTGGAGATAGGTAACTATTTCATTCTCTGCATCGTATTCATTGTAGGTGCTCAGTATACCAAGCTCTTCTCTTATTACAAAATTCACCTTGACTTTTGGTCAGGGCCCACTGGTTGAGGCTCCAGAAAAGTATAATTATTTCCTTCTCCCTCGTTCCTTTACACTTGGATAATTTTTGGTATTGGCTTCTTGCTTTTAGCATTTTGTTTGCTTCAACCTCCAACTGATATTGATGATGGTTCTTGGAAAGGTTTGAAAAGCTTTTTTTTTTTTTAAACATATTTTATTAGTTTTATATAGTACCACGTGGGCAGTCGCCCGACATAATTCACTTGGTAACAAGATATCACAGAATCCACTGCAATGGAATAAACAAGTGGTACCAGCTGTATGTACATCAAAGGAAAACAAACTAAGAACTGCACGTTGGCTTTACCACCCCACCCAAATTGGCATGCAAAAATCAGCACACACGTGTACCCAAAAAGGAATCCAGTGCAACTTTCATTATGACCCACATGCTACCCATGAGGCAGTTCCTACGAGGATTGTGAAGGAAGAGGGGGAAGATCGATGCCACGGTATGCAGCCCACCGAGACCATATTTTCCTATGTTTTTGCGGCAACCCCTAGCTTGAAATACTGCCATCTCCGCACCCATGCATGTATCCAACTCTTTTCGCCACTTAACCAGTGTTGGTGGAGACGCTCCCTTCCACAAGTGGGCTATATCCCTCTTGGCAATTGTGAGGGCAAGGAAGAGTAGATGTTGCTTATATCTGTTCCCTTCTATGTCTTCGGTACTGTGGAGCAGAAACAGTCTGGGATCAAACGGTAAGGTCCAGGACAGTACCTCACCGAGGCATGATGACACCCTGCGCCAGAAAGGCTGTAATGCGGAGCAACTCCACACTGTGTGAAGGAACGTCCCCTCCTCCCCATTGCAGCGTAGACACATGGGGTATGGCACTACACCCATCCTCCAGAGACGAATCCGGATGTAATAAACACAATGAACATATTTAAACTGAATAAGGGGGAATCTGGAGGCTACTGCTGCGCCACGGGGGCTAGCTATCGCCTCCGCCCAGTCATCGTCTGTAAGATCAGGGATGTCATCCTGCCTCGCTTTCCTTGTTCTATGTAGGGTTGTGGTGGAGTGTGTCGTCAGCGTCTGGTAAATCTGTCTAATTTTGTGCGCACCGAGATCACCCATCAGAAGACGGCCTTCAAGCGGATGGAATTCAGGGAGGTCAGTGAGATTTGCCAGCACAGGGGCTAAGGCATGCTGTAATTGGAGGTACCTGTAGAACTGCGTTTTATGGAGGTGGTACTCTTCTTGCAATCGCTGGAAGGTTTTAAGGACGGTGCCCCGCATATTGTCTCCCAGAGTGGAAATCCCTATCTGGTCCCACTGTCCAAACCCCTGCAGAGCGACGACCTGGCATAAGTAATTACCATGCCATAGGGGCGTCGACCTTGTCAGCCGCATATTCCATCCCATACGTCGAACGGTGTAGCGCCACAACCGAATCGTAGTTCGGCTGGCATGTGGTAAGAAGTCAAGCTTCTGCGCACTATAGAGTAATCGCAAAAGCGGGGTCCCCTCCATGGTTGCGTGCTCTAATGCAAATGCCGGGTCCGCAGGTGAGTTGTACCACCAATCATTAATGATCAAAAGGTGGGCCGTCACATAGTAGGAGTAAACATCAGCTGCTGCTATGCCTCCACAATATGTGCACTGTGGACATGTCTGCAGTGCCACCCGGATCGCCCCCCCTCCCCATAAAAATTTGTTATGAATAGCGTTAATCTGTGCAAACCACGCTCTCGGAATATGATATGGAAAGTTTTGGAGACGGTAGAGCACTCTGGGGGGAGAGACCATTTTGAAAATGGCTGATCGACCATATAACGAGAGAGGTAGGGAGGACCGAACAGAGGTCTCCTCGCGAAGGTTAGCAAGGAGCGGGTTGATGTTACGAGCCCATAAAATCTGCAGACAGGGGGACACAAATACTCCCTGTGAGAAGTTGGCCTGGTATATGCTGTCCACTAGTTATAGTGGGCACCTTGCACCAGTCCAAACAACCCCTTATTGGAGATAGGTTAAAGACAACCTTTATTGAAAGCTATCCTAGTGGTAGTTATGGAGAGCAGCCTTCAGGCTAAGTCTTGAAGGAATGTAAAGCAGCTTGTTTTACCAGTCTATAATCTCTTGAGTGACCAAATGAAAGAGGACCACACCAGGTATATATATAAAATATATGTATTTAGTCTTAAACACACCCCTCTAGTCTCTTTATGAGGCTAGAGTTCGAAGAACATAGTTTACAAGTCAAATATCAACAGTAATAGCACAAATAAACGTTTGAGCCCTAGGGGCGTACCAAACCATATACGAAAAAAGTGGTATAAGAACCACGACTGAACTAGACACAAGGCCTAGGGCCTGTAGAAGTGCTTGGCCCTCAAGGAACCACCCAAGGTAATGACACAGGGGACCTACGGGGGACGCGTGCAGTGTGAGAACACAGCCGCGAGCCGCCATTGACTTCTATGGGGAAAGTCGCAGTTAGAGTTTTAAAAGCAAAGGACACTTAGAGGAGGACTTGGAGCAAACCCCTTTAGAACTAGGCAGTTCTAGAGTCAAAACCCACGGGAGCACCGGAGTACTCGAGTTACCTCACCCAGGGAAGCCAGGTGCATAGGTGTCTTTCGGTGTCGGGTTTCGTCGACGTTCTCAATGGCGATCTGCGGCAAAGTGCTGCTGGCGGCCAAGTTGAAAGTGTCCGGGTGGATCCAAGGGTGGATCGAAGATCTGAAGAACCTGAAAGCAGAGGGGACAGAGTCTGGGTCACTAGCCAGTGACCAGGAAGGCGATGAGCAGATGTCCACCGATGTTGGGTGCTTCAGGTAGGTTGATGGTCGTCTTGACTCTTCAGCCACGAGGTCCAGGAGGTGTCGACGATGACCAGGAGCTGGATTCGAGCTGTCCCACGACGTCTGTCGATTGCTGGGGTGTCGGTGACCAGATTGGACCCAACAAGCATTGGCAACGGCAAGTTACATGGAAACAAAGAAAGGACGTTGATGCAGACCAGCAAGGTCTGAGGGACTCACCCAGCAAGGGTAAGTCAGGGCACATCTGGTGCAACTAGGATAGCCCAAGCAGAAGAAGAGTTGCCTTCGGGAGGGCTCACTAGCCAACGGACTAGCGACTACAAAGGAGCCTCGAGTGGACGCACTTGGAGCTGGCTCACAGGACATTCGTGGAGTGGAGGCCAGTGATCTTCGGAGAAATCGGTGCTGGAGGCGGGCGCTACTAGGAGCCCAAAGCACAACTTTGTGGGAGACCAGGAAGAGGATGCACTTGCAAAAGTTCTTGGTGTCCAGGGGTCACGGTTCCACGTTACCCACGACAGCTACGTGCCTCAGCTTCACTGGGGTCTCAGGGCAGCCTCGGGAAAGTCTGGAAATCTACCTCTGGTGATGCAAATACTTCAGCGTTCGACGGGAGCTTCAGCGATGCAGACCGGACAATTGCTTCTTAGGTGCCTGCCAAGCAGGGGAGTCACTCCTTGACCCCAAGGGAGATTCTTCAGTCCTCTAATCTTCAAGTAGAGCGTCGAAGGTCCAGGATTCGGCTTCAGAGTTTTGTCCAGGGTAATCTAAAGTACTAAGGACTGGGGTCCCATACTTATACTAAGTTAGGGGTTGGACATACTCTGGGGACCCACCTATGGGAGGGTCAGGGAAGAGGGGTGGTTACACCTATTCCCTTTGTCCAGTTTCGCACCAGAGCAGGGGCAGGTAGCCCCTGCAACCGGTTTGAACTGGACTATGCACAGGGACACCAAATGTGCCCCCAGTGCAGGACTTCAAAGCACCAGAGAGTGCTCCCGCCCAGCCCCAATACACACTATCCTGTCTGGGGAGGTGGTTACACCTCCTTGTGACAGGAAACCTATTGTCCAGGCCTCCCCTGCCGGTGTTTCGGTCAGAAGCAGGAGGCCAGACCCGTGTCTGTGGCAGCGGCATCTATTTTGTGATGCCAGGGCTCTGAAAAGTTAATACCGGGAATGCCGGTGTGTACATGTCTCTCCCTCTAGAAGGGTGGAATGCTACCCCCGCCACCAGGACTGGCGGGGGGTAGTATTCCAAGGTGTTTGACACCAAACACGACATGTTTTGGTGCAGCCAGTCCAAAGTTAGCATTGTACCGCGAGGATATAATGCACTTAAGAGTATATGGTCAGGCTGTACCACAAACAGCATCAGAGGATTGACTCTGAACGCTGCAGAGGGGCTCTGCTCATGCAGGGGCACCCTCTCACAGAAAAACCAAGCACTCTGCCTTCAGGATTGTTAAGGCCTGCCATAGGAGTGACTTATAGGTTTATATGTGTGTGCAATGGTAGTGATATAGGTAGCCTATATTACAGTAAGGGGTGCATGCACCACCTTACCCAGGCTGCAGTAGCAGACCTGTGGTGTCATTTTGGAGGGCCTCCCAGGGGTGGCATAATACATGCTTCAGCCCCTGGTAAGCCTCTGGGGTACCTATGCCCTGGGTACATAGTATACCATATACTAGGGACTTATAAGGGCACTCCAGAATCCAATCAAAGATGTACCTAAGGCACATGGAATCCATTTTAGAGAGGAAGCAGCTAGGCTGGGGTTCTGATTAGCAGGGCCCCAGCCAGACTAAAGTCGAAAAACAGTGAAGCATCAGCAAAAAGTGGGGGTACCCATGTGAAGCAGATCCTACTCTCCTACACTCCCAAATACTGGAAGCCCTCTGCTGCATGTTTTAGCTGGGATGCCAAAGTGACTCTGCCCTGGTGATCGCAAACAGGGAATAACACGGATTTAGCCGGGTTTGTGTGGAGCCCCGTGGTTTGACCGAAGACCCGGAGGATTTGCAGAATACGTGGGCCCGATATCCAGGGGTCGGTCATAAAAAACAGGACATTGTCCGCGCATAACGCAATACGATCTGACTGCGATCGTGGCCAGTCAAATCCCCTGAGCACCGGATCCCTACGGACCCAGGCCACCAGGGGCTCCACCGCCAGGGCAAAAAGGAGGGGGGGGCAGCCCTGTCTCATGCCCCTACCGATTGGAAAGAAGGAAGAACAGTGCCCCGCAATACAAACGGAGGCCATAGGTTCTGTGTACAACAGGTGTACATATGCTAGGATCCGGGGCCCGAAATTAATCGCCTCCAAAAGTTGGACTAGGTATTCCCAGCTGAGAGAGTCGAAGGCCTTATCTATATCGGCCAGGAGCAAGGCTACAGGGCGACCCAACTCCGGAGCCATGGCAATGGCGTTACGAACGCGCCGAATATTGTGCCAGGTGGCCCGGTGCGGCATAAAGCCAGATTGATCTAAATGGACCAGGTCCTGAATGCAGGACCGTAAGCGGTCCACAAGGACTTTCCCCAGCAGCTTGGATGCAAAATTGATGAGGGAGATTGGTCGGTATGAGGCGGGTCCTCTGGAGGACGACCAGGTCTTAAAAAGAGGATGATTTCGGCTTGGCGCCAGTCACGAGGTAGAAGTTGCGGCTCAAGGGCCTCCTGGATCGAGTCCAATAAGTGCGGGCCCAGTATGGTTACATGGGAACGGAGGAACTCCACTGGGAATCCGTTGGGTCCCGGGGCCCGACCGGGGCGCATCACGTTTAGTGCCGCCGTTAATTCATCTAGTGAGATGAGGGCATCCAATTGGTCTCGCATCTGATCCGATAGCCGCTGGGGGGAATGTCTCGCAGGAACTGAGCGATTAAGTCGCCCGAGATCTCTTCCTTCCGTGCGTATAGTGTGGAAAAATGATGAGCAAATTACTCCACCACCTCCCCCGGGGATGTATGTAGAACACTGTCTCTGCCCCTAATGGCTGGAACCATGGCCGGGGTCTGTCGGGTCTGACATAGTCTATGCAACATTCTGCTGAATTTGTCCCCCACTGGTAAATTCTGTATTGAGACGCCAGCCCAATTTCTTTGGCCTCCTCTGTGAGGTGGTGACTGAGCTGCTGTTGTGCGAATGACAGGTTTCTCCGCAGGGACAGAGTAGGCTCCTTCATGTATTTCGCCTCTAAGGAGATGCACTGGGACTCTAAATCCACTCTCTGCGCGGAGCGCTTGCGTTTTTCATGGGACCTGTAGCTAATGTCTACCCCTCGAATGGTAGGCTTCAGGGCTTCCCACAGGGTCACCTTAGAGGGAGTGGAGGCGGCATTTATGGTGAGATACTCTTGAATGGCTGAGTGGAGGCTCTCTTGATAGTTCGGATCACGTAGGTGCCAAGGGGACATACGCCATCTAAGGGGCGGCCAGTGCACCTCTAAGAGAAGTGTCACCGTAACTGGGGAGTGATCAGACAGCCCTCTTGGGAGATGCGAGGCCTGGGCAAACCGGTGGACATAATTCCTAGGTGTGAACAGGTAGTCTAGGCGAGATGCAGATCCGTGCACCGCCGATAGATATGTGTATCCCATCTCAGCTGGATGGTATTCCCGCCAAATATCAGACCATCCCAAAGCCCCTTCAAGCGACGACAATTTCGAGGGACCAGTGGAGGGGGCAGCCCCGGGAACCCGTCTCCTGTCCAAGGGCGTCATAGTGTCGTTCCAGTCGCCCCCCAAGAGGGTCACGCCCTCTGGTAGTTCGCCCCATTGTCTAGGCAACACTTCTATGAACGTGGTCCCTAGGGGCGGGGGTGCATATACACTGCAGAGCGTGAGCGGCTCACCATAAAGTGTACCTGATAAGATGACATATCTACCCCGGGGTCCACCCAGTGTTTTGTATGAAGAAAGGGGACACGACCATGGATGAGAATAGCAGTCCCACAGGAGCCCCTAGTGAAACCCGCATGGTATACCTGTTGGAATCCGAACCTAGCCAGACAGGGGGCCTCATTGCCCAGGAGATGGTTCTCCTGCAAGAAGAGGATATCAGCCCCGTAACGTTTGGCTTGCCGTAAGACGGCCCCCCGTTTGACCTTGTTGAGGAGCCCTCTTACGTTCCACGTCACCACTGTTAGTTGGCCCAGCTGGGAGGCAGTAGCATGAAAGTCACGGGGCTAATCTGGATCTACCAGCACTGATCTGCCTTATGTGGAATGGGATGTGTGCCTGCATGCGTAAACAACAAATAACAAAACTCTGTTTCCCTGATACCACCCCTCCCCTCCCCCACCCGATACTGCCAAGAACAAGGAGCATCTGTTGCGGTGAGGAGCACCCCAGGACCCCACCAATGGATCCCAACCTCCCCAAAGAACATAACAGTGGGGACTTGTGACTGTGCATGTCAGCTGCCGTGCATAGCGTCCACCTCTGCGTGGGCAGACTGTTCGAGGTAAGTCAACCCCTGAGCATATATTAGTGTGCAACTAGGAGAGTCGCCGCCTAGTAGTCAGTTAGGATGCTTGCTCAGGACTGGAGGAGCGACGATCCGAACCGGAGCGATTCCGCCTTTTTGATTTTGTTCTGCGTGATCTGGGCCGTTGCGATCCCTTTGAAGAGTCCGATTCCAGTGACGGCAGGGAATGTGGTTTCAGGTGGGCCCTTTCATCAGTCCAGGCGAACACAGCTTCAGTCGAGTCAAAGAAGAAAGTTTTGTGTTATAGATCACCCGGAGTCTGGCGGGGTAGAGTAGCATATAAGAAAGATTGAGTTCATGCAACCGCCGCTTCGCTGCAGTGAAAGACTGTCTTTGCTGTTGCACTAGACGAGTATAATCTGGAAAAATCATGATGGGCCTGGAGTCATAGATGAGTTTGTCTTTATTCAGCCGGGCATACTGCAACACCGCGTCCCTATCTGCGTAGTTTAACAGCTTGGCGATGACTGGCCGCTGGTTTTCCCCAGGAGGTGGCTTCTGCGTAAGTGCCCGATGTGCCCGTTCCACCACGAAGCAAGTGGAGATCTTGTCGACAGGTAACAGGTCCTTAAGCCAAGTGGTGAGGAAGCGATTCATGGAGCCACCCTCGCAACCCTCCTGAAACCCAATGAAGCAGAGGTTGTTGCGCCTAGCGCGACCTTCGGCATCCTCGGCACGGGTGGCAAGCTCCCTAGAGACTGCAGTTAGCTTATTGACCTGTTGTTGGAGGGTCTGCAGGTTGTCCTCTACAGATGACACCCTTGTTTCGGCCTCAGTGATGCAGTCCACCGATTTGCGCAGATCCTGCCGCAAAAAGGAGACCTTAGTACCAACTGCACCGATCTTGGCCTCCAGCGTGTCCCTTGCGCTCGTGATGGCTGCTAACAGGGCCGCATTGTCAGGAATAGGGGCCGGAGGAGCACCCCCACCCAAGGACGAAGCAAATTGGTCCATGGTGCTTTGCTTGGGGCCCGTGGCACCTGGTTTATCTTTCCCCATCCTGGTCGCAGGGGACAGGTCTCCGCCCAGGGGGGGCACCACACAGTCACTGAGGTGCCAACCGGCGCTGCGGGGAAACAGCCGGGGGGCACGCACCGGAGATGGTTCTCACAGAATCCACCCGCCACAGACCACAAGCACCACCGGGACTAATCCGGCTGCCTCCGGGACCAGTAGCGGGCAGCCAAGCAGGCCCCTCTAGAGGAACCTAGCTCGCCGGACCACCAGCATACGGCACACCCCCAGCACACCTATCATCCAGGGCAGCGTCGCCACCGGCAACACAATGTTCAGGAGGCAATGTTGTCCTCAGGTCCGCAGGGCCCCACACGAGAGCGCACTTCCACCTGGGCCCACCCGCTGGAGCTTGAGCAGAAGGCAATCAAAATGGCCAGAAGGGCGGATGGCCGATCACCTAACGCGGTGAGGATGGCAGAGCGGGAGTCCGAGCCGCAGCACACCGAGGCCCCGATCCAGGCCCGCGCCTTGAACTTTCCGTGGCCTGTCCCCGGCTTTCCCTCCAGTGGTGGCCGAGGATGCCCGCCTCTTCAGCCGGAGGCCTCCCCCCACGCCGGCTCATGGGCAAAGTCCCGAAGGGGAACCACCTCCAGTGGCATCGGTCGGGCCATAGCAGGCATGGGAGCTTCCCCCAACCCCCGAGCAAGCAGGTCCCAGGCGCCGGGCTGTGCCCCAGGCCCAGGCGAGCACTGCGACCTCAGCCCGGAGTCTGACTGGGCCGACAGGCTCCCCACAGCCCCGGCACCAACCCGGGTCTGAGACCACTACCCAGGCAGGCCCGAGAGCAAGGCCACACAGCACCGGCCACCCCCGCCCGGCCCCCGGCACCCCAGCACAGCCCACCTCTGGTCCGCAGCCTGGTCCGGGCACAGGGCTCAGCCGCCTCCGCACTCCCGATCATCAGGCCCGGGGGATCGCCGAGCTCGGCCGCAGTGCGGTCCTCGCGGGTTTCCTGTCCAACCGTACTCCTGCAGCGGAGTCCTTCTCCGATCCTGCTGTGACTCGCCAGGCTGAGTAGCAGTCGTTAGCTGCATGGATGGGCTGCCCCAACTTCAATTTAGGTAGGATTTATGGAGGATTTCAGAGGTGGACGCACGGAGCTTGTTCAAGCTGCGTCCGCCATGTTGGCTGACCAAGCCACGCCCCCCTGAAAAGCTTTTTTAACCATACTTTTAAATAAAAGCTATAAAGTTCGACATCACGATTTTCTACACTGGGTTGCCAATTTGTATTGTATTTCAAAACAAATATTTGACAAATATGTTTCTTAGAATGTTTATTTGTGTATTCTTCTTTCTATGTACCATTACATCAACCTTGAAAAAGTACAAAGGACCGGGTGAAACACGTGTTGGAAGAATCATCTGCTATTTGTCATTGCTGGGCTATATTATCTGCTTCTTTTCATTATTGGAACAACTGTATTGACTGTGTGACTGTATCGTGAAGAAGTTAAGTAACCATCTACTATGTCAAAGTCTGGACATTTTGTTGAAGGATTGTACAAAGATTTAAATCTGTTTGGTATACTTGTGATGTTCATATCTAACAGGGTGTCAGTTTAAGTAATTGATTTGTTTATTTGTATTTTGAGTGTTCCACTACTATTATGCTTCTCAAGATGGTCTCGCTACATTGCTTCCCGTCTCCCTGAATGCTGTCTTTTAAAAAAAAAAAATGTAATAAAAGTTTTAATTCCACTCACCAATCAATGACTTGGAACGTTCATGTGTAGAACAGCCACGCCTACTGGATTTGCCAATGCTTTTTTTAAAATGTACCCCCAAAGTACTCCTCAAGCAGCATGCCTCAAAGTGGAGAATCAAGATTACACTAAAATGTGTCTCAGGCCTATTTCCTTTTACTGCCTGACCCTATGTACCTTGTGCCTGGTGAAAGAACTTGGTACAAGTGTATAGATCCTACAAATGAAGCACCCTCATTTTCCTACCCTGACACTGGAACGCATTGCATTAAATTTAGATTTTTTGTATTCAGAAATTTTACACCGTTTTATTTTAAGTCTTGAAATCTATTTTATTTTGTTCATAATTAAAACTGTTTGCCTAACATGTCTCTTCTTTAGCCTGAGTGTCCTTTGCCTTTCTTTCACCAGGCCCCTAGACTTCAGGTCTATACTTAGACTTAAGGTCTAAGCTTCTCTTTGTGAATTGGGCCTTTAGACTACAAGCCTAAACGTAGACTACAGGTCTAAGTTTACCTTTGTGAATTGAGCCCTAAAGTATTATTTAGCTGCCTCCACATTTCCCCTCATCTCACCCAACATGCACCCATGGAAATGGCCAAGAGTATAAAGTAGGCACAAGTATGTGTGTGCGCGTGTGTGTGTGCGTGTTTACACACACAAAAGCACTGTGTTAACACTTCAAAGTTATTCCCTCTTTAATGTCTCATCCCTTCCTTGTGCCTGAATACGAGTCACTATACAACAGTAGTAACACTGTGGAGACAGCTAAGGAATAACTTAGGTCCCTACTATGTTTGTTGCTGAGCTAACACCAGGATGCTCAGTCATGAGTGACAGTGCTCTTTATAAATACTTGCTATCATGTCATAACACTGCACATGCACATATCAATACAATGGGTACCAGTAATTCTGAGATGCTGGATTACTTTTCTTCCGCCCCACAGCTTTTTTAACCATTCTAGTCTGTTTTCCCGAAACACTGTTTGAAAGACGGATTTCCTCAAAAGAAATTCATGTGTAAAATCATCAGGGGTTCAGTGTTCCTGCAAATCTAGTAAATGTGATACAGAAAGTGCTCTTACTTCAGCCAGCATAGGAATTTCAAGGTTACTGGAATGAGCACCCAGCGACAAGCTGAAGCGTGCTTCAAGTCAATCCTACGGGGGGCAGTTGTATTAAGCCTGTGTATTGTGGGCAGGCTCCCTTTTGCATCTTTGTCCCATTTCCCACCTTTTCCAAAAGGCACAGCTCCCAGCGGAGTGGTCTACCTGGGTGACATCCGTTAATAGGAAGGGGCAATGTGCTTATAAGCCTGAGATGCACAACTAGTGCCCTTTTATGTCCTCACCGCCACTAAAAGCGGACCACGCCGAGGCTGGCAAAATCCCACCCACCCAAGACCTGTTTTTGAAAAGGCTGGGGAATAGTTGTGGAAGCAAATGGAAAAAATCCAACACTACCACCTGATGGTATGATATATTTAATGATGTCTGCCCTCGCTATGATAGGTTTTGTTGGATGTGAGGATGGCTGAAGGGACTACTGGCCTACAGGCGGTCTAGTCCTTCTGGCCCTACCAGGGGTTGCCCATGGATGGGCAGTTTATTTGGGTGTGGTAGGGTTTAGTAATAAGTGTCCTGAACAGAGACGGTGACTTGAAGTTCCCTGTATGCTATTGGTTAATGTGTGGGTGGGTGTGGGGATGGCTGGAGTGGGGACTTGACTGCTAGTGGTCCAGACCTTCTGGCTCAAATCCTGGGTTGCCCACAGATGGACAGTTCATAGGGCAGGGTTCAGTCACAGTTCCCCCGAGCAGGGACCGTGCCTTGAGGTTCCATAGTTGCTTTTATTTATAAATAAGTTATTCTGATATGTTGCATAATGAAGTGCTGTTTAAAGAATTGTACACACAGCAACACTGAAATTTGTTGACTGTCTGAGCCTTATCAGAGGGAATGTAAATATTAATCTGATAACGTATAACAATGCTTTGTCTTGTGGAATTGTGAAAATAAATGATGTGTAAACTTGAACTTGTTTGGTGTTTGAATTTGAACTAAAAAGAAAGTTAAGGCTCCTGTGAATACCAACAACCTGTGGTCTGCCTTATGTATTGTATGTGTTCTGGAATTTAAGGAGTATTACTATCACGCTTAGACCCTGAGAGATATATAACTTAAGTAAACGTGAGCTACACTTGCCTATAATCACACTTTTGTGAATCCTTTATGCCTCATGCTCACTTAAAATTGCATCTTTATCCAGGCATCAGTCACCGCTGTCTGAGACCTAAGCATTGTGTGGTTGATTATAGTGTTGTGATGTGTATGTCAACAGAGTGGCTGCACAGAAGACCCTCACTCATTTTTAAGTGTTATAAATCTGTATTTAACGCTCAATTAACATGGTTTAAAAATAAAACAATGTCTTAATGAAGACAACTTCTATTAGTCAACAGGTACAGTTAACTCTCCCATCATTTATATATTTGCAAGATAAGGTGACTATTTAAGTAATGTGTACGCAATGCCTTCACCAAATGCAGAAATCAGTGACTGAGTGGGATGCCTTTTTAACTGTACGTGAATAATTCTATGGAGAAAATGATGAAGGCGGATGAGTCTTTCAATGTATATTCTGAAGATTCAGCTCTCATTTTTGCAGCATTTTATGCACGAGGCAGTGCACATATCTCATAAGGTAATGGTGGTGTAGTAAACCCAACAGCAGGGGTGAGATCAATGTGAGATACACCAGGAGGCGGACGGAAGCTGAACCTCTGCATCAGGCTCGTGAAGAAGATGAACAACTCCATCTTTGCAAGGCTTTCACCAATGCAGAGTCTTTGACCTGTAACACAATTACACAGAAAATTAGTGAACCATTGTGAGTTAGTAGTCTGACACTTTTTTCATGATTTCAGTCACTCCACTTCAATTTCCCAAAAATGCCTTATGTTGATTCCGCTGCGTTTACTCCCGCTTGCTGATGGTTTTATATTTTACATAAATTAATATACGTAGGTTTGTGAAACACATTTTGTAGTACGTTAGTAGTACCATTGTAGTACTACTAAACATACTTGAAAATGCATTTTATGATTAGGGCCCACTTTTGTTTGCAGGGACTATTAAGGCGTCAAAGTGTTCAGTCTAATTAACAATGTCTGAGACCTCATTTTCATTCTCATAATGGCAGTCCTCGTCTGTAGTGTTTTTCCCAGTTTGTTAGAACTGTCCCAGCGTCTGGCTATGCTCTGGGACTGACTTTCAAATTTACATAGATATATTGTAGAGACCTTTTCCTATGAATAGTTCCTTGAGAGATAAGACCTTTTGTCAAATCAAGGAAGCCAAGTTGATCCCATATTTGCAAAACAGTGGCATTATCAAATGAGTAAAACATTATTTCTGTAATGACATGCTTAATAAAAATTGAAACCTTTGTAAATATCATCTGGTGGACACAAAATAAGAAGTTTAATTTGCAGGATAGCATGCAGAGAGTAGCTCAAGACTTTTATATACATTCATACTGTATGCTCTCATCTCTTGTCAGGAAGGATCCATAGAGGGAAGGCATTGGTCTCCTAAAATTCACCTTGCCTCACCCCTTTATAGCCTGCTTGAACCTCTAAATTCAGAGAGGTACTTGTGTGTTCTTAAGAGATCAATAAAAAAAGAAACACATAAACAATACATCATTTGAGGTACATTTAAAAAATATAGTAAACGTGTATTAACGGAAAAAAATGACCAAATAGATTTTCAATTAGAGATGGTTGCACAAAGCGTCAATATGGTGATCACTGGTCTTAGGCCTGCCATCCTTGGGGTGGTTTTCACTGAATTTTGCCATCAGACCTCCTGTTTTTGCTGACTTCTTTTTTTCTGCTTTAGAACCTTGGGCACGTTACCACTGCTAACCAGTGCAAAAAATGCATGTGCTCTCTGCTTACAACATGGTAACATTGGTTTATCCACAATAGGCATATTTAATTGATTTATAAGTCCCAAGTAAAGTGCACTACATGTGCCCAGGGCCTATAAATTAAATGCCACTCCTGAGCCTGCAGCAGCGATTGTGACACCCACTACTGTAGCCCTTTAAACATATCTCAGGTCTGGCACTTTAGAGCCTGTGATTGCAGTTTTAAACTGCCATTTCGACTTGGCAAGTTAACCCTCTTGCCATGCTCAAACCTTCCTTTTTAATATACATATGTCACCTCTAAGAAAGACCCCTGGACAGCCCAAGGGTGCAGTATATTTAAAAAGTAGGACATGTACTTTTAAGTTTTGCATGTCCCAGTAGTGAAAAACTCTTAAACTCATATTTCAGTTCTGCAAGGTTTATCTCTCTCATAGGTTAACACTGGGATTACCTTATTACATCTTATAAGTGTAATTTTCAATTGGAAAGAGATGGGACCCTCATGTTTGGTGTCTCTGTAATCACAATTTAAAATCCTAACTTATGGTGAAGTTAGATTTTAAATGGTAATTCTGAAAATGGCAGTTTTAGAAAGTTGCTATTTTCATCCTGTAGCCATTTGGTGCCTTCTGCCTGTCTCTGAATACGTTTTGTTTCATTTCGAAAACTTTATTTTGGCCTCCAGGGCCATAAAAGTACAAACACAACCAAAATAAATATGAATATAAATATAACAAACCAGTTAAAACCATAAAAGATAAAAAGTTGTAAAAATCCTGAGTGTAGCCTAAAATCTGAGTTGCACACCATTTAAACAGGTACATTTGTGAAAAGTGCAATTAATAACATTACCTAAAGCTATAAGATTGCACTTTCCAAGATGCTCTGACATGCAGTGTAATATACAGAGAATGCGGGAGGAGGGAGCATCCAACCCTCCCTCCAATAGGGGTGTTTCTAATGTGGCCCCCACATCATATATGGCACCAGTAGGGAGGGATGAGTGTTTTGGGGTGGTGTTGTCTTCTCTGGATTTGTCGCCTCTGCCCGGTCAGGAAATACAATCCCCCTTACTTAATGAGTTGGCTGCCCGATCGGGAGGGTAAAGGGGATAGGGAGGTGAGGTCTCCTGGCCCCAGCCGGTGATCGGAGATAGGGCGGCTAGTAAATTGGAGGGGGCGCCTAAGAGGCAAGCACCATTCAAGGGGAGTCCATCAATTATCAAATGAGGCCCTGTCTTTTGTTTAAGAGAAACCTGGTGGGTGGTCCCCCTGATGTCTTGTACCGCAGCCTGTTGGAGGTGATAAAGCCTTTAGTTACAGGAATAGGGTTCCCTTATGGATCCCCCCAACGGATGCGATAAACAACACCAGTGAGGTGCAGAATATTTCATCCCCCATCCTGGACTTCACTTAATTATTTGAGAATGAATCGTTTCCGGTAAATAGAGGTTTCATTCGTTGCTTCGTCTCTGAGATTGAGGCTTTAAAGTTGATATCTAGTGGGGACATTTTAAATGTGAAGATTTTTTCATCCGAAATTTCTCCCTATTTTTGGGTCACCTTTGACTCCCTGATTGTTGCAAACTTGGTTATGCAGAATTGTGAGCACTTTCTTAAACGTGGGATTCACGTTATACTTGTTATAGAACATGGGGAATTTCCTCCGCCGCACTCTGTAACTCAGTATTCGAACGGCCTATGGGCCTCGAAATCTGTGGTGTTGGATGCGTTGGGTCCTGACTCCGATTCCTTATCTGGTAATCCCAAAGATATCATGGTCCATCTAGGCCAAAGGGGATGAATAATAAACATGATGTTGGGCCTGGCAGCTTATCGCCAGGCCCCTGGTATGGAAGATGACTTGGCACAGTGGAGTTAGGTGGCAAGAGCTGTCAACACAGTTCGGACCATAGCAGAAAGGAATGAACTCTAGACGTAGCACGGGTGGGCTACTACTGTCATGGAATATGTCTGGCCTAGTTCAAAATGAGGAAAATTTTAATTTTCTGAAAACTCTGAAAACCCTCAAATTATGTGTCTGCTAGAAACCTGTGCTTGAAAGGCGTTTGATTGTAGTGGGCATTTTGTGTTTTCCAGCTCTGCTAAGCATTCTGAAGGAGGCCACACTAGTGGGGGGGGCATTCTGCTGAAGATTTCAATTAATTGGAACCAGACGGCTTTAAGTCATCCATCGAATCTATGTCTGTGCTTGAATTTGGCATGTTTGGGAGACAATGGTTATCCATCTTTCTTACTTTTGGCAAACATGTTTATCCAATCTGGGAGACATTGTGACCATTTGGTGAATGTATCTTTTTCATTTGTTTATGATATAGCTATCAGGGAAGAGTGTACCTATGTAATAATCACAGCAGACTTAAACGCCAAAGTCTCTAATTCTGCTTCTGAAATTTATGCTAACCCTATTAAAGAAGAAATGTGGTCTATACCAGAGATCCTTCTTCCGGAAAATATAGGAACGGACAAAAGTGGGATTTCCCTTTCTCAAGGTCCTTAGAAGACTGGACCTGATCATACTAAACGGAAAAATGCCTGCAGATGAAGCGGCTCCTTTTACATTTCATTCCCCCACCACCCAGAGTCTTTTAGACTATGTGGTTGTTTCGCAAAGTCTGTGAAAACGTTTATGTTCTCCCGTCGATAATCAATGGCCATACTATAGTGGCCGTGTCAGTGGGTTTTAAATTATACGTATTTGACCAGGGGAACTTTGGTTTGGGCACGGCCGCTTTTAGGAAATCAAATGGCCGATCCTTTTGGACCTTAACAAAAATGGCCACGGCCAGCTTGAAAATTAAGGGGGTTTATGCAGACCAATCAGTTGCACTTCTGACAGCCCTATTCAGTTATCGAGTCCCAAATGGAAGAGATTTGTAAATTAAGTTCAAGTTCTCCTGGCCCCTCCCCGGTCTAAACAGGGCTTTTCCATATTGAAAATATGTAACCAAGAAATAAATCAATTAATACGAAACAGCATTTGCAGTTTACCATGGATCACCAGCAGGAAATCAATCGCCTTAAAGGAGTAAGAAGCCGATGTATAGCTGATGATCGGAGAAGGGATTACGATTACAAGTCGATCAGTCTGAGAATGGCTGCAAGGGCCAGAAACTCAAGGAAGTACTGGAGTCTGATTGCAAAATATTGTGATTCAAGGCAGAAGGTTCTGCGTATCCTGATTTCCAAAAAGGACTAGGTGGATTATATTTCCCTATTATACGCAAACGAGAGGCCAGTAGTCTCTATGTCGCTATGTGCAGATGAGGACTCGCTCTTGGTATATGGTACCCCTTCAGGAGAAGATATAGTGGGGTTTATAAAGAATGCCAGAACATCAGGTGCACAGGGGCCGCATGGACATCCCATTTCGATAATCAAAAAGAAGGCTGTCGCATGGGGTACCTTTCTTGTCCCGTTGTTTAATTACTGCTTTCAAACTGGGAAAATACCCATTCTTGGAAGGGGAGTGTAGTAGTCCCGCTATATACGAAGGTTCCCAAAACCTCTCCATCTAGTTTTAGACAGATTACATTGCTGGACGCCTCAGGAAAATTATTTGCAATAAGCATCCTTTGCCATTTACACCAATGGGTTCAGAACCAGAATATTATACCCCCCAAAACAAGCAGGCTTTAGAAAGAAGCATAGCACTTTAGAAAACATAGCGGTCCTCCAGACTATCATAGAGAAATACGTCTTCATCCGGGGTATGCCAATCTATAGGGCATTTATTGATTTCTCCACATGGTTTGACAAGGTGGACCGGCAAACACCACATCGTTTGATAAAGTGGACCGGCAAATGCTGTGGAGAAAGCTTCTTCTAATGGGTGTCCCTCATCATCTTCTGGGGCTCATTATGGAGTTACATTTGGAAACCTGGTGCCAAGTTTTGATAGGAGGATCGCAGGGATTATCTTGTAGGATCAGAACACATAATGGGCTCAAGCAGGGCTGCCTGTTGGCCCCTCTCTTGTTTTCTTTATATATATCTGATCTCCCTGGTGCCTTAAATTCTGTGCGGGGGTTGCCCCCAAAATTGGAACAATGTCTGTTGGCTTTCTATTATATGCCGATGATGTGGCCATTTTTGATTTAACACCAATGGTTTTGCAATGCCGATTGGAAACCCTCAGTAAATACACAGAAGCCCACTTCCTGAAAATAAATATTGCCAAAAGTAAGATCTGAGTAAGGAGGTGTTCCCAGTGCTGGTTGGGTTCCGAAAAACTTGAACAGGTTGATTCCTACCTATTCCTCAGAAAGGTCTTTTCAAAAACTAGGCGGGATACGGAACACATAAAGTTGTGTGCTAGCAGGCCCCTTCCCAGGCTAGTGCACTGCATAGATTATTACAATCTGTGGGAGATGCCATTTCTGGCATGTCTTGTCAGTATTTAGGGTCAAATTTCCTCCTTCTTTGACCTATGCCTCAGAGGTGCTCGACATGAGTTATTGGTTCTCCTTTGATAAGACTGAAGGTCGAATTTGGTGCCAAATTTGCAATCTAAACAGTTTGGCTGCCCCCCATGCTTTGCGTCTTGAATTCCGTTTAGTTTCCTCATATATCTCATATTTGGCAGCAGTTTTGAGGTGGGGCAATTCTCTACTCTGGGGGGATGAGGGAACACTTAGGGTCACCTTGAGAGCCAAAATCTTCCTCAGGCTAAAAGAGGAGTCAACATTTTTTAGGTCCTTTGAGCAAGCAAATGATGCACTTGGGCTTAGCTAGCCGTTGATTCCCCTATGTTAAAGCCCACATTGAAGGAGTATATAAAGAGTTCTGTGTCCACCATCAGTTTAGCTAGAGACATTGCCTTAAGTCAGTCAAAGTCACAAAATGAGGTGGTCTGTGGGAGTGCCTTGGGGAACAAACCACAGTCTTATTTAACATGGAACCTGCCTCACGGGTCAGAAGGCTGATGCTCTTGTTGAGACTGCATCTGTTGCCCTTAAAAGAAATTATAGGGATTTGGGACAAAATTCCGAAAAAGGAGAGAATCTGTGGGTTGCGTCACCTATAAGATATTAATCCCATGATATTTGTTCGTCTGAAGTTGCAAAAGGCTAGGCGTTATTTTCTATGGCCTTTATTCCTCAAATTGAATATTCATTCTGCCCCTGAGTCTCGTTCTTTTATTTTCTCCCCTCTAAATAAAATGACTTGTAATAGAATTTATCTATTTTTCAAAACAATTCTGGATATCTAGTAGGAATTGTAATGTTGTTTTTTATGCAGTATTATTTCTACTCCTCATCTTTTTGGAATATGAGCATTGTAATATTTCTTGGAATTACCTGTTTCTTCCTGTACTTAGTATATCCCACTCTGCACTATACTGTTTTATAAGATTGTTTTATTTTCTCCTGCATTTGATATGGTATGTAAGGTAAAATGATTTTAGGAGAGATTTTTATATATATTGGAAAATTATTTATTGGAGGAAATGTATCTTTCGATTTATCTGTAGTACATGATTATGTGGACCTCCGTAGGAGTTCCGTATCATAAAAATTGAATTATTTTGGAAAATTTGGAAATGTGGACATTACTTAAAATCAAAATAAAGTTACAATGCATAAGTAGTCAACATACTAGCAGTTAGACTAAGCCAGCAGTTTCAGTCTGCTAGAGATAAAAGAAGAGTTTTTCTCCTAAGAAGCCACATGACACCAAGAAACGAGGCAACTGAGATGACTAGGGCTGGTCGGTGTCCATCCTAAGAATGTCTGTTAACACCTAGGACTCTGCATGCCGGGGCCAGCCACTTTCTATGAGGAGATGCGTAACCTGAACATACAAATAAAACATGGGAGAGGCTTTCTTTATGGGAATTACAAGCTGGACATACAATTGGTCCCCCGCTTGACCATTTGGAGAAGAACTGTCTCAGGGATAAGGCACCCACTCGAAACTGGAAATAAAGTTTACTGTCCGAAGTGGCCAAAATCTGGTCCCAAAATGCCTAGTATCTGCTCTCACATTTAAAATCAATTAAATTAAATGATATCTTGGAGCAGGTAGCACTTCGTAATTCATTAGTACCAGCAACCATCTAGGTATGCTTTTTCAGATCCTCCTTAAATGGAAATTTAGAAGCCTCTGGGTGATCTCACAGCTCAGACAGGCCAAGAGAATACAACATATGTTTGATGCTCCTGAGCCAGGGAACTTTACAAAAGTGATCAGCTTTCATAACGTCCTGGAGGGTTCCTACATAATAAGCTAAATCTGGAGTAGTCCATAGCTGCCACCAGAACAAGAATGGATGCAATCCTGCTTTGCGTACCAATCCTTTAATGCCCCGGCCCATAAAAAGTGGATACAACGAGGTAGTCGGTAGGAGAAAAGCTAAATTAATCACAAATTTATTTTCAACTCTGGATAACTCCTCAAGATTAGAGAACCCCCATAATTCTGCACCATAAAGGGCCCTAGCCTCGTAATTTTAGAGGGCAGGTCGAATTGGTTTTGTGTGAGAGGAGGAGTATTCCTTGATTAAGGTGCCCGAGATCTGTTTTGGTTTGATGGCCACCTTTGTAATGCGTTGTTTCCATTGTTTCATGAAATCGTCACTCCTAAATAAGTAAAAGCGTTCACCAAATCAAGGAGTACTCCTCCCAAGGTAATGTTCCCTTTAAATGATTTGTGAGGATTGAATGACATTAATTTAGTTTTGGATGTGCTGATCTCCAGGCCACGAGCGTAACAAAACTCGTCAAAGTAGTCAGGGTTTCTACAGTCCGCTCAGTGTCTTGGAGATTAACAAAGTATTGTGAGTGAATAAAAGGATCGTTACTTCAGTTTTTGCTAAGAGTAGAGCATCCGTGTCTACCTGGGTCAGGAAGAGGTCTATGTTGTCAATGAATAACGAAAACAAGGTGGGCGTCAGTACGCAGGTCAGGCGCACACCCATAGATACAGGTATCCTCTCTGTCAACTGACCTTGTTTTCCCCACCTGACACGGGCATAGTTACCCTCGTGTAGGCGTATGACTAATGAAAGAACATTGGGAGGCATTGCCATGTCCAAGAGAGCCTTCCATAGACCAGTCCGAGCAACTAAGTTGAAAGCTGACTTAAAATATACAAAGGCAACATAAAGTTTGCCATTGCCAATTGTGACTGTTCTCCCGGTATAACAACAAAAAACAAAATTCTTGGTCTATGGTGGAAATTTTCCGATGAAATCCAGCTTGAAATGGGATAAGGATGTCATGATCAGAGGACATTCAGTCCTGAATTTCCCCCAGAACACATCAGCAAAAATCTGTAGGCCATCTATTAGGCTGATTGGCCTATAGTTGCTCACTGAGGATCTGGCTCCCTTTTTAGGTCTCGCCTACGCAGCGCGCATGCGCTGCTTAGGAAAAAAGACCTTTTGCAATCAATTCGGCTTTTCAGCCAAAAACGTGCACACGTTCCATTGCCTTCAATGGCAACGCGTGCACGTTTGGCGATTCACTTGCGGGAGCGAGCAGCTGGTGCCATATGGTAGCAATTATCGCTCCTGGCGCCGCTCGCTCCCGCAAGGGAAACGCTTTCACTTTTGCCGACACTGGCCGAAGTGGACTTCTGTGTCTGCTTGCTTTGCTCTGCTGCCCTACTATAAGCAGCGCTAACGTCTGTTGGTTTGACCCTCTTTAATTGTCCTTGAATAGAATCAGATGTCTCCCCCGTAAGGAACACCCTTTTCTTCTGCCTTGCAGTATTGTTTTCGTTCTTCCTCCTCAGCCCAGGGGACTGAGCAGAGGCTGCGGCTGCGGCGTGCGCTCCCCCGCCTGTAGGGCGCCCAACTTCATAAAGGGTGGGGGAGGATCTGGGGGCGCTGCTCCGCCCGACCCCGCAGCCACCAGCCCCTTCACACAAGGCACCCTCGCTCCCAGGAATCCCCAGCACCACCTCGGATGAATGGCTACAACATCCCCAGGTAAATGGCTCTCTCGACAGACTTCGAACCGGAAAATAGTCTGCTGCTTTGGGATTTAGGAACGAATACCGGGCAGTATGGACAAACACCATGTCTTTATCTGCCATACTGCACCCCTCTTGTGTATGGGACAGAAGCAAGGGTGTACACCGGTGCTCGTGTTTGTTTCTAGAGTTCACGCTCTTTTTTCTGTTTGGGGGATTGGCACCGCGAGCTGTGGAAGCAGGAGGCAGGTGTTTCCTTTAACGGCGCCACACTTCCTGGATGACTGCCCTTTAGATAACGGAAGTAGGGGCGTGTTGCTGATGCCCATCGCATTGCTGCCAGGTAACACAGTTTGCTGCTGCTTCCTCGTCTTAGGTAAATGCAGATCTGGTCCACGCCGGTGCTGGGTGACATTCCCCGGAGAGGTGACCGCTGCTGCGATACCCGGCTGGAACCTCTGATGTGGGTTGGTAAAAAGCCAAAAGTTGTTCTTTAATCCGATACAATGCAAAACATTGTTTAAAATAGAAACGACCATCTATTTTTTTTTATAGTGTACCATCGACTTTTTTATGTGCTCACCTATTTTAAAAGGTATTATCAGCACAACACCGTTTGTCCCAATTTTTTTTGTTTCTTTCTGAACAGTTCTTTTTACCCTGGTGCAATAATTTAAGCTGCTCGCGCTATGTATACTTGTAAAGTCTGTAGCGAGGGTTTGAAATTATGGTATAGTGAGAAAAGTGAATGCAACACGTGTGTAATGATTGCTTACTTTTTAGAACACTGCCGCAAAGTTGTGTGCTGCTTTTTTGTAATCGTAGGGTGTGATGTTCTTTATTTAGACCCCCCACTAATCAAATTATTACATGTGATTTGCATTTCCTGTCTAACTCCCGAGCGTGGCGCAGTAAGATTTAATTTGGTGTTCCCCAAGAGTCTGCGTGTTCCTGGAGACAATAGCCTCGCTGGTTTGTACGTCAAGCATGCTTTTCGCGATTTTGAGACTGGCAAGCCTCACGTGAAATGTGAAGAAGCAGGCAACGAGCGCTATATATATATTTTTTTACTCGCCTGTAAAGAGAAACAGCCCCCCCCTCCCCCCTTCCGCTCCTTGTTCAGGCTGCAGTGCTTGAGAGCGAGGCCTCCTGTGTGTCTCTTAGAGAAAGAGCCTAGACTCCAGGCCTGTCCTATGTGTGCAGCATATGATTGCTCCGATTTCATGCCAAGAATTAATGTCAAAATATTAACCTTTGATGTGAAATAGTGGGATACACTTCTAGTTGGTGAATTGCATAAATAAACCGGAACACTTGGGATCAATCCCTGCTTCCCACTCTTGACAAAATTGTGTGATCCTAGGCAAATATTTAATTTTAAGCAAGCTCCTTTTACTTCATTACCACAAATGAGAGCACATTTAAATGCATGAGCTCGGGATGTGCACTGCACAAAAACCTCTTGTAGTAGACGACGTAGTTTTCATAGGAAATAATGTTGCTCCATGTTTTAAAATAATCTAGGTCATGTGCAGGGTACACATGACCACTAACTTGCCTCTTAGTTTACGCGTGGCATTGTCATCAGGGTGGGAAAGTGGGGACAAGGATGTCCTGTTCAAAAACTATCATAGATAGGTGCCTCTCAATGCAATTATACAATATGATGAGCTCAGATGAAACATTTCAACATGTTAAAGTACACTTTTCTGAACTTTGAATAGATTTGTATTTTATTTTTACATGATGTTTGCTGCTTGGCTTAAATGTCAACAAACCTTTATCAAGAGAATGGGTGTAGAAGGGAAATGGGCACTTATATGACAGTCACAGCATTAATATTTCTTCCTCAAAATTATATGGCAGTGCTCTCAAAGCGGGAGCAGTACAACTAACACCCCCAATTGGAATCCTAGGATTGACCAACAGAACTTGACAATATGAGGCACATGCAATGTATGAGGATTCTTAGTACAAAAATTGTTTCAACGATGACAGGAGAGTATTCCCTGAACAGTTAGTGGTTTGCACACATCTGAGCGAGTCAGTCTGTTGAGAACTCGCTCAGATGTGTGCACACCACTAACTTTTCAGGGAATGCTCTCCCGCCTTTGCCTGTAACACAAAGTGGTCCCATGCCTGACTGACTACGGATCGCAGCAGCGTGATTTTTCATCGGGGAGATTCCCTTGCAACGCCTGGTGCTCTACTGGTATGCTACATGATCACAGACTCCTTTTCCGGGTCGGAAGTATAACCGGATTTGAGATTAGATGTGAAAGACTTATGCATTCAAATAGCCTTGATAAAGTCGTGGGGACATCCTCCCCGCCCCCCTCCCCGCCCCCCCAATACGACGAAACACTAGTTGGCTAACATTCTGAGAAGAGGTTAAGTCACCTGGAAATATATCCACAAACCAAGAAAAGACATCTTGCTTGTCGTTTAAACAAGATTCATGATACATTGCGTGTGCCTCATATTGTAAAGTACTTGTCAGTGGCTTGGTTTGTGTGTAGGCTTAGAGCCCTGCCAGACGCCTGGCTCAGCTCTCTTTGTTAATTTATTGGCTCTCCTACTAATAATAAATAAATATAAACCCACATATATATATAGTATTTATATCAACAGAGATAAGGCCTACTCAAGAAACAAAAAGCGATCAGCGACTTAGGATCCAATTTTGTTCTAAAAACCCTGCTATCGGCTTCTAGAAGGTTTTTAAAAGTACAGTTAGTATTCATGAGAACACACATTTCTGCACTCCCCAAGGAAGCAGAATTCTGATAAACATTTTGTCTTGGATACTGACTACTCCCACTTGTTGCTATGCACATTATTACGACGTGATCGTGCAGAAAGGTGCTTGTAACTAGAGTGGTGCGATTAAAGGACATCACCTTATTAAAAACAATTGAGTTTCACATAGATTGATGACACTACAATATACTGGCCATGTACTTACCCTCTGACATCAAACCACTTAGCAGAATGAGTCGCAGGATTTGACATATAACCCAATCCAAATTATACTATCAACTGTACAATTGGCTGAGTAACATTTCCCTATGTCGTTTCATCATATTATACACATACTCTACAAAGGGTTATCATTTTATTAAAAAAGATGGACTTGCACATGGATCAGTGACACCTCTTGTCATACACCTTTCCATATATTTTACCACCTGACGCCAAAAATGAGCAGAATGAGTCCTAGGATTTGACCTATATTTGACCTATTTGACCTATATAACCCAAGTCAAATTACAACTTTATTAATTTTATCATCGGGTGAGGGGTGACAGTTTTCCAAGCCATCTTACACATACACTTGGTACCAGTAACGACGTGGACCAACTAAAAGATAACGTCATCTTGGGTTGTGTGGGTACAATGACCAGTTGGTCGGCTAAGGTCTACACAGGTGGGGGTGCACACTGTTCTTTATTGCAAAGAGTGCTGAGGGGATAGTTGTATGTATAAATAAATATATATGTTTGTGGAAAGCGCATTCGCACAGGCCTAAAGATAGATTGGGAAACATTTATACATCTTTTACAAAGTTGACTCATAGTTTTAAACTTAAAATCCCAAACAAATCTATACAAAGCTTGTGAATGGTAATTGAATAAAGTGGCACAAAAAATGCACCTTAAAGCGCATTGTTTTGCCTGCAAAATCTCCTGGTCTATGCCACAGTAACCTGGAGGGTCTGGTCAAGAAACCCTAGGCCTCGCTCCTCCATGAGCATGTGACGTGCTTTTCCGTACTTTCATCGAGTGGGCTGGATGGATAACTTTTATTTATTTATGCAGTGTTTTTATTGCCCGCGCCAGGCCCTGGGTGCTGTAGAGAAGAATCGCATGCAGTGTACTGAAAAGATGCCCAGTTGAAAGTACTTTTAAGCACAAGCCTTTATAATTAGAAAAGATGTCTCATTTTCTACACAAGGGAGTCTCTTAAATTAAATAAAGTTTACCCTATTTATAACATGTCTCTACTACCTCTATACTACCCTCTTCTACATCTCTACTACCCTTCTTCTATCCCTCTACTACCCCTCTACTACCCCTCTTCTACCCATCTTCTACCCCTCTACCCCCTACCACTCTACTACCCCTCCTCTACCCCTCTACTATCCCTCTAACCCTCTTCTAGCCCTCTTCTACCCTTACACCCCTATACCCATCTACTACCCCTCTACCCCTTTACTACCCCTCTACCCCTTTACTACCCCTCTACCCCTTTACTACCCATCTACCGCTCTACTACCCCTCTAGCCCTGTACTAGCCCTCTACCCCTCTACTGTCCCTCTACCCCTCTACCGTTCTAACCCTCTTCTACCCCTCTACTACCCCTCTACCCTTCTACCCCTCTTCTACCCCTCTACTATCCCTCAACCCCTCTACCACTCGCCTACCCCTCTACTACATCTCTACTACTCTTCTACCCCTCTACTACCCCTCTTCTACCCCTCCACTACCCCTCTTCTACCCCTCTACTGTCCCTCTACCCTTCTAACCCTCTTCTACCCCTCTACTACCCCTCTACCCCTCTTCTACCCCTCTACTATCCCTCAACCCCTCTACCACTCGCCTACCCCTCTACTACATCTCTACTACTCTTCTACCCCTCTTCTACCCCTCTACTACCCCTCTTCTACCCATCTTCTACCCCTCTACTCCTTTACTACCACTCTACTACCCCTCCTCTATCTCTCTACTATACCTCTATCCCTCTTCTACTCTTCTACCCCTATACCCATCTACTACCCCTCTAATCGTTTACTACCCCTCTATTACACCTTTATCCCTGTACCACCCCTCTATCCCTCTACCCCTCTACTACCCCTATTCTACCCTCTACTTTACCTCTACCCCTCTACCCTTCTACCCCTCTTCTAGCCCTCTACTACCCCTCAACCCCTCTACTCTTCTACCACTCGCCTAACCCTCTACTACCCTTCTACACCTCTACTACCCCTCTTCTACCCATTTACTGCCCCTTTACCCCCCTACTACCCCTCTACTCCTCTACTACCCCTCTACCCTATATCCTTCTTCTACCCCTCTACTACCCCTCTACCCCATTTCTACTATTCGACCCCTCTACCCATCTACTACCCCTCTATCCCTCTACTACTCCAAATATCAACCACTATATAGGACTGTTCATACATAGTGTTTAAAAGTTGTAGCTTTTAAACTATTTACTGTTACTAGTCTGTATTAGTAATTTCTCACACAAAAAATGTATTTTTTAAGCACAAGCCTTGAAAATTAGAAAAGCTGTCAATTTATTCACAAAGAAGTCTAATAAATTAAATAAAGTTTAGCCTATTTATAACATGTCTCTACTACCCTCTTTTACATCTCTACTACCCTTCTTCTATCCCTCTACTACCCCTCTACTACCACTCTTCTACCCCTCTTCTACCCCTCTTCTACCCCACTTCTACCTATCTTCTACCCCTCTACTCCTTTACTACCCCTCTACCACTCTACTACCCCTCCTCTACCCCTCTACTATCCCTCTAACCCTCTTCTACCCCTCTTCTACACTTCTACCCCTATACCCATCTACTACCCCTCTACTACTCCTCTACCCCTGTACTAACCCTCTACCCCTCTACTACCCCTCTTCTACCCCTCTACCAACCCTCTACCCTTCTACCCTTTTCTACCCCTCTACTACCCCTCTACCCCAACCATATAATTACATAACACATAATAACAAAATAATAAATGCAACATACATCCCACATAATACCACTCACTGCAACAAAATTACTTCTAAATAAACACTTAAGGTCCCAAAAGCGAGACCTATTGGCTATGCCAATGCTTGTTATATATTGGTACAATAATAGCACCCTTCCAGGTATCAGGGATTGGGGCACTGCTACAATAGCTTTAGCGATTAAGAGGATGTAACTAGACCAGGCTTCCCGATCAGGTAGAAACAAGTCAGCCAGGACACCGTCCGCGCCAGGGACCCTGCCATGTGTGACAGCATACAGTGATTGGGCAACATCAGAGAGTGCAAACATTTGGGTAGAAGAGGGACTGTGCAGATGGATGGAACAGGATGCTGTTCCTGAGCTAAGCTAGTAGAATAAACAGAATACAATTGACTAAAATAGTCTGCCCATCCTGCAGGAACGATGTTTGTAGAGACGCCCAATGCATTCATAGCTGGACCACAGGCAACCAATGACCAGAATTTAGAACAATCCTTAGCAAAAGATTCATCCTTTAAGGCTCTCCACCTCTGGATGTCCCAATTTTGCTCAGCTATAAAGGTGGGCATCTTATAGACTTTCCTAAATATGGAAATTTGAGCCGTGTTCTTGGATTTGATTGTTTTAACCAGCAAAACATTTAATACGTAACATTCCTTGGTATACCAGAAATGTTTCCCTCTAGTTCTATTGCTTCCAGGTGTATTGGTGATAGAAAATTGCACTACTACTCTCTCAAAGAAGTCAATGTGAGATGATATCAGCTAATTGGCAATGATAAGGAGGCCTTCCTTTATACGTGTAAGAAAAGATTTGAGGTCAACATTCACTGCAGATAGTATCAGAATGAGCAGCCACCTGGTGCCATTTTAAGTGACGTTTGTCATTAGTCAAAATGATATCCCTTGGGTATGTGGCAGGGCCTATGTCTGAAAAGATCTTAGTACATAATGTTTGCATAGACCCAGACAGAGGATTGTGGTCACTTTCTGTTTTCTCAACTACCATCATATCAATGAC
Source organism: Calotriton arnoldi (assembly GCA_963921515.1). Taxonomy (NCBI): domain Eukaryota; kingdom Metazoa; phylum Chordata; class Amphibia; order Caudata; family Salamandridae; genus Calotriton; species Calotriton arnoldi. The sequence goes on from CAWUFW010009871.1 coordinate 669,877, forward strand.
AGTTGGTCACATCCACGAATCGGCTAGAAAGTAGTCTATTCTACTTGTATGATCAACTTTTTTGTACAAGTGACATCATTTTAGGTCAGATTTTGTCCTTTCATTAAGGGCTCTTAGCCCAAACCTAGCTGTTAAAGCTCTTAGTTGAAGAGCTACCTCTCACCACCTATTAATAGGCGGGACATCCAAAGGACGGACAGACCACACAGTGTCCTTGAATTTTAAATTGCAAATCTGAAAATGCCACTTTTAGAAAGTTGCAATTTCATTTCCTTAGCCATTTGATGCCTTCTGCCTGTCTTTGAAGCACATCTGGGTGACAGCTGGGCTTTTTGTATTCCCTTCAGACAGCCACACACAAGGAGAACTTAGGTGTGGCTGATGGGTCATCCACATCCTAATGGGCCATCCTGAGCAGGATGGGAGGGAGGAGCTGACAGTTACACCTGAGTAGGCTGTGTCCTGTCCCGACACAAAGGGTTGCATACCCTCTCTGTAGTGAGTCTGAATCCAGGGCAGGAAGGGATGGGACTCTATGCACTTTAAAGGCCTCTCTGTAGTCTCCCCCACTACAAAGGCACAACTGGGTATAAGTACTGGACCTCTGACACCATCAACTCAGTACACTTCTAGGCCTATGGATAATCTGCCAGGAAGAAGGACTGCTGTGTTGCTGAAAGGACTGTTACTCTGCTGGACTCCTGCTATGCTGTGCTGACCTCCTTGCCTGGAAATGAGAAGGACTGGACCTGGATCTCTAGAGCTCAGAACCAAAATGATGCTAAATGCTTGCTGGCTTGCCCCCTGTTAGAAGTCTCAGGGACATCACAGACTTTAATCCACTAGTCTACAGCACCTGTACTATGCCATCTGAGAGTTGTGCCCTGCCTAGTGGTGCCAATCCAGTCCTGGGGCCTTGGAAGTGGGTATAAAGTGCTGCAACTACTATAAACACATGCATCACCATCCTTATGTGACTTAGACCGGCGCATTGCCCTCAACGCTGATACATCACCACTTTTACAAGGACCAAAGACATTGCATCGCTGACTGCCCGGCGCATCGCTTGAGTTCCCGATGCATTCTCGACTTGCACTGCTCGAAGGCGACGCATCGCCTACATCTCGAGACATGATGATGACACATCTCCGACTTGGGTGGCTCGTAACTGACAAGTCGCTTACATCCGAAGAGATCAAAGACGATGCATCACCTCCTCTACCACACGGATCGGGTCTTCCCCAACCATGCAACAAGGTACTTTTCAGTGGGACAAGGTTGGTTCCTGTATATCCGACCTGTGCTCCATCGTGGGCGGCCTGAACTTTTGGATTTGACCCAGTCTACTCTGACCAGATTGCCCCGGTTCATTCAGTTAAAAAGTTTCCTCTCCTACTCAGATATTTGCTTGGAGCTCAGTCATCTTCAGTGGTGATTATTTTAAGTCTGTTTCCCGTGAAGTCTATACAAAGTTGCATAGATTGTAATGAAGGGTCTTGCTCAGTAGGAATATTATCCTGGTGGAAGCAAGGACATTCAGAATATGTTCAAGGACGTGGCTTCTCTATGCCTCTTCCTCTATGCCGGGATCAACAAAAAACTCACCAGAAGACTACAAACCATTCACAACTCAGCAGCCAGAATCACTCCCACACCGCACTCACATCACACTACACCTGAAGTAGAGAAGGGTAGGGCACGTTTTTTTTATACCAGGGTGAAGCATTGTGAGCTTCCCACTATTAGATAAAAAACAAAGGGGTATATTCACAAGAACGTGTGATAACTACTGCAAGAGTAGCGTAACGCAACTTTCAATATTGCAGCCCATCGTGGGAAAATAACCCTGTGTCAACGTGGAATTCACAAGAAGACGGTAGCATGCGATAGTCACCAGATAACGCGCCAAATGTCAGCGTGAAAATCAACGCCACGCCGAAAAAATGCAAAACGCGAACGAGAGAAATCATGCGATGAGGCCAATCGCGGTACAAAAAGTAGCGAAAAGCAGCCACAGGCCTGCAAATCCCATGCGTCTGGCGGGAAATTGCACCATAAAAACCACAGAAACAACACACCAGAAACAAGCCAAAGCACGTAGCAACATGGATGCACCCTGACCCAGCGCAGAGGCCAACACGAACCCCACAACCCCCACAGACCACCAGCAAGGAACAACAGGGTCGGGGAAGGCCAAGGAGAAAAGGGAGAGGAAGACGGGGTGCAGACCGCAGGAAAACAAGACCAGCGTCACGGAGCTGACAGAACACTACCAGCAACTGACCCACAAGCAGACCACCTGGAATGCAGTCGGAGGGCCGAGGAGGCCAATCCAGGAGGCCAAGAGGCGCCGGCAGGACGTGACAACCTAAACCAGGTACAAACCCGATGCCAACAGGAAGGCAGCAACGGCGACAGGAGGTGGCAGTCCTGCGCCACAGGAGGAGCTGGAGGAAACCCAGGCCACAGTCATCAGTGTGGAGACGGTGCAAGGAGGTGGGAGTACGGACACAGCTCGACAGGACCCGACACAACAACAACAGGGTGAGGATCCAACAGGGACTGGGGGGAGGGGGGTGATGGGCACAATGGCACACATGCACAACGAGGTGTAGCACACTGCACACCCACAATTACCCAGGGACATGTCCCCCATCCCCCTGGCACACTGCAGCACACACACATAGCAATCACAGCACATACCATGACAATGTGGCACAAAGTGCAACACCCACACTGCAGAACAGGGGACACAACTGGGTCCGCCCAGGCGCAGAAACAGAACACTCACATTGGACAGAGCAGGGAACTGTGAGATGCATATCTACGGCTACAACCCCACATCAGCCATGTAGGCCAAATGTACACTGTCCCAACTCAAATAGCCACCACCGTCCAAACAGTCACAATGTACATTGTCACACAGTCTGCATGTCGACAAGAACAAGGCGCCAACACAATGCCAACATGCACCTCCCCTTCACAATGCAGAGGGACAAACAACACCTCCAGCAGGTCAGAACAGACAACCCATCAGTGATGCCCGAGACGAACACCACACCTTCGACACCGACGCACTACAACAGCCCATGGACATCCCACACAACCCACCACCAGGACCAGGGCAGACAAGCTACTCAGTGGAGAACCCAGCCTCTGCAACAGACCACACAGCATGAAGCACCCGCAATCACGGCTGGCTCACAACACTTCACCGACCCACACATGGCACCCCAATGCCAGGTGTCAGAACGCCAAAAGGAGGTGGCCCAACAGGTGCGGGTGTTGCCCAACCCATGGAATGCGAACTAGAACACATACGTGGTTGTCCAATACCCTTCAGGGACCACCTACACCCCACAAAGGAGACCCACACTGCCATAGAGACACATGCAGATGCACATACCCAGTACAGAACCACGCCCAGGGGCACGCACATATCAGTCACACACCCACGTTGGCTCTGCGTACAACGGCACAGTCCACTCCCGTTACAAATTGAGTGGGTGGCGACAAAGCTACATGTCAAGGTTCTAGCCCACTGCCTGCGGTGACATGTCTGCGTCCGCTGTACACAGCACAATGTAATGTCGTAGGGCCCAGGGCCCCCATGCATACAACAAGACCACAGGGACACATGCACATATCATGTTGAACTGGCTACGGGCACGTGCGCCCGGCTCCTTTATTGGCAGGGCCACATGTACAGTGATGCCTGTGCTGGATGTGTGTGGGGTGAGTATAAGCCAGCCCGCACGGAGTGCTTGGTGCTGGCAACAACCTAAACAGTGGACACCAGTGTAATGGAAACAGAAAACACCAGCATAACAGAGTCAACTGCAGAGCAACATGGAGGGATCCGGAGTAAAGTAAGGACAGAGGTCACCCAATATTCAGTCAGGAGGTTCCGTGAGTTGCAGTGCACTGAGGTAGGGGCACTAGAGAAGAGCGCGCTCAGGTGAGGAAATTGCTAGGATTGTGTCCCTTCGGGTTAGTCCTGATGCAGATGCAGTGGGGTGTGTTACACCTGCATCAACTTCCTCATCAACGTCCCAGGTCTCCCACACTGACAGTTGCGTCCGCAGTCCACAGCGCAATACCCAGTAATAGATCCGGGTGTGTAGCTTGACTACCACCACCAGTCTGCATTCCTGCCTTGGGGCTGTTGCCTCCTGCCCTCCCATTGTCTGTGCCTTCTCCCATCCGCACACATGACACATCTTCCTCATCCTAGTCCCAGGTCTACCCCACTGCATGAGGTGACATTGCTGCGCAACCTCACAACAGCATAAAACTCAATCAGTAACGGACAATGGCTTGCGGTGCACTGAGTCACTGGCACCTGGAGTGCTGAGCAGGGTATCAGGCCGATGATGGCATCCACGACAGGTCTGAGCAACTCCGTAGGTCTGTCAGGACCACCGTTTCGACTCTGGCAGATGGCGGTTGGAGGTGGTCCTTGCGGTGGTGGCATGTGCCTTCTGCGGTGATGCGACGTCCGGGCCGGTCAAGACTCGATGCTATGTGTGGGCCCTGGTGGCCCGCAGTTGAGGCCGGAGGATGCGGACAGCGCAGGGCCACAGACACATGGTGTTGATGACCCCAAGACCATCTCTACAGAGGCCATTCAATGTCTCAGAAGAAGGGGTCCCAGGCCTGAGCAGCACAGAGTTAGTGGCCCCGGATGCACTGCGGCAGGCACAGGCACCCAGCCAAGGGACGGTGACTTGCGGTGCAGTCAGATGGGCCTTGCGACCTGAGCGGGTCCCCATCAATGTCCAAGGTGTATGTTGCGAGGGTTGCGGGGGACAGTGGAAGGTGTCCTCCAGGGCATGATGCGGAAGGTCTGATGTTATCTGGAAGCAGCAAATGGAGGAGTGGAAAGCGCAACCCTCGTTTTCACCAACAATTCTGTATCAGCTACATGAGGATGAAAACTAGCCCCTAGTCCATAGACTCAAACGCCACCAATGTACGACCAGTGAGTGTCCATGAATGTCGGAGAACACACTTAGTGGCAGAGGTGCTGAGAGGGAATGCAGTCTGCGATGATGCCGGTACACAGATGTGAACTCCAACATTGCCAAATCAAGACTCTGTGACCTACTGGACCACAGTGTAGGCCGGAGGCAGCGGTCAGCAGTGGCCCACAGCCACGTGTCGTTGGCTCGGGAGGCACAGAGTTAGTGACACAGTGGCAGTTGTCGGTAGTGTTCAATCACCTCCGTAACGATGATCCTGTTCCCTCCGGACTGCAATGCGTCATCCTCTTACGCCTCTCCGTGCGTGCAATGATATGTATTCTGCCTTTTGAATTACCGATGTTCAGTTCCAAATCTGTGATCCCACTCATGCGCAGCGTAGGCCCAGGGCAGTGGTCCGCGTAGGCCCACAGACACATGTGGTTGTGATGCCATGCACAGACTTGTTGGCACCACATCGAAGGGAGTATAGTGAATTGTTCTCTGCCTTAAATGATGTTCACTGCCATGGTGTAATCAAGACTCAGTTCCAAATGTGTGACCTACCTGACCGTGGTGTAGGCCTGAGGCAGCGGTCAGCACGGCCCATTCACCTAGTGTCGCCGGCATAGGTTGGATGGCCCCACCGGCCTGCGTTGTTCAGGTTCAGTGGCACCACGTGTAGCCGGCTGGCGTTGAACAGGGTTAGTGGCACCACGTGTAGCCGGCTGGCGTTGAAGAGGGTTAGTGGCACCACGTGTAGCCAGCTGGCGTTGTACAGGGTTAGTGGCACCACGTGTAGCCGGCTGGCGTTGAACAGGGTTAGTGGCACCACGTGTAGCCGGCTGGCATTGTACAGGGTTAGTGGCACCACGTGTCGCAAGATGCCCATACGGAACTATGCCTCACTGATCGGAGGGGGTCTGGTGCTGTGGCCGCTGGCCGGGATTTGGGGTCACTGCCATTCATGACTCAGGACACAGTTTCACATGTAGGACCTACTGGTCCGAAGAGTAGGCCGAAGGCAGCAGTGGAGTACGTCAACGAAAAGGGAATAAAGTGGGCCTGTGTCGTGGAGGCCGTGATGGTCTGAAATGGCTGCCAAGGTCGCGGGACTCATGCTTGGAGCTCGCGCCGGCACGTGGTGGGCCCTCCTTGACACACGCCGGTGTCGGCAGGTGATCAGTGTGGCCTGGCTGCGCAGGGGCGGGCCTGACGGGTTCGTGGTCCAGCGTGCAGGGGTCCGGCAGGCGCACAGCATCGCAGGCAACTACGCTCACGAGGACGGCATCGGCCTCGTGGCGGGGTGGGAGGTGCCGCCCTGGCAGAGACGTGGGGCTTTCCGGGAGAGGACCATGCCCAGGTCTACGTGCTTTTTATTCACACCCCTACGCTGGCGTGGCCTACGCCGGGCCATCCCACTCCGGTGACGCTTAGGGGGTGGCGTCACAGGCAACATTTCCGTGAGTTCCCCCACTGGCTGGGGTGGTATGGTTGCGTCCACTGCACTCCATACGCCAGAGGTGTATGTCGCCATGGATATGGGTGTGTTCTGCATACTGCGGTCTGTCCAGCACATCTCTGCCACTCTTGGCATTGTGTGCTTTCCCGATCACAGCTTTACTGCATCCTTCACACATGCCTGGTTGCCACCTCTCCCCACATTCGGCTATTATGTGGCTGAGGTGCCATGCCGTTGATGGCTCATGTTCAGGGCTTGCCCAGGTTACCATTGTAAGTTGTTCTGTCGTGTCTGGTGGGTGGTCATGTTGTTGTGCATGTTGGTTGTGATTTTGTGGCGGGTGCATTGCCAGAATTGTGAGTTGCATGGTTGTGGAGTTGAGGTGTGTGGGGTTTTCATTTCAGACTTGCCAAGGGGGTGTGCATTTCCCTTTTTGCCATCCTGGGAACGCTTGTTGATGATGGGCTGTCGGAGGATGAAGGTATCATACACACTGGCTGTGTATTTGACGGCGACATTGTTGGGGGTTCTACGGTGTTCTGTTGTTGCCTGCACATTGATGTGAGATGTGTGCTTCCTGTTGAGGTGATTGTGTGCTGTGTCACCAGGGGGCACATGTAGTACATGTATGCTGTGGATTGCCCCCAACACGTGCGTGCATCCTGCTATGGCGTATGGTCCTTGCTTGGTCTCCAGCAGATCCTGCGCATTGTGTTGTATGTATGGGGACTGAGGTACCAGGGTGATGGTGATGTCCAGGACAGGTGTGGGGGACTTTGATGTGGCTGGCTGTGTGACTCCTCCGACTCTGGCGGGTGTTGTTTGGGGGGCACCAGGGGCCAACAGGTGCAGCCAAGCTGTCTGCTTTGTGTGGGGTGGGATGTTAGTTGTCCGCTGTGTTGGTGCCGTAGGCCTGTTAGGCGATGATGGTCAGGATGCGTAGGATGGTTGTCCCTTTCAGCCTGTAGTGGACGGTGACATTGTCAGATGTTGGGTCTGTGCGGCTGGTAGGTTTCCTGGGGTTCCACTGTCTTTGTCTGCGCTGCATCTGTGGTGGTTTGGGGGGGTGTTCCGGGTGTGGGTTGGGGTCCTGGGGTGGTGGAGGTGGGTGTTGTGGCCCTCTTGGGTGTCCGGGCCGCATGATGGGTGGCTCCATGGCATCTGTTGCACTTCAGATGTGGCCCTGGGCTGTGCTCCCTTTTGTGGTGCTGGCTGCTGTCCAACTTTACACCAGGTCAGAGCAGGTGTAAATTTCCTGGTGCTAACGCGCCTTATCGCCTGTTTTGTGTTTTTATCGCCGATGTGGCTGGTCGTTGTGAATGTTGAGGTGTGCTGTTGTCTCGTCTTTTGGCACGGGAACGCCTACTCTGCATCTCATTAGCGATATTTGCGGGGGTCCTCTGTGGCGATGTTTTTTGCGGCTGCTATCGAGGGTAAACTGGTGCTGTGGGCTGTTAACACTGGCTTGTGAATGGGGAGGTAAATTTATCACGACTTTGGCTGCGATAAAGTGCCGTTAATTCGGCGATAGCTCCTTGTGAATATGCCCCAAAGTTTTCTCCTTACCTCTTGAATTCTGAGAGAAGTTGATGACCTGGCTTTTTGAGTAGTTCCACTTGGCCCTAGTTTTGGCTAGACTCACACCTACTCAGCGCCAGGATATCACCCTGTGTGTTGGTGCACTCTACAAATTGGCATAACATAACGTCCTCTGTTGGGTGTTCTGTTGTTGTTTCTGAGAATTGTGACCTACTCTACAGGTGATAGTCTCTAACTGAGACTTAATAAAGTTCCATGACCTGAAATCAAACATTCAGGGTATTTTGGTGAAGAGGTCTCACCATGGCCCTAATTATCAGTTGGACGGTACTAGGGCACTGTTAGTGCACAGTAAATTTGCATACAAATTTACTGGTATCATTCTCTTAAATTGCCCTAGTACCATGCATTTATGAGAAAAAATCCATGGAATGAGGAATCACCATAAATCTACACAGAAGTGCCATTCCATGGGGTTTATCTGCATACATTTACCCCTGCTTTGAGCAGGTGGTAAATGCATGTGGTGGCAGGTGTGTGGTTGGCATGTGTGTGGGGTGGGGAGTGAGTTCAGGAGGCAGGTGAAGGAAGGGCAAGTCTTTTTCTAACAGAGTGAAGCATGACACCAACTTAGGCAGCTTTAGGGCATCATACAATTGATCCCAGAACAAGGCCTCTAAACAGTGGTGCAGACTCTCGATCTCTACAGACTAGATTATGGAATTGCCCTTCTCTCATGCATTCCCAAAGTTCACCTAGGCCCACTGAGAGCAACACCACAAGCAGCAGTGTGCTTCATTTTGGGAATCAAGAAATATGACCACATTTCCCCTGTCCTCCTCTTCACCCTCCTATCTAAAAGAGGAATGGAAAATCAGGCGAGAACGATATATGAGTCAGTCATTCTCTGGTAGTCCCACATGAATCTGGAACTCTCTGCCTCTCTCCCTCCATCTAAGTACCTGCCTTGTCACCTTCAAAAAGGACATCAAGCTCCTCCTTTTTGACAGACATCTTGGCTAATCACCCTCGACTATACTCACGTACTCTCTCCACCAGGATCGGAACTATGTTTGTTATGTGACCCCACCGCCTAAATCGATGCTTTAACTGTGTACAACCTTTTACCATCTGCTGCAGTTGTCTCATGTGGTAACTGCACACTTCCTAGTTTAATTACTGTAACAGGAACTCACTGTAACCACTGTTGTAAAGAGCTCTGATTCCTTCAGACCATGTGCGTGTTATATAAAATTGCAAAAATAAAATTACAAAAATAAATTAAAAAGAATTGTGTGCTTTCCACTAATAGATTAAAAAAACAAAGTCTCCTGTGTTTTTTTTTTCAACTGGAAAAAATGGGTTTACGTCACCCCACCCCGTAAAACCAAGTTAGGAAAAACCAAACAAATTATAATCAGATGGTGCGCAATTATTACTGAAAGTCGTGTTTCATCATGTTAATCATTACTTTTGTTCTACCTAGCTTGTAGTTAGTGTCCATGTTGAAAAAGTAAATAGTATCAGTGTACAATCTGTTCACTGTAAGAGCTAATTTGGAATACTTTGTCCATGCACATAAACATGATCTAATGATTAGTCTTTTAGTGAGCTTGCTGCCATAGCGCAGATTGAAGCAATGGAAGAAATTATAAACAGTGCTGTTTGAAATTGGGTTGTTGGTTGACTAGGGTATGAGCCCAAGGCAGGCAGCAACCACAATCATAGTCAATCAATCAACTCGGATTTGTAGAGCACGACTAATCACCCGTGAGGGTATCTAGGTGCTGGGTTCTTGCTAGGATCAGTCAAAGAGCCAGGTCTTGAGTCCTTTTCTGAATTCAGGGAGAGAGGATGATGTTCGGAGGCCCAGGGGGAGGTCATTCCAGGACTTGGCAATGAGTTAGGAGAAGGAGTGTCCTCCACTGTTGCTTCGGTGGATGCGGGGAATGTGAGAAAGGATGAGGGAGGTAGAGCGCAGCTGTCTGGATGGTTGGTGGAAGTTCAGGCGATGGTTGATGTATGCTGGTCCTTAGTCATGGAGGGCCTTGTAGGTGTGTGTCAACATCTTGAATTGTCATCTTTTCTAGATGGGGCACCTGTGGAGGTTCCTGAGCTGGTGGAGTGATGTGGGTCCGTTTTGGGAGGTTGAGGATGATTCTGGCTGCTGAGTTCTGTATCGTCTAGAGTCTCTTCAGGATTTGGGTGGTGAGTCTTGCGTAGAAGGGCGTTGCTGTAGCCCAGCCGGCCAGTGACTAGGGCTTGAGTGACAGCTTTCCTGGTGTTGACAAGGAGCCGTTTGAAGATCTTTTGGAGCATGTGGAGGGTCTGGAAGCACGCGGAGAAGACTATGTTAAATGGGTGTTTAATGGTGAGTTTGCTGTCCAGGATGATGCTGAGGATGTGGGCGTAGTCTGTCGGTGTGGGTTCGAGTTCAGAGGGCTACCAGGCGTCGTATCATGGGGAAGTGTTGTTCCCAAAAATCAACACTTCCGTCTTGTCCATGTTGATCTCCTGCCATTTGGTCTTCATCCAGTCGGCTACGCTTGTCATGCAGTTGTGGAAGTTGGTCTTGGCAATGGCGGGGGTCTTTTGAGAACGAGAGAATGAGCTGGGTGTCATCTGCATAGGATATGATGTTGATGCAGTGTGTTCTGACGATGTCGGCCAGGCGTGTCATGTACATGCTGAACAGGGTGGGGCTAAGGAATGAGCCTTGAGGGATGTCGGAGATGATGCTCTTGGGTTACGATGTGAAGGGAGGTAGGCAGATTGTTTGTGTTTATCCTGTGAGGAAGGATGCAATCCATTTGTGGGCATCTCCCTGGATCCATATGTGGCAAAGTCTTTTGTTGAGGGTGTGGTGGGATACAGTGTCGAACGCTTCTGAGTGGTCGAGGAGGATCAGGGCCGCTGTCAAGGAGGGACCTGATGTCGGGCAAGAAGCAGGCAAACCCTAAAATAACCTGTGCTTACCCTCTAGTAGCTTGGCACAGAGCAGTCAGCCTAACAAAGAAGCATGTATAAAATATTTTTGCAACACTTCAAATAGTAAAAGCATTGCACAAAATGATTCCACTCCAGGTTAGAAAAATAGAGCTTAATTTAATAAATAAACAAGACAAAAATCCAACTGAAAAACTTGAGAAATGAATTTTTAAAGAATAAGCTATTAAATATATTGCTTAGAAGCAATAAGCACTTATTTGGGATATCTGGTCTCACCGGACTGGGACAAAGTCAAAAGTTCAGGCTGACAGCAATGGAGCACAGGCCAGATACAGGGACCCAGTTAGGCCATTTAAACAAAAGTACCTTTATCTTGGCTGTATCGACATACAAGAAGATGCAGGGGGCAGCTGAAGCGATGCATCAGAGTCAATCCTAGCAATGGTGGTGATGCGCTGGGCCTGGTCCAAACAACAGCTGCGATGCGAAGGCTCTGATGAGCAGAGGGGCTGTGATGCAGAGTTCTTAGTGTCGTCATCGAGGCTGTCATCAGCGGAGATGCGAAGACCTCGGGTACAGTGTCGAGAAGTGCTGGTTCTGAAAGGGATGAGTCGGGTTGATTCACCCAGCAGCAGTTCAGGTTAAGCAACAGGGGCGATGCGCTGGTTCCGATCCATGACACAGTGCCGATCCATCGGTTCCGGAGAGGATGCGTGGGTTTCGTTAAAGCAAGCACCTTAGGCCTCACTTTCAAGGGTCCAAGACTGGAGTGGCACCACTTGGCAGGGCAGACCCACAAATTTCAGAGTCCAGGTGCAGCAGCACAAGAGTTGGAAGTCTTTTTTGCCCCCGAGACTTCAGATCAGAAGGCAAGCCAGCAAGCATTTGGAGTCACTCTGGGCTCAAGTGATGCAGGTCCTGTCCTTCTCACCAAGACAAGGGAACAACAGGTTGCAGGGCAACACAGCAATGCAGGACTCCAGAAAAGCAGCAGTTCTGCAAAATGGCAGTCCTCCAGCAGCACATCGGTCCTCATTCCTGGTCTTCACAGGTCCAAAGTGTACTGAAGTAGTGATGTCAGAGGTCCGAAACTTAAATCCAGTTTGGCCTATGAAGTGGGTGAGACTTCAAAAACAGTCTTTGAAGTACACAAAGGTACTCCCTTCCTGCCCTGGCTCCAGACTCACTTACTGCAGCCCTTTGTGTGGGGACAGGATACAGACTATTCAGGTGTTAGTGTGAGGCTGTGCCCAGCTCCTCCCTCCATTCCTCCCAAGATGGCCCATCAAGTCACACCCACGCTCTGATTGTGTGTGGCAATTTAGGGGGAATACACAAAGCCCACTCATCACTCTTCCCAGATGTGTATCAGAGGCAGGCTCTATATGGCTAAAGTAAGAAAATGCAAACTTTCTAAAAGTGCAAAAGAAACAGTTGATGGACGGAATGCTGACAATGCAAACATTCACTCCCAGTCACAAGGATCTGGGTTAAATCCATCATTATTTTGCTCACCACACCACCCCAGTTTGGACCCAGCCATATGCAAATCAGTCTTGACCCTGCTCCTTGTGGAACAGTCCAGCCCGAACTGCCAAGCCAGGTCCTCCCTGGACTGGAAACAAGCATCCTGGGACCGGTTTCAAGGCATCACCCTTCATCAGCCAGGCTAGCTTGAATCCAGTGGTGTGGTGAGCACGGGAACCACGTCTGGGCATACCCTTCCCACTTAGCGTGACATATGCAAAAGAAACAGTTGATGGACGGAATGCTGACAATGCAAACATTCACCCCCAGTCACAAGGATCTGGGTTAAATCCATCATTCTGTGGCCCAGTTTGGACCCAGCCATATGCAAATCAGTCTTGACCCTGCTCCTTGTGGGAACAGTCCAGCCTGAACTGCCAAGCCAGGTCCTCCCTGGACCGAAAACAAGCATCCTGGGACTGGTTTCAGGGCATCACCCTTCATCAGCCAGGCTAGCTTGAATCCAGTGGTGTGGTGAGCACGGGACCCACGTCTGGGCATACCCTTCCCACTTAGCGTGACATATGCAAAAGAAACAGTTGATGGACGGAATGCTGACAATGCAAACATTCACCCCCAGTCACAAGGATCTGGGTTAAATCCATCATTCTTTGGCTCACCACACCACCCCAGTTTGGACCCAGCCATATGCAAATCAGTCTTGACCCTGCTCCTTGTGAGAACAGTGCAGCCCGAACTGCCAAGCCAGGTCCTCCCTGGACCGGAAACAAACATCCTGGGACCGGTTTCAGGGCATCACCCTTCGTCAGCCAGGCTAGCTTGAATCCAGTGGTGTGGTGAGCACGGGACCCACGTCTGGGCATACCTTTCCGACTTAGGGCAACATATGCAAAAGAAACAGTTGATGGATGGTATGCTGACAATGCAAACATTTTCAGCCCCAGTCACAAGCATCTGGGTTAAATCCATCATTCTTTTGCTCACCACACCACCCCAGTTTGGACCCATCCATATGCAAATCAGTCTTGACCCTGCTCCTTGTGAGAACAGTCCAGGCCGAACTGCCAAGCCAGGTCCTCCCTGGACTGTAAACAAGCATCCTGGGACCGGTTTCAGGGCATCACCCTTTATCAGCCAGGCTAGCTGGAATCCAGTGGTGTGGTGAGCACGGGACCCACGTCTGGGCATACCCTTCCCACTTTAGGCGACATATGTAAAAGAAACAGTTGATGGACGGAATGCTGACAATGCAAACATTCACCCCCTAGTCACAAGGATCTGGGTTAAATCCATCTTTCTTTTGCTCACCACACCACCCCAGTTTGGACCCAGCCATATGCAAATCAGTCTTGACCCTGCTCCTTGTGGGAACAGTCCAGCCCGAACTGCCAAGCCAGGTCCTCCCTGGACCGGAAACAAGCATCCTGGGACCGGTTTCAGGGCATCACCCTTCATCAGCCAGGCTAGCTTGAATCCTGTGGTGTGGTGAGCACGGGACCCACGTCTGGGCATACCCTTCCCACTTAGGGCGACATATGCAAAAGAAACAGTTGATGGACGGAATGCTGACAATGCAAACATTCACCCCCAGTCACAAGGATCTGGGTTAAATCCATCATTCTTTTGCTCACCACACCACCCCAGTTTGGACCCAGCCATATGCAAATCAAGCCAGGCTAGCTTGAATCCAGTGGTGTGGTGAGCACGGGACCCACGTATGGGCATACCTGAAGGCTCCAGGTGCGTGGGGGCCTGCTACAGGCCCCCAAATTCTGATTCTGAATGCCGATTTGAGTCGGATGGCACGATTCAGAAAGGCTGTCCGAATCCAGGATCGTAATCAGTCGTTCAGAAACGCGGCTCATAGAGACGTACAAGTCTGCTCCGTATGGCTCGGTCATTCCGGATGTCGTCGAGTTCGGATTAGGATATTCCTAACGCTTAACTTGCATCATAATCGGTCAGTCGGAAACCTTTCTGTTTCGGTCCGAAAGACACATTCCCGATCCGATTCGGACGGAGCAAATGCCGTTAGGAGGCCTTCCAAACCGCATTGTAATCGGCCCCTTACTCGTGACTTGTTTATGAGGCAAATTTCTCCAAGCACACAGAAATGCAGGCTGAGGTCGCGGTTTCAGAAGTCTTTTATTCCAATATCCTTGTTGATGCCCATGTGCCAACACGTGTTTCGTCTACAACTGTTTGAGTCACAGCAGACTTCATCAGGGAATTGCATCTAAAATATACGCGTATCACAAAATCACAAAATCAGGAGGAGTTATCTCCTATCAAACTAAAGTAACCGTCACCCAGGTTATGTGACCTTGAAACCCCACCAAAGAGTGATCTCGGTGGTGAAGAAACAATCCATGCTTCTTGAATGTTTAAGTTAATTATGCAATAGTCTCAATTTCAAATGTGTTTAGGTCCAGTTAACCTAATCCCAGTACCGTGCACGATTCGAGCATGCAAGTAAAGCGCATGCAGTGTCATCTAATTTTAATGAACCATTGTCAGTGGGAGAGTGAAGGGCTCATACTCACTAAGTCTGTCAAGATCGATTAACATTACATCCAGGTACGGGTTGACAATCTTAAAGTAAACAATCTTCAAAATTATTGTGTATTACAAGGTGTACTACCCAAAAAAATCTAGCATACGTAATATACAGCATAGTCTGATGGCCGGCTCTTTACCTTATGTCCAGTATCAAATATCTTAAATCCAAGGTATGGGATATCTACAAATCAAAAGGAAAAGGAGTGGTCCTATCAACAATCTTGAGACAGCCTATAGTCAATGTAGGCTTCCGAGATTGGACCAATTTACTACTACAAGATGGCCGCTAAAATCCGTGTTACGTGAGCTCACCCTCAATATGAGGAACGTCGTCTCTTTTTACACTATTTAAGCCGGCCAAAATGGTGGCCACTCTCCACGCTAAATTTGGCCTCGCGTACTCAGTGGACCAACTGCTCTTTTTCGACACGCTTGCGGGAGAAATAGTAAGTCGAAGTGATATTTTAGTAATTTGATCATTGGTTGTGCTATGTGGGGTCAAAAGGGTGGTCGGGTGATTATCTATCACTCGTTCCTGAGTTGTACTTAAGATTATTAGGAACTATATACCGGTTCCCTTATATATTGCAGATATGATGTTTCACGCATGCCGGTCAAATTTCGGACATGCTAGTATTAACGATTTACTTATTAAAATAACAATGCAGATCTAGATTATGGGGCTTGATCGAATAACTAAACGTTTGAGCCAATGCTTAAGATACTGTTCAACATACTTTACAACTAAGCTGGTAGGTTGCGTTACCAGGAAACGGCAGCATGAAATGTGGAGATGCAGGCCTAAATTGACTATAGGCTGTCTCATGATTATGACTCAAACAGTTGTAGACGAAACACGTGTTGGCACATGGGCATCAACAAAGATATTGGAATAAAAGACTTCTGAAACCGCGACCTCAGCCTGCATTTCTGTGAGCTTGGAGAAAATTGCCTCATAAGTTCTGGACTCTGTCCTCATTGAGAGGGATGACTGGCTTCCTCTCCTCCTGAAGCACCAGATGGGCTATTTTCTTAATTGGACAACTTAATTTCATATTTTCAAAATGAAGGGGAGAGTGCGCCTTGTATACCTAGCCAGTTTTTTCGCTTGTCTCTTGACTTGTTTAGTTACATGTTAGATGTTCCTAAAACTAGTGTAAAATCATTTGAAAGCATTTAATAATATCCATTAACTGAACTATTTTCTATGTGTTCCAAATATTTTCATTAAATGTCAGTGACCGTTCTTCTGGTTCTCTCTTTGTTTCAACATTACACATCTTCATTCTCCCATCGGTTCACATTTACTAATTTGTTTTCCATTAATGTGATACACAATACGTATTAACATTAGGCACGCTTCATTTACATGTTCCAGGCATTGTGAGGCATATATTTTCCTCAAGAGTAAGACACATGAAAAGCCTGAAAAAGAATTTGAGATTCGACCCTAAGTGCTATGCAACTTTAGACTCAAGTTGGTTCGCTTTGTCAAATACATTTTTTGTACCCTGGGTCAACAACATCCCCACTAAGGATGGTAAATTAATGTGGCCATAAAAATATGACCTTGATTATAGTTCATTTTGTTTCAAATTACTGATTCTTATGTTTAGAATAAATGTGTGCTTTTTCAGGTTTCGTGGCACCCACCATAATATTTACAGAGCAAATTCAAATCTTGGCTTAAAGGATATGAAACGATAAACAGAGAAAAGTTACCTGCTCCAAAATTCATTAATGCGTCTTTCTTCAGAAACTTTCCTTCGGGGTCAAGAAAATGCTGAGGGTTAAATTCATCAGGCTTCTCAAAGTGAGCCTTGTCACTAAGCACAGATTCAAGCAGTGGGATTACATGAATTCCCTGGAGATATTTTGAAAAAAATACAAAGCATAATCAGCTAGGATTCCCTTTGACCTAACCAATTCATGGTTTCTCCTATTTTACAACTTTAAGCTGAGCTACGCCTAATGTAACCACATATGAAACACTCCGCATTTAGTTTTTTTATCGTTTCACCAAAGGATGTGAAAACAAGTTCTTAAAGGATTATACAAAAAAGGAAATGGAAGATCAAACATGGTATTATTATACTTGGCCTCCTATGGTACCCATTATATGAAGCAATGGGATGGGGCTTGCACCGTGCAAATTGCTGGTGAAAATTCAAGTACAAGCTGCACTTGAGCAGATGGACCTTGGTCTCGAATTGAGGCTTAACATCAACTCATCAACAGTACATTAATGACAGTGACGCACATTAGGCTCCACAGTAATGACAGTGAGGAATAGATTTTCAAACCATGATGGATTATTAGCAGATTAGCAAAGTTATACATTCAAATTAGTCATAAATCAATGATCATAATGAAAATTATCAGTCAGAGTACTCCAAATCGATTCAAAATGCTGTATATAAAGGCATATTATGTAAAGCTGTCATAAGAAAATTTAATAACTTTAAGTTTCCCTTAAAGGAAAATCTCCTAATGCTAAACTAAGAAGTCAAGTGATTTGGGGAAATTGAGTAGAAGGTGTCAGCAAGTAAAGCCCCAAAAGTCCAAACCAAATAAGGGTTTAGTGAATCAAAGAAAGAGTAGATTTGTGATGGAGTCATAGGGCCAAATTTAAACATTGGCAGGTGGCTTGCTTCTCTGTCATGGAGATGGAGTAAATTACTCCGTTACCCTGACCAAGGTGCTACCCACTAAATTTAGAAATTACCACCAAGATGATGGTCATTTCTGAAGCATTGGCTGGAACAACTATCATTGCGGTTCCTGTCAATGCTGTTTACAATTTGGTGCAGGTCTCCGTCAAATTGACAGAGCACTGCACCAAACTGTTTTCCTTTTTTCTTTCCAAAAGAAAATCCCATGGCAGGATTTTCTTTCTGAAAATAAAACTGAAAATGCTCCCCTCACCATGAAAGTCCACTCTCATGGCGAGGAGTGCATTTAGCAGTTTTCACTTACCTTACCATCAGTGCTTTACTGGCAGAGACGGGCAGTGAAAACTGACCTCTAATTCAGCTAAATTAGGTATGTAGAATTAGAAGACTCCTCTGACGGCCCTTATTCATCGAAGCTGTCGGACGAGTTTATTCACAGCAGAGATGTAGTAGAATGAAAAATTTCCTAGCTATCGTACAGGAAAGTTTCAATTCTATTAAGGACGCGGAGGCGAGGATTAGGCTTTCAACTTTCTCCATTTATTAACTCCAGCAGCTTTACAAAAGTCCAAATTAACTATAAAAACTACATTTCCCATGATGCATAGGGAAAATGAAAGTCAAAAGAGTCCAACGGAGGCAGCCAATCAGGAGCAAGGATATCCCACAACTTCCCTCGAGGTCGCTCTATCCTCCTCTTTCTTCCTGCGACCACATCAAGTCAGTCTTCGGTTATTTCTGTTTGCCAGTGTCCGCTCCTAAGACAAACAAGGTTAGATGTAAATCTGAGGAATGAGGAACAGTCCAATTATCCTCAAACAACAGTGACAACCTTAGTGCAAATAATGACAAAGTACCATCAGAATCATTATCGACCAAAACTAAATGCAAAGGTTTACTCACCATATGTACGTACGTGTTCTGTGAGGGTTCTACTGAAAGGGTGGGCTAATCCTCGCCTCCGCGTCCTTAATAGAATTGAAACTTTCCTGTACGATAGCTAGGAAATTTTTCATTCTATGGCAGGACCGGAGGCTTCAGATTAGGCTAGTTTAAAGCTTATCCACCACCAAAGATCCCAGTGATACCACTGGTTTAAAATAAAACCTCTTGAAGGTGGAGTCCGATGACCAATCTGCGGCATTAAGGATATCCTCCAGCCGCGCCCCCAATGAAAAAGCCTTTGATGCTATTGCACCCCGAACAGAATGAGCCCCAAAATGGGAAGTATCAATACCTGCCTCCTGCATTGCCCAGCGAACCCATCTCGCAATCGTAGGGGACGAGACCGCCCGTGTGGTTTGGTGAGGGCTATAAACAATTGTCTGACGCCCTGTGGGCGAATGTCGACTGTTGCCACTTCGTAGGCCTTGAGTGCTCTGACCACACATAACTTAGGGACATCAGGAAAAGCAGGATAAGACACAGATTTTGTAATTGCATTTGGTTCTTCTAGATATATTAAAAGTAACTCCTTCTGGGGTGAAAACTCGGCCTGTAAGGTCCAGGGCCCTCACATCAGAAACTCTGCGACAGGATATCAAACACAAAAGCATTGCTAGCTTTGCTGACAATTGTTTCCTGGACAAGTACTTATTGGATGGCCATGAACGGAATAAGTTTAAAACCTTGTTAACATCCCAAAGAACAGAATAACGAGGTTCTGGGGGGACAGATAACCTGATACCTCTCAATAGTTTGCAAACCAGAGGATGCTCGCCAATCGGGCGACTATCAACCGGAAGGTGACCTGCTGAGATTGCTGAACGAAATGTATTGATCGACGTATAGGCCAGACCCTATTTTGCCAAAGAGGCTAAGAAATTAAGGACGTAGACAAAATCTGCCCCCATCGGATCCACTTGTTGTCTAAGACACCAACTCCCCCAACGCGACCAAGTGGAACGCTATCTGTTGTTGGTGCTCTCTGCCCAAGACTTTGAGAGTAACGCGGCAGCGTCTGCAGAAAAGCCTGGCACTTTCCAGCGTTGCCTGTAACCCGCCAGGCCATCAACTGGAGACCGCCCGTGACAAGGAGGTGATGGGAATTCCCCTGAGGATCTTTGAGGAGACCTTGACCGGGGGGTAGATGGATTGGAAAATCCCAGGAAAGTTCCATCAGAACTGGAAACCAGGCTTGTGACCTCCAGATCGGGGTGATCACCACCAGATCTGCCTGTTGTCTCCTCACCTGGTAGGATACCGTCATTATCATTGCGAAGGGGGGAAACGCATAGCCCTGCTCCGCACTCCAATCCTGGAGGAATGCATCCACCGCTAATGCTTCCGGATCCGGACGCCAACTGTAGTACCGTTCCAGTTGGGCATCCAGTTGGGAGGCAAATAGGTCTACTGAAAAAGACCCCCAGCGAGATTGGATTTCCCGGAATACTCTGGGGTGAAGTTTCCACAGGATGGTGTCCATCCAGTGACGGGAGCACCAGTCTGCCACCTTGTTCGATGAACCCGGAAAATGTTCCGCCGACAGAGATATCTGATTGGACAGACAATATTCCCAGAGGTCCTAAGCCAGATTCGACAAAGCGGTGGACCGTGTCCCACCTAAATGGTTGATGTAGCGGATTGCTGCTACATTGTCCATCTTGAGTAAGACGCAACATTGGACCTTGCTCTTGGTCCAGCATTTCACAGCGAAGGAGCCTGCCATCAACTCCAGACAAATGATGTGAAGATCCTGTTCGGCAGAGGACCATTTTCCGCCGGTAGAGACTTCTCCGCAGCGGGCACCCCAACCTGAACCACTTGCGTCCAACTCTATCACCAGATCGGGCTGGGATCCGAAGATGGCTCGGCCATTCCAAGCTTCCATGTGGTCTATCCACCACCGTAACTCTGTTCTGGCCTCCTCCGAGAGGGGCTTGAATTGGAAGTAGGTAAGACCTTTGCGCAGATGATAGCCTTTGAGGCGTTGAAGGGCCCTGTAAGGAAGGGGGCACGGAAATATGGCCTGTATTGACGAAGATAGAAGGCCCACCACTCTGGCTAGGTGGCATAAGGATATTGTGGGTCTTGCTAGCGTACGCTTTAACTCGTGTCTGATCTTGGATAATTTGCGAGACGGAAGGGATAAAGTCGCGTCGACTGAATTTATCATGAAACCCAGGAATTGCATCTTCTGAGAAGGAATAAGGTCTGATTTTGATTCGTTGATCACAAACCCCAGGGATTCTAGAAGGGTTACTGCCTGTTGCAGTTGGACGAGCAAGCGTTGGGGACATAGGCTCATAATGAGAATGTCGTCCAGATAGATTATCAGTCGTATCCCCTCCGCTCTGAGGCGCTCCGCCACTGGCTTCATCACCTTGGTGAAGCACCACAGAGCGGAGGAGAGACCGAAAGGAAGGGAGGCGAATTCAAAAATCTGGGAGTTCCATTGGAACTGAAGAAAACGTCTGTGAGGTGGGAAAACTGGAATCGTAAGGTACCCGTCTTTGAGGTCCAACCGGACCATCCAGTCCTGTTTCTGCAAAAGGTCCCTGAGAAGGTGAGAATACCCTCCATTTTGAAATGACGATAAATTAGCCATTCGTTGAACTCCTTTAGGTTTATTACTGGGCGGTAGCCCCCATTCTGTTTTTCCACTAGAAAATTTTTCCTGAGAAAACCTCGAGGATGTAAGGTCGAGGGAAGGATCGCTCCCTTCTGCAAAACGTCCGAAATTTCCCTGTCTATCAGGGACATCTGCTCCTGTGGGAACACCAGGGGTTTTGGGTGAACCGATTGAGTTGGTAGGTCAAAAAACTCTATTTGGAAACCTCTGACAGTCTCTAAAACCCAGGCGTCTGAGGTTAGCGAAGACCAATTGTGCAGAAAAAACTGCAGTCTGCCCCCTAGGTTCACAACTCCCAAATTTTGCACTCTTACCTTGCTGATTATTGTAGGAGCCGTTCCCTCTACCTCTGCCACCCCTGCGGCGTGGATAAGTTCTGGTGGGATAGACGTTTCCGAATTTCTCTGGGTCCTGCCACTGCCCTCTACAGGGCTCAGCCGACTTGTAGGAGGCTCTGTTGTAGGGACGGCCGGTAGAGTGCCCCCTGCCACGACCGGCTGCGCCAAAAACATGCGGGGTGAAGGTGCGTTTTATGGATGTCTGGGCCTTATCCAACTAATTAAACGTATTTACAAACTTGCCCAGTTCCTTCACAAAAGGGTCTCCAAAGAGATTGCCCTCTGCGACTGGACCAGCCTCTGAGGTGGCCAGATCTCCCAACTTGGGGCCTATTTTAATCAGCAGTAACTTGCGACGTTCTGTAGAGATTGCCGCATTAGCGTTCCCTAGAAAAATGATCGCTCTCTGGGCCCAGCTAGAGAGCGTGTCTGGGGAAATAAGAGTGCCTGAGGCCTTGGCTTCTTCGGCCATGTCTAGAATCTTAGCCAGGGGGTCTGCCGTGTCCAGGAGTTTATCCTGGCACGCTCTCCACGAGCGATCAATACCTTTTTTGGGCTCCCGGATAAATTTGGCCAAGAAGGTGGCCATCTTAGGGTCCACCTCTGGAGTGACTGCAACTTTCCCCTCTAGGGCCGGTCGTGGACACTCCACCCTTAGACAGCTTCTGACTTCCTTATCCAGCAGTTTACGCAATCTAGCTGCCATGTAGGCTGCAACCTTAGGGGCTGGAACCCATTCCGCTGACCTCGGGTGCAGGAGATCATTGGGATTTAGCATGTCACTGTCTGTCTCAGGGGTTGCCGTCTGATCTACCTTAGCTGGGCGCCATGGCCTTCCTGAATCTCCGTCACCATCGGAGGTCTGAGGGGACTCATCTGGGTCGCCCGTAGGCGAGTCATCTGGGAAACTGGAGGGTCCCGCCAGATCCTCCACTGGTTTACTGGGCACTGAGGGGGGCTGAGCATCCATAAATGCCTTTTTTAAACGTGCAAAAGCGTCTGTATCCACGCTGGCTTCGTCAGAGCGCTTTCGCTTCGGGTCTACAGCGCTAGTGGATGGCTCACCTGGAGGTAGGGGCTTCTTCGACCCCGGTAAATCTTCCCTCGGTTCGAGGGGTTGTTGGCATCGTGCCTGAAGAAGGTCTAATCTCTTCTCCAGGGGCGCAACCACTTGGGAAACTGCCTTAAGGATGGAGGAGTCCATCACTTGGCAAAAGTGATCGTCAATAGGCAGGTAAGTAATTTCCTCCTCCTCCTCCTCATAATAATCTTCAAAGTCAGCCATTGTTGACACTATAACTTATGCAGACAAAGGGGATCTGATTAAGGAAAACCTTAGTGTGGTATGATCAAATATAAGATATATGTATACTTTTAATATAGAGGGCTTAGCCCTGGGACTATTGCACCCTTCTGGTAAAGAGGGTAATAGACTGCCTGGGCTGGTCCCTTCACAGCCAATCTAATTCTTACCCGGTGTACGGGTGTTCAAGCTCCAGGCAGGGGCTCTCACGTGTAATTTTGCCCAAGCGTTTTAAACGCTAATCCAGTCAACAGTGACCTTCCCCCGCGTGTGATATGAGGCGCGCAGCCGAGTCAGTCTCTCCGCGATATCCTGAGTGGAAGAGACGACTCGCCGGTACTGCGGGTACTGCGGGGGGTAAACGCGTGAAGCGTGCGAAAGACAATGGGCGCGCGGTCCCCTAGTGGCGGGAGGGCCACACCGCGGAGAGAGCCTCACAGCGAGTAAACGGTCGCGAAGGAGCGAGAGACACTCCTGCGGCCGTGAAGAAAGGGAAAACTGAAACGTTAGCACGTGCTGCAATCAGAGAAACAGTTCAAACGTGCGCGTGCAGGCCAACATGCAAGTTAGCATATAAAAACACAATATAAACATCAATATCAGGGGAGAACACTTATCTTGATGCTGCTGGAGCAACGAAGAAAGAGGAGGATAGAGCGTCCTCGAGGGAAGTTGTGGGATATCCTTGCTCCTGATTGGCTGCCTCCGTTGGACTCTTTTGACTTTCATTTTCCCTATGCATCATGGGAAATGTAGTTTTTATGGTTAATGTGGACTTTTGTAAAGCTGCTGGAGTTAATAAATGGAGAAAGTTGGAAGCCTAATCTGAAGCCTCCGGTCCAACCATAGAATCTGCCATGATTGTAGCTATGATTTCGCTTCACCTTAATCGTAGAGGCAAACCTTTATCTCAGCGTTATGTATACTCTATTGCAATTGAGTATACATGCCACCAAGATATAAATTAGTATTTATGTCTTTGAGCAGGAGCAAAATAAGACATGTAGTTTCAAAAGGATGGAAAGGGGCATATCTTCTAACTAGTTCAGCAATACCCAATTAAAACTTACAATTCTCCACAATCTGCAGCACTTCCCACAGGTCTCATGGAGATGTGACCAATCAGAAGTTAACATTGTATGCTATAGACATTTCTGCCTTCTTGTCCCCCGACATCACACAATAGACGTTCAGCTGCATAGCCTTCAGTAGATATCTTACAAAGGATGATACAACGCAGTCAGCCTGTCCTCAGCACAAGCGTACATATTAATTATTCAGTGTTCAGTGAAAGTCACACAGATAAACATATCTCACAGAAACAAAACATATTCAATAATTTATAATTAATTAATTCAAGCAACTGTAGCTTTGTTCCTGAAATGAGAGTAATAGCACAGCAGGAGAAAATGCAATTTTCGGGGAGCACCAGAGAGCCAAGAAGCAAAATTTATGCACCTCTGTGAGGCTCTCCCGGTTGTGGCCTATATCCGTTATTTATCCTGGCATCTGTTAGCAATCCTCGCTTTGCCTGGGTAGCCTGCAACCAGTGACAATGGCCTTTGGGATTTTGGATCCTCTGATGCCCTGCTGGAGCTTGGAAGACGCAGCATGTGCTTGATACCTGCCCGAGTCCTTTACTGCTGGATGGCCACCTAGAATGGAGAGCACTGCGGTCTGTGCATAATACCTGCGGTCCGCAGCAGGGCCCGGGAGTAGACATCGAGGACCCCTGACCTGTCACAGTGGTGGCAAGATTGACTGGATGACTCTCAGAGTGAGGTCTGCCTGCTGGGCAATGGAGTCACTGGGTGTGGCCCGCCATGCGGTTGCAGCACCGTTGGGAGACCTGTGTGTGGAGGGCCTTAGGCGCTGAGGAAGGGCTATGTTCTGAGGCCAGGGCCGTCTGCCTGCTGTCTGTGCTACCCACTGGTTGAGGGGGCCACAAGGAGGGATGGTTGTGCAGACCCTGGCAGTGCACCCTTCCCGATGTGAGGGCACAGCAGGACCTGCTGAGAGAGGTGGCTGTGACGGAGAGTGTCATGTGGCAGTTGTGCAGGGAATGATTGAGGTTGCTTAGAGTCTGTACCTTGAGGAGTACCTGTCATCAGCACTTGATGGGCCTCAGGACGGAGGTAGGTAAACCCAAGCTCACATTCTATTGGGCAGGTACCTGCTTTAAACTAGATCATTGTGGCGACCAGAATGGAGCCCAAATACCTGTTGCACACACATCACTGACTGCTTATACCCCTGAGGTAGGCGACCTGGTGGAGTGCCCCCAGCCTGGGAGTCCTGCTGCAGTTGAGAGGTGGGTTAGGGAGCTTTGTAATCACCAGGCCTTATCTGGAGGGTGTTCAGCTGGCCTCTCCCTGAAGATTTGTGGGGGCATCTGCCACTACTCCCCTAGCACTGAGCGTATCAGGGGTATGGGTCCCCAGATCTGTATGTGCCCCCCCCTTGATCCCCTTGGTGGGATATGGGGCAGACCTACTCCCTCGGACGGTGGAGAGGCCCTGATGAGGTTTGATACTGGTGCTGTTAATTCAAGCCCCTGCTACCATAGGAAAAACAGACTGGAAGCAGGCAAAGCTCCCCTTTAATGAAAAGCATACCACCAGGAGGTGCAGAACCGCAATGATATGTCCCCAGCTCCTGGCTCGGAGACACTATAAGACCAGGATAGCCAACATCTGCTTACTGCGATGCAACAGATCCTCCATAAACTAGATGCCAAGAGAGACTCACTCACAAGTAGGGCTGGATCACATGTAAGGTCGCAAAGACAACATGATGATCACTTGGATCAGGTGGAATGCCGGGGCTCTGGCACTGAAGACATGGCGGAAATGCATAATGAGCATCTAATGGATAAAATACTGGCCATCATTAAGGCTAAGAATGAGGATCAGGAAGGCATGGTCCAGATGCAATAATCTCAGGATTATTGGCATCTCTGAGTCTTCAGCTATGGACAGAATGGAGAGGTACCTGGAAACTATGTTCTGTGTGCTCTTTAAAGTCTGCCTATCTCTGCTATTCTCCGTGATGCTTACATATCGATCCTTAGGTCCGAGGCCTCCTCCTGGGGTTCCTTCTAGTCCCATCATTGCATGTCTGTTCAATTACAGAGACCACAATACAATCCTTTGCGTTTTTAGGGAGCTCAAAGAAATATGATATCAGGGGAACCAGCTGTCCATCTACCCTGATTTCACCGTGGCAGTACAGGTGGCCAGCCAGGAGTTCCTGTCTGCCAAGCATCTTCTACAAAAGGTTTGTGTGTCTTACTAACTGATGGTTCACTGACAGAATATCGATCACAAAAATATAAATGTTAAATAAGTCGAGGCAAAAATATAGAATGCAAAGACATCGACTCCCTATACTTAAACAGGTAAGTACAAAAATATTGAAACAAAAATATAGTTTACAATAATATAGTTGTATTAAATATCAAATTTCTATAATTTAAAATATTAAAATAAACATAAATTAAATACTAACTTTAATTTAACAAAAAATATATAATTAAATGCATATTTGAAAAAAACAACAAATAAACTTCTTTTAAAAAAAGTAAACACACACACATATATATATATATAATTAGACATATATAAAAATATAAACTAATATTTTAATTAACAATATAACTAATAAATATAACTAAAAAATAATAAATAGCATAATATTATCAAAGATATATGTAAACATATTTACATATACCAAAAACGTAAAATATTATAAAAGGGAATCAATTTAATTTGAAATAAAAATTAAACAACACACATATTTTAAAATTATATTGAAAATATGTTGCAAACAAAAATGTTGCAAATTATAATATTATTATTATAATAAATCAAACACATAATTATATAAATTGCAACATAAAATAAATTATTACAAATTCAAATAAATATATATACACTTCCCATCACATTAAAAAGAAAACATTTTTCAACTAAATAAACATAAACATAATTACTCCCACCTAAAACAACACAACAGTAACAAAATATTTTACACCACACAAAAATAAGATTTACTATTCTAACTACAATAAATATAAAATTACATAAAATATAACATTACAAAATACTACAATTTACTATTCCCACCACACTTAAAACAGCAATAAAATGTATAATTAACAATAAAAAGCATTTCACACTCTAGTCAGTGCAACAGTAGGGAAAGTGTTGGATTGCGGAGGGGTAAAATTTACTATTTCCACTCCAGTCAGTGCAACAGTAGGGAAAGCGCTGGATTGCGGAGGGGTAAAATTTACTATTCCCACTCCAGTCAGTGCAACAGTAGGGAAAGCGCTGGATTGCGGAGGGGTAAAATGTACTATTCCCACTCCAATCAGTACAACAGTAGGGAAAGCGCTGGATTGCAGACGGGTACAATTTACTATTCCCATTCCAGTCAGTGCAACAGTAGGGAAAGTGTTGGATTGCGGAGGGGTAAAATTTACAATTCCCACTCCAGTCAGTGCAACAGTAGGGAAAGCGCTGGATTGCTGAGGGGTAAAATTTACTATTCCCACTCCAGTCAGTACAACAGTAGGGAAAGTGTTGGATTGCAGAGGGGTAAAATGTACTATTCCCACTCCAGTCAGTGCAACAGTAGGGAAAGAGCTGGACTGCGGAGGGGTACAATTTACTATTCCCCTTCCAGTCAGTCCTACAGTGGGAAAAGTGCTGGATTGTGGAGGGGCAAAATTTACTATCCCCACTCCAGTCAGTGCAACAGTAGGGAAAGTGTTGGATTGCAGAGGGGTAAAATTTACTATTCCCACTCCAGTCAGTGCAACAGTAGGGAAAGCGCTGGATTGCAGAGGGGTAAGATTTACTATTACCACTCCAGGCAGTGCAACACTAGGGTACGCTCTGGATTGCGGAGGGGCAACATTTACTATTCCCACTCCAGTCAGTGCAACAGTAGGGAAAGCGTTGGATTGCGGAGGGGTAAAATTTACTATTCCCACTCCAGTCAGTGCAACAGTAGGGAAAGAGCTGGATTGCGGAGGGGTAAAATTTACTATTCCCATTCCAGTCAGTGCTACAGTAGGGAAAGCGATGGATTGCGGAGGGGTAAAATGTATTATTCCCACTCCAGTAAATGCAACAGTAGGGGAAGTGTTGGATAGCGGAGGGGTAAAATTTACTATCCGCACTCCAGTCAGTTCAACATTTAAAAAACCCAAAATATTTTCAAGAAAATAAAAATATTTTTAAAAGTAAGTAAATAAAAAAATATATAAATATGTTGAAAAAAAATATATATATACAATTTTAAAAAGTAAAAAGATATTATAATGTTAAATACATATCACAAATACCTACAAATATTATTATACATAAAATACAAAAATGATTTTCATACAAATAATTATTTGTATTTAGAAATTATGTATTAACAAAAACATTAGTTATTACATAAATTTAGTTTAGTTACTCACAACCTGCACCTAAAAAATGATTTACAATATTAATATAAATATTCATCAACAAATTAATTTTCATTAATTAAATATTCATTATTAATTAAATATAACCAATGTTCTTCCCACAATATACCCACACAAAACACATAACACAATTAAATATTAAATTGATAATAATTATTAATTTTATATTGCTTAAAATTGATTTACTTCCCACCCCATGTCCCTAACAAACCCAGAACCCACATCTAAAATATTTAAACACAATTATTTGCATAATTAACATAATTTATTATCAATTAAACAAATATTATTAATAAAAAACAAATTATAATTCATAATTAACTTCCCACCCTTTACTCCTATAATCCCCACAACCCGTACCTAAAATTAAACTTTAAAAACATTAATTACACAATTAAAATAAATGTTCTATTAAATAACTAATAGTATTTAACAACTAATTATAAATTAAGTAAAATTAATTTACTCCCCACCGTTTACCCCTATAAACCCAAAACTCACACCCCCAAAAAAATGTAATTAAACAATATACATAATTATCAATTAATCAATTATTAATTATCAACTACTTATTAATTAATTAAAAATAAATTGCTTCCCACCCTTTGCCCCTATTTATCCCACAACCCGCACCTAAATGTTTTACACAATTACCATAAAGAATTATCAATTAATTAATTAATATTAATTAATAACTAATTATTAATTAATTAAAAATAAATTACTTCCCACCTTTAACCCCTATAACCCCCACAACCCACACATAAAATTTACAAAAAATATTGGAAGCGCGATTAACACTATGAAATATCAATTAAATAAATATAAGTAAATAAAAAATAATCATTAATTCATTATAATTAAATTACTTCCCACCCTATTCCTCTATAAACCCTCAACCCTCTACGGAACTGTGGGGCCCATTACGATACCCGGCGAATATAAATCCGCCAGGCATGGAAGCGGCAAAAATCCGCCCGCACACACCGCCTGAACACCGACCACGCCATTACGATTACACAAACCGAAAACCGCCATCGGCGGAAAAAGCACACAAAATACCGCCCGCCAACGTCCGAGTCGGAGTCAAACCGCCCGCCACGGACGGAAACACGCACGACAACACAAAACCGCCCGCCCTCACGGCCGACACACCGCACGTGACATTACGATCGCACCGACATGAGCGCGGAAAAACCACAAATATACCGCCCGCCAGCGCAAACAACGCCGATGAGAATCGACACGGCAGAAGCCATGGCGCCAACGTACCTGCACAGAAACCATCCGCACACAAAACCAATAGCACACAACATGGCCAACAAGTCCACACAGCAAGGCACGCACAAATACACAAGCACAGTACACATCCCGAAAACACCCCCCGGACAAACAAAAAATACAAAGGCCAGAACCCCAGACACAACACACCTGAAAACAACAGACCATGAGGACACACCCACATAGGTGAGTACAAAAGCAGCACTCCCACAGACCACAACCCCTTGCTACATTGCAAACCAGAGAGGAGAGGAGAGGACACAGTGACACAGCAAGGACAGCAGCACACCACAGAAACGCACACATCACAACCACCACCACCACCACCACCAAACACCACCACCACCACCACCACCACCACCACCACCAAACACCGGCACCACAAACCCCCTGCACATTACACAACACACACCGCACCAGCACCACAAACACCATGGCACCACAAAGAATGCCCAAGTTCACGCCCATGGAGCTGACGGTCATGGTCGACGAGATCATCAAGGTGTACCCACAAATCTATGGGAACATGGTCCAGCACACACCACTAGCCACCAGAAACAGAATGTGGAACCGGATCGTAGACCAGGTCAATGCAGTCGGGACCCTGCCCAGGAACAGAGTCGAGATTAACAAACGTTGGAATGACGTAAAGAGCCTGGTCAAGAAGAAGGAGGGCAAAAACAGAGAGCTGGCTGCCGTCACTGGCGGAGGGAATCCCGCGCTCTTTAAGACCTTCAAAGCGTGGGAGGAGAAGGTGCGAGTCGTAATACATCCGGAGATCCTCGCCGGATTAGCAGGGGAGTGGAGGCTGGTAAGTACAAACTAATGTATACCAGCACACCGCTATGTACTCACATGCACTACCACCATGCCACAGCTCCCAGGGACAAACACCCCCATGTCCAGCACACAATACACAACACATCACACACACATGCAACAGACACTACCACACACAGCCCAAACCGAACAACTGTAAGATGCGTGGGGACATGTGTACACTAAGCCAGCCACGTAACCACCAACAGGTCCCCAAATATGCCAGAAGCGCCACAACGAGCACCCACCACACCCATGTGTCCGCCACAGCTGCACTAACCGACAAGTAACAGGTAAGTGGCAGGAACACAAAGTGCAGTGGGTGGGACGGTGGACAGCCCAAGTACAACACACACCAGGCCCCAGTCCCACAGCACAGCAAGGAGGAGCATCCCCCACACCCCACAGCCACGTGTCAGCCACCGCAGTGCACAACGACAGCCGAAAGGCAGACATCACGGTCCACAGCAATCGGTGTCAGTGGGTGTCCAGCCACCCCCACGACCCACAACACCCCCCCACCCCCACAGACCTGCAACATGGAGCACCCCCGCTTAGAGCCATGTGGCATCCAGTACAGTGCACGCACGAACAACTTGCAGGTGGGAAACTGGACAGGGCTGGATTACTGGAGGCATGAGGACCATAACACGACCAACACATGGGACATGTCACGTAGCAGACGAACACGCAGCACCGCCCACCGTCACGAACAAGTGAACAATGTGCACACGGACATGAACAACAGACTCACACCCCACATGACCCATCACAGACATAGCAACACCCAAGGAGCCACGTCTGCATGCACAAGCCACACTGAATATAGTCCCACACGGCAGCCACTGTGCAACTCATCACACACAACCGAAACACCATTGAAGTCCTGTCCATGTAGCCCCTACTGCCTGTCAACAACACACCCCACAACTACGCCTATGTAAGACAAACAACACTAGACGCAACAGAGCGGAACAACATAAATGCACACGAACACCACTGAACCCATCAAACTCACAGACACACCATGCACATACAACATACCATCCATCCCATCCGTCAGCCCCAGTCTCATGAAAGGCATGTCATCCGCACAGCTGCCACACATACAGCAGTCACGCTAAGACACATGCCCATGACCAACCATGTGCCAGAAGTCAATTAAGCGCACGACACACTGTGAGCAACAACACACAACATGGGCCACACCCCCCGAGCACTGCAGTGATGCACATGGCACAGGGCAGCACGCACACCAAGGAGATGGGACAACTGCAATACGTTGGCTGGCACACAACTATCACTCACTCATAACGATGCGTCCAATGCCATGTCCAGTAATCACAACAGACAGCAAATATGCAGGCCATGTCAAGCATGCACACACCTCAAACCATGCACTGTCATGCTGCCACAACACATGTCACGTTCGGCACCCATGGCTCACAGCATGTACCCCAAAAGCATATCCCCTCCCAAATGCGAATCTGGGGCATGGCCCCCATGTTGCCATATGCGTTCCTAAGCGTTCCATTTGAACCCCAAAAGCATATCCCCTCCCAAATGCGAATCTGGGGCATAGCCCCCATGTTGCCATATGCGTTCCTAAGCGTTCCATTTGAACCCCAAAAGCATATCCCCTCCCAAATGCGAATCTGGGGCATAGCCCCATGTTGCCATATGCGTTCCTAAGCGTTCCATTTGAACCCCAAAAGCATATCCCCTCCCAAATGCGAATCTGGGGCATAGCCCCCATGTTGCCATATGCGTTCCTAAGCGTTCCATTTGAACCCCAAAAGCATATCCCCTCCCAAATGCGAATCTGGGGCATGGCCCCCATGTTGCCATATGCGTTCCTAAGCGTTCCATTTGAACCCCAAAAGCATATCCCCTCCCAAATGCGAATCTGGGGCATGGCCCCCATGTTGCCATATGCGTACCTAAGCGTTCCATTTGAACCCCAAAAGCATATCCCCTCCCAAATGCGAATCTGGGGCATGGCCCCCATGTTGCCATATGCGTTCCTAAGCGTTCCATTTGAACCCCAAAAGCATATCCCCTCCCAAATGCGAATCTGGGGCATGGCCCCCATGTTGCCATATGCGTTCCTAAGCGTTCCATTTGAACCCCAAAAGCATATCCCCTCCCAAATGCGAATCTGGGGCATGGCCCCCATGTTGCCATATGCGTTCCTAAGCGTTCCATCTGAACACCAAAAGCAAAGTACAAACCAGACCCAGGATGGGCCAGGAGCCCGCATACACCAGAGTCATAATAAGTAGGGGCACAGCAACACACCCATCGGCATGGCCAATCCGTCCCATGCCACATGTGCACAGCACACAGTCCCATTGCCAAGCACACACAACTACAGATGCTACAGCCACACACACGCCTCCGGGAAACCCATGTACGAGATTGCACGAACTGTCAATGTCAGACGACAAATACATACTTCGCCAGGTGCAACACAATAACAAATCTCATTCTCTCCACAGGTGACGAACTGCTGGATGCTGGGGATGGAGCCAGCAGCCAGCACAGCAAGCCTACAAGCCCCCAACGAGGACACACGGATCTGGAGGATCTGTCCTCCTCTTCGGACACGGACAACCAAGCAGGCCCATCTGGTGTGGCAGGGCCCAGCCGCTCCCCAGGACCCCTCCTACCCACCAACCCATCATCCAGGGCTGCTGAACATTCCCAGCCCCCTGCTGCCACTGTCGTTGCGGCCACACCCACGGTCATTGTGGCCACTACCACTGCCGCAACCGCCACCATCGCCGCACCGACCACCACCGCCGCCACCACCGCCACGTCTTCGCTGGCACCAGCCCCAGCGCAGGTGGTGGCCCGGACGACTGGATCCACCCTGGGAGCCACAGCGAGGACCGTGGTGAGCAATGTGGCTAGTGGGCAGGCCGGTGGCAGCAGGACTGGTAGGAGGAGCAGGGTCAGGGAAACGCCAGCCTCCCCTGGGAGCCATGCCCTGCCTCACATGGCCAGAGTCCTTGGGGCCTATGAAGAGGCCCAAGGACAATGGGTCCGGTCTGCTTCAGACACGCGTGAGGTGCTGGGGGTGCTGAGGTCCATGGACGCCCGTATGGGCCAAATCGTGGACCTCATGGGACAGCTGGTGGTGGCGGTGAGGTCACAGCCAGGGACAGCAGCTCCCCTCCGCCACCACCTGCCGGGGCGCAGGGTGGAGCAGCAGTGTCCAGTTCCCCTGCGTCCACAGCCAGTGATCACACCTCAACCACCAGCATGTCGCAAGCAGGCACCCCCCTCGCAAACGTGGAAGGGGCCGTCCGAAGTGGAAACAGATCTCCCGGGAGGACTTCGCACGCTCCAAACGCAAGTGAGGCAGCCAGCCAGCCTTCCGCCAGCCTTCCTTGACCAGCCACTGCATTGACTTGGACTACGATCCCACTCCACACAGCCATCTGGATGGCATGTGTGTGTTGGACTATGGACATAGAACCAGTGGGTACACCCTGATCATCACGCAGCCATGACCGACAGCTCATTGTCACTGCACGCACCACTTTTGTCATCACCTTACACACAATCACATGTCACAGTTTGTAATAAATGCACCTTTTTCACTAACTGCTGTTTGTGCCCTGTGTCTTATTTGTACGGAATACAACGGCCACCTTGGGCGGAAAGGCACCTGATGCGTGGCATGGCATTTGAATCCGGAGGGCCTGTAGGGACCTAGGGGTGGGAGACAGAACAGGAGCACACCCATCACACAGTACATGTCAACAACTACAAGCAATGTACACACATCGCACAGAGCAATAGGGCACAATGCCACAGCCACCAACAGTGGCATACTACCCTGGCCATGGAGCGTTGACACACAGCACGCAGTGAACAAACGGCCACCCTGACACAGCACACACACACCTGCACAGATACAGCCACATCAGCCGTCGTACATGGACACTCACCGTCAAGTGAAGTAGCGGGCGATGAGCTGCTGCCGCACATTACCAGCTTCCTCCTCTCCGCTGTCCTCCTCACTCGAGCTGTCCTGGTCTGCGGGCTGGGGCCCTGGTTGATCTCCGTCATCCACGATGAGGGGAATCTGCTTCCGAATGGCCAGATTGTGCAGCATGCAGCACGCCACCACTATCCGGCACACCTTCTGTGGGGAGTACGCCAGCGCACCCCGGTGCGGTCCAGGCACCTGAACCTGGACTTGAGGAGGCCAAAGGTACGCTCGACCACACGTCTGGTCCTCCCATGTGCCTCATTGTAGCGATCGTCTGCTGGGGTGCGAGGATTCCTCAATGGACTGAGCAGCCATGCCCCATTCGGATACGCAGAGTCACCTGGGTGTGAGGGACACAGAGAACCGTTGCTAATCCAACTGGACAGGGGACAGCATCGCACAGCCAGCATGCTACACCACTCCACATACTCACCGACAATACAGGCACGATCCTGTTGCATATTGGACATCAGTCGTGGCAAGATGCTGTTGCGCATTATGTGTGCGTCATGGGCCGAGCCTGGGAACTTTGCACACACGTGGGTGATCACCATGTCCGCAAGGCACACCACTTGCACATTCAGGGAGTGCGTGTGCTTCCTGTTGCGGTACAGGTGCTCAGTGGCCTGTGGTGGAACAAGGCCGACATGTGTGCAGTCAATGGCTCCAACGACGTGTGGGATTCTGCCAAGGGCATAGAATGCACCCTTCACTGCCGCCAATTCACGAGCCCTGGGGAAGCGGATGTACCTGTTCCGGTACAGCATCATGGCTGCCAGTACATCCCTCAGCACCTTGCTGAACATGGGCTGGGACATCCCTCCTCCACTGCCCACTGTGTGCTGGAATGACCCAGTGGCGAAGAAATGCATGGCGGCCATCACCTTAGCCGTGGGGGTGACAGCAGTCGGATACACCCTGCGGGGACGGAGATGGGGTTCTAACATGGCACACAGTCGATGCAGGATTGGCCTGTCCAGCCGAAACTTCCTAATAACCTCTGTATCGTCCATGTCCGCCAGCAATTGGTATGGGCGGTCAATGTTCGGTCTCCGCCTAGGGACAATGGCAGAGGACACATGTCAATGCAACACGACACATAGCAATTTCGCATACACATCACTGACATGACTGAGCAAGCACATGAGCCACAGCCCAGCTGTCAAGCTGGGACGGCACGGCCACAATACACTTACACAGGTCTCCCAACAATGGCAATGGCTAGTGATACAAACCACTGCCATGTGCATGCACATGGAGATCTAGGCCCCAATGACTTGCGGGGCGTGCTGATGGGGACTGACTGCATATCCGTCAAGCGGCAACGCCACGGCAACATGAATGTCTGCTGAGCATGGAACTGCTTCCGCGGCTGGATGAGTATGGCACACGACGACGACGATGTGGGCACAGGCTGAGCGGCCAAAACAAGTGGGACCTGTGGCACGAGGGGATATGAGACAGTAGTAGGTGTCAGCACTGCACCCTATGTACAGCACTGTACGGATCACACCTCCCGAAACATTGACAGGTGTCCACATTGACAGCCCCATGCCAAGACGGCTGTGTGCTTGCAGTCACACGTCACAGGTGAGAGGTTACATTGCACGTGCCAGGTGGCAGTCGTACATAGTGGGAGCTGGCATGTGTGTGCATGTGTCTCCTGTTCAGGATCCACCAGATGGGCGCTGACTCTGTACTGACCATTGGACACAGCATGTTCCGTGGAAGGCTTGTGTGTGTGGGATGGTGGCACTGGATGTGCCTCCGTTGGGTGGGGGCCATGCACAGGGCGGGTACGTCGATGATTGCGCATTGTTGGTCACGGTGGGTGCACCCACTAAGATGTGTTGCCCTGTGTTCAATTCCTATGTCCGCATGATGATGGACTGTAGATGTGGGCAGACTACACATTGGTCGATGTGCTGTCTATATGCATGTGCCTTCACACCAGGCACAGCTGCCCCTGCACATGTGACCCCTGCTGGACTCGCTGCTGGGTCTGTGGAGCTGATGCACCTTCTGCGCGTGGGGCGGGCAGCTCTCCTCACTTCCCTCATTGCGCATGTCATGACTTTGCCGCAGGTGACATGGATCATGGAGGGCCCACATGTACGCGTGGGTAGGCTACACATGATTGTACACTGGTCGCCACCCCCAGTGAGTGTTTCGAATGGGAAGGTTGTCGTGCTGGTGGTATGTTCGATGTGGCGGATGGGCGGGCCTAGGTGCGGGCTTACATTCCGGACATGGGGGGTAGTTGGATTGGCGACTAGTTGCAGT
This sequence comes from Calotriton arnoldi, assembly GCA_963921515.1. Lineage (NCBI taxonomy): Eukaryota > Metazoa > Chordata > Amphibia > Caudata > Salamandridae > Calotriton > Calotriton arnoldi. Next base: position 706,581 of record CAWUFW010009871.1, read on the forward strand.
ACACACGGGACACGTCTCTTCCTTTCCACATCTGGGTCATCCCTTGTACTAACTGACAGTGATACAGTCATCTTCGCCCCAGCCCTCATGTCCTCCCCTCACTCCCCCAATATGCATGCTCACCTGCGAGGCTAGCGCTTGCACAGGCAGCCCCAAGCTCGCACCAGAGAGGGCAAGGAGTGTATGTGTGGGTCCAGTTGCACGAGTGGGCTGTCTCAGGGTATGATGTGTTGCGGGACGCCGTCCACCTGCGTGGTGCCCCAAATGGAGACCCGGCCTGCATGGACTATGCATCACAGTCTTCGCCTCCCGGATCCGCCACCTGCGACACCCAGTGGCTGTGGCTGCCCTTGCGGCCAGGCCGCGTCCGTCTGTGGCTGATGGCCCACACATTCACTCTTTGGCCTCTCTGGGGAGGGCTCGGGGGTGGTGGCGCACGCGCTTGCACTTAGTTGCAATGGCATGTGGCGTGGTTGGTATGATGGGCAATGGATGGGATGGTGCGAGCCACCTCCCGTGACGTCAGTGCTGCTCGTGCTGTGGTGCGTCCCCCTACACTTCCATGTGACTTGTGCCATGCTAGACGTTGAGGTTCTATTGCCTGCGTGATATGACCAGGAGGAGCGCGAGGAGACCTCTCACACACCATGCTCCACTGCCATCCCGTGCCCTGTATCGCCTGTGCGGATTGACTATGTTGGGGTTACACCTGGTCGACTGGGGCTGTGTGTGCCTTGTCAAGGGGCATGGCGGGCGCACAACAGGATCCAGCTTGTCCACAGAGGGTGGGCTGAGGTGCGCCTGGTACCGCTTTGTACGTGTGCCCGGCTGCTGTGCACACACGTGTTCACTCCCCCGACAGGTGTCCTCTCACAATGCCCAGGGAAGCGGTGGTGTACTGTTCATGACCCCTCCCAACACGGCGTGCTCCAACTTGGCATGTGCGCATCTACCCGTCGCACCCACCCACCTGAGCACTGCGTCCATACGACTTCACACGACACATGTGTGTCTTCCACAGTAGTGCTACTCATTTGCGTTGACATCCAATACCAGTGGACTACATGGTCATGTCACGACTGCCGTGTACTTCACATACTCTCATCCTCTCTCATTCGTACTTGTGAAATGAGTCAGCGGAGACAGTTTTGGTTTCAAACATTATATTGAGTCTTCTGTCCTCTGTGATGCAGTATAGTGGACACTACTGGCAGCGGAATACATGTTGAGGATATACTGAGCATGATTGCAAATGGGATAGGGTGTGGGGTTACATGTGATTGGCTGTTGCATGTGGGATGTGGGCTTCAGAGTGACATCTGCTTGGCCAAGGCTGTGCTAATGTACATTTACGTATAGCTGCGGAGCTGCGGACTTTGACACAGACGGTATACATGTAGCCTACCAGACCGCTTGGCATCATGGGCACAGTCCATCTCAGTTCCATGTGACAGGTTTGCTGCGGTTGTTCCTCATGCACGCGTGCATGTGAGTTGACATCAGGGCATGTGCTTGCGTGCATGCAGCGGCGTGCCACTTGTTGTTGCACTGTGGTGGTTACTGGACATGTCACAGTCACTGGGGTCGTGTTGTTGTTGTATGCACTTGTCGTCCATGCAAAGGTCCTGGTATGGGATTCCCGGGGCGGGGGTGGGAGGGGTGCAGCACCCACAGACTCCAGGCGACCTATTCATGTCCACTGAGCGGTGTGTGTGTCCATGTGCGTTGGGTCCATGTCGTGTCCTGGTTGTTCGTGCAGTTCCGTCCATGTGGGTGCGATACACAGAGCCCATGCCACTGCCTCCCACGATGCATGCGGTGTTCCTGGATGTGATGGGGAACAGTGTGCATGTCCCGGTCATATCCGATGTCATGGCGATGTCGTTGATGGTGTGGTTACAGTTGCCGGTCGTTTGGTATGGCTGTTGTGGTGGTGACTGGCCAGTCCGTGCGGAAGCTAAGCATGGGTGCGGGGTTGGACATCATAGGTCACTCGGGGAACCTGCGTTGTGGTCCGACGTATTTACAGGTTGTCAGGTATGCGATGCCGTCCAGCAGGGCTTCCATGTCATTGGTGGTGTACATGTTTGCCAGCCAATGTAGCGGATGGTGGCTGTCAAGGTGTTGTTCGTAAGTTGTCCCTTGGAGGACCATGATGGGGCATGCTGGGTGACATTCGATGTAGCTGTTCTCGATGATCCGTCGTGTGGAGGCACAGTGGTCCCATTTCAGTGCGGGTGCGATGTTGGCCACATACGCCATGCCCCCATAGGCAGAGCAGGCCCTGTCGTGTGCGTCCAGAGGGAGGAGTAGTGGTAGCAGGTCCGCCTTCAGACATGCCGGGTTGGAGAGGCATATCTCGACGGGATGCTGGTAGGGACACCTCCGACAGTAGAAGACGGGCATGACGCAGCTGAACAATGTGATGCGGTAAGTCAGTCGGTAACTTACGTTCAGCAGGGACAGGAGATCGCATCCCAATGTATGGCACAGGTTGGTTTTGTACAGCTTGAGCTGTTCGGCGTAGTTGGGTAGGTGTGTTGCGGTTGCCATTTCGCAGCGGTTCGTTGAGGTGGCGTGCTCCGGCTGTGTGTGCAGTCTGCAATGTGCACGCTCCGGGGTTGCTGTGAGCTCTGTGTAGTCGTAGGGAGACAGGACTTGTGTTCTGTTGGCTTGTTTGGAGGACACCGGCCCTCTTCCCACATGCTTCTCAGACAGTTCAAGGTCAGTGCTGTGTGACTCCTTCCAATTAACTTGCATGTGGCCGACATGGGGGAGTGTTTTCTTCTTTCTTCCCCGTCCGTTGTGTGCTTCTGTGATATGCGCTATCTGCCCTGTGGTCGGTCTCCTCGGCATGCCTGTGTTGGTCTATTCTTGGACAATGGCTGTATTCACCGGCTTCTGTCGTAGGGCTGTGGTTTCGGAGTTGGAATGGAAGGTCATTCAGTGCTGTCTGCTCTCCCTTGTGTGGGCGGCAGGCTGCCTTTCCGCTCTGCGTTGGGCCTTGTGTGTGAATGTTATTCTTGGGCCACCTGTTGTCGGTCCCCGGGCTCTTTGGTGTTCCGTTTTATATGTCTTGTTCATATGTGCAGGGTGGTATGGGTGTTTCTGTGTGGTACTGGCGTTCCTCTTCCCGAAGGGGCCCTGCTTCTCCTAGTTGGTGTTGCCGCCGCTGTGTGCTACGCCATGTTTGTTACACTGAGGTGTGTCCTGCTGTTGCGTGTCTTCACTGACATGTGTGCGTCGGTTGTGTGGCGTTGGGTGTTGTCCGTGAATTGGGCGTTGGGGACATGTCTGTGGCCGGCCTGTCACGTGTCATGTGCGTTCGGGGTGGGGCTGATGTGTGTGCTGCTTGGTTGTGTCCCTGTGTCTGTGTGCGACGCATGCATGGCGCTGCGGTTGGCCTCTGCGTTGTGCGCATGTGTGGCGGCGTCATCGGCACTTTGGGGCCGTGACGGGGTGGTTGGTTCCTAGTCCCAGGTGGTGTGTACACATGTGTTCTGCGATGTTACGATTTGGCCTGTGTGTCATATGTGGATGCGATGGTGGATGTGTAGTGTACACGCGCTGGTGGGGGTTGTCCGCTTTTTCCGCCCTTGCACTGTGTGCGCTGTTTGAGTGCACTTGTTGTGTGTGTGCCTACCTGCGTCTCCGCGGTACGTTGCGTCCTTGGTGGTGCATCAGCAGAAGCATGGGGAGTGCCTGCAGTGCTGGATTCATGCTCGGGGAGCCGCTTCTTCGTTGTCCGTGCTCGGCATCCGTGTTACCGCTTCGGTTTGTCGTACGGTATCTCTTGGCCGTGGGAGCCGTTTGTTTGCGGCATCGTAATTTATGCGCCGGGCGGGACGTGTTTCGTCGGACGGTGTGTGTCAGTTGAGCTGCGCCGCTACATGTACGGGCGCACTTTGATGGCGGACGGTGTTGCTGGCTTGCCGGCGGTGTTTGGCCTACTTTTCGCATCGTAATTGGACGGGCGTGTGGACTGCTGCGTGCCGGCGGTAACTGGTGGTTTTTGCATCCGCCAGCACGGCGGTGGTGCTTTTGCCCGCCATCGTAATGTGCCCCTAAGAGACTCAAAATGTATTATATTTCTAGTAGTTAAATATAATAACTACTAGAAATGTAACACATATATTAAAAAACGTAAACAATACTTATACAAAAAAATTACATGGCATACATTTAAAATATGTATAAAATACATAACACTAATTAAAAAATCGATATTTAAACAACTATATTTTTGCAAATGATATGAATGACTTCTATATATTTAAAATCGATATTACTTACCTTCAAATCGATATTCTTGACAACGATATTCTTGTGCTCGATATTTCCACTCCACGATATTTCCTTTTTTAAAATTTTTATTTTTTTATTATTTTTATTGACAGGCAAACAGAAAACAATCATTTTCTCCTTCCCCTTTTTGATTTACACCCTTGCCCTCCCCTCCCCCACTCTTCCATATATTTTCATACATTACAGGAGTTTCATAGAATCTATAGGATTCTATATCATTGCAGGAAAGTTTCCTAACAATGATATCAAAGCGCATTAGTGCAGCATGTATTTAGCGTAGAATCCATTAATCATATTAAATACAACCCCCAATGAGGAAATACTATGAACACTAAATACCTATCTAAGACAATTAGCCATGGGATGTCCTCTCATGTTTCATTCCATCCTTTAACTGTCAATTTGACGAAAGATCTCCCCCTTGCTAACAATTGTACTTAAGTTTGCTTTTCTCGTAACATTTATATAGCAGCATACAGTGACCACAAAGTGCAAATGCATTCTTCCTTTTAACAATTTTTAACAATACTGTCAAAGTGCATTAGTGCGATATGTATATAACAATGATATCAACAGTCCCTTTAACACCACACCCGGAGTAAAAGTTCTATAAACTCTAGTTGTCGATCTCAGACATTTAACTACAAAAAGGGGTCCCCTCCAGATTCAATTCACCTTTTGGCGACATGTTCAAAATGCTATAGAACTGTCACTTTGACGAGAGATCTCCCCCTTGTTAACAATTGTGTGTAGCGTTTATATAGCAGCATACGGTGACCACAAAGTGCAAATGCATCCTTCCTTTTAACAATTTTCAACAATAATGTCAAAGTGCATTAGTGCAAAATATATATAACAATGATTTCAACAGTCCATTTAAACACCACACCCCGAGTAAAAGTACTATAAGCTCTAATTATCAATCTCAGGCATTTAACTAAAAAAGGGGTCCCTTCCCGATTCAATTCACCATTTGGCAATATGTTCAAGTATCATGGTGCTTGATATGTTCAGGTTGGTATTATCATGCTTCCTAAATTTACTTTCCATATAGCATTCCTATAGCAGCAAAAGCCACCCACAAAGTGCCAATGCGTTCTTCCTTTTAACAGAATAAGACCTGTAAAACACCGCTAATATAACAATCCTGGTGCTAATATACCCATTGCTCCTTCCTGTTAATATCTACCTCTCCTTGTCAAGCAGCATAGTATTCACAAAATGAAAATATAATTTAAATCTCCGGGTGTTCCACCCAATTGGCAAAACATTACTAGATTCTCATTCCCTTTTCTCTAGCCCTTCGTCCCTTTCGCATATGTATAGCTTCCTCTAAGTTGTAGGTCACCAATAATCGAGCTAACCATTGTTGAGGTGAGGGAGGGGTGGGGTCTAGCCACACTGAGGCAATACAGATTCCAAACACTGCCATTGCTATATTAACAAAGGCACCCTTATCCTTTACTTCCAAATTTGTTACACCCAATATTATTGCTGGGGGGGTTACATCAACCTGTAGTAATAATTTCTTTCTGAAAAATTCACTGATCTCTTTGATTAATGGCCTAAGTTTTTCGCATGTAGCAAACATATGAGTTAAATCTGCTTTATACAACGAGGAGCGTGGACAGTACACACCTTTCCTCTCACCCCATTTGGCAATCCGATGGGGAGTGTAGTACAAATCAAAACAAGTTTTAAAATACTGAGTTTGAAGGTTAGCAGGCATTAAGATCATTAGACTATCTGATATGGCTTTATGAAAGGCACTGTCTGTTATACCTAAAATCCCCTGCCACTTCATACAGTTCTTTACCAGATCATCTCTCATGTATCCATTAAGAAGTTTGTATAGAATACAAGTGGGAGGCGGGGCATCTTGTATCATTTTATCCATAAGTTCGCAACCATCAAATCTTTCTACACCTCCTCCCTTCCTCTGCAAGTAATCTCTAACTTGAAGGTATTCAAAAAATTCCCTATTGTTAAGACCAAATTTTGCCCTTAATTCATCGTATGCTGTTAAACCACAGGGAGTTTAAAAACAGCCTAAGTACGTTATTCCCGCCTTTATCCAGTTATGAAAATATGAGTCATTAAAAATATCGTAATCTTTTGTAATAACCTTAATCTAGTTGTCTCCATAAACATCCCCTAGCTTCCGGATCAATCACTAGTTCAAAGGGGGAGGAAATTTTGCCCTTTCATTACCACCATCTTCTCTTAGGAGTGTTGTATATTGCACTTATGAGGCTGCCCACCAGTATAACTTTAGATTTTGCAGGGCCAATCCTCCACGTTCCCTGGGTAATGTTAAATGTTTAATTGCACTCCTTGGTCTAGAGTATGCCCAGATGAACTGTGCGAATATGCTTTCAAATTTCCTGAACCAAGAGTTCGTGAAAGTAGGGGGATTGCTTTCAAAAAACATAATATCCTTGGAAAAAATACCATTTTGATTAGGTTGCTTCTTCCGATCAAAGTAGATGTAAATTGTCTACCCTTTTTAGTGCCTTTTTAGTCTCTTCTGCGCATGGCCCCACGTTTTCTTTTACCACTGCATCCAATTCCACGGTTATCGTCACCCCCAGATATGTTGCTGTTTTAACTACCCTATCAGTAAAAGACACAAATTAATTGATAATTATCTGTGTATTATCCCTATTCAGGGCATATCCTGACAGTGCACCAAATCTAAAAGCTTCATCTTCAATCGCCTTAATGGCCTGCTCAGGATCGGGTGTGGCCAAGACTATGTCATCGGAGTAAGCCAGCACCTTACTTTCCTGTCTATGCCTTATCACCGGTGGGATATCTGCTGCCAATTCTAGTTGTTTCAAGAAAGGATCGATATATAACACAGAAAGTAGTGGTGAGCAGGGGCATCCTTGTCGCGTTCCTCTCATTATTTTACAGGCCTCCGTCAAGTCCCCATTTATACAAATTTTAGCCTCTGGATCTTTATACAGAGCTTTTACTGCACCGATAAATTTGTATCCTATCCCTTTTCTACACATTGTAGTCCAGAGAAACTGACAGGAGACCCTATCAAATGCTTTTCCGCATCTAACAATATAGCGGCCATAGAGTCTCCTGCACCTGGCTGGAATCGAACAGAGTGATAATCCCTGTAATGTGTTCTATGGTGCCTCTGCCAGGGTTGAAGCCATGCTGCCCCAAGGATACGATCCTGTGGATAGTCTGTGAGAGATGGGATGCCAGCGTTTTTTAGTATATTTTTACGTCCCAATTTATTAGGGTTATAGGCCGGTAAGACCCAAATTCAAGAACAGGTTTATTTTTCTTTGGAAAGACTATAATCTTTGCAGAGGCCCATGATCTCGGAGGTGTATTCGCCTCTGCAATCTGTAAAAACATAGTTGTCATAGTTTCCTTGAGCTGTTCTTGAAAGACCTTATAAAATTCTAAGGGGATTAAGTTGGGTCCTGCCGCTTTACCTCTAGGTAGATTAGATATTGCCATCCCAATCTCATCCCAGCTTAATGGCAGGTCTAATTGCTCTTTGTCTTCCAGTGACAAGACCTCCCCACTGTGGTGTCCAGATATTTAAGTATTGCATCTTCACTCTGGGCCTCCCAGATTCCCTGATCATCTGTATGTAAAGCTTTATAAAACTTATAAAAAGCAGCTCGAATTTCCCCGGTTTCAGTTACTAGCCCTATTGTGGGATCCCTCACCATGATAATTTGACTGCGTGTAAACTCCTGCCTGGTCCTAACTGCTAGTAAGTGTCCCACCCTTTCACTACATTCGTACATTCCTTCCTGACTAGTCGCTGCCTTATCTATAACCTTTCTTAGTAATATTTCCCCTATTGCTACTTTATCCCGTGCTACTTCCATCTGGGCTTATTCACCGCTTTTTTTTAATGTAGTGCAGCAATCAACTTCCCTTCTGTCTGGGCCAGTTTCTTTTGAAGAAGCCGCAGTCATTCTTTTTCATTTTTCCTCTTACTAAATGAAAATTGTGTTGTTTCTCCCCTAATACTTGCTTTTAAGGTGTCCTAAACTATGCTCAGTGAAGCTGTTCCTATGTTTCTTTGCAAGAAATCTGGGATCCATTTCCTCATATGTTCCACGTAAGATTCATCCAATAAGAGGGCCCTTTCAAAAGTCCTGGAAGGGAATTTCCTTGTCTCGCAACGTGCTGACGAGGCAAAGATGGCGTGTGACTGATTGCAACATGACTACTGTCTCTCTCTGATGGATCAATGATTCGACGGGCGACTGTTTGGCCTGGGAGCCGTTACTGTGAGCGACTCTCTGAGTGTTTACTGCCTGCTGCGAGTGACATGGCAGCGGTTTTTGGTGGACGCTCTCATCTGTTTTTGGCACTGGAAACAGCGGAGCTGGGGCAGGCAGCCAAGACGGCGCCGGGCAAAAGCAATGATGCATAAAGGAGGCAAAGTGGTGAAAACCCGGGTGACCAGCAGCGGGGCCGTCAACAGTGGAGTTTCAGCATTGGCAGGTGGCCAACCAGCAGAAAACAGCGGAACTGCACCTGAGACAGGGCAGCGTGGTTGAGCTGGAAAAGGGAAACAAGAATTGGGAGCCAAGAAGACGACTAAAAAGCCAACCACAAAGGTAGAGGGGGGCACAATACAACCCTCGGTTTCTTCCATTTTCCAGCCTAGTAGTAACTAATGTGCGAAAAGAGGAAAGTGCAGCTTCAGAGGCGGGGAGAGAGGAAAGTCCAATAAAGAAAGCAGTAGACAGCGGAGGGGCAGCTGCAGCAGAACTCTGTACCTTGATGGCAGATGAAACAGATGGTCACACTACCCACGCTGCTATCTTGACTCCCCGCACAGAGCCCCCCTCGGAGTTAGGAGAGAAAAGCTGACTGGCTGTAGAGGAGGTCGTAACACCAGAAAGTGAGGATGGGTCAGGGGACAATGAGAGGGGACGTCCAGGGAAAGATGGGGATGGCATTCTGCTGAGCACTGGGTCCTCTAATATTATACAGCAGCGCAGAGGGGAGCTGTCGCCAGACCTGCCAGGCGAAAAGTTATTTTCTCTAACCGATGATTCAGACTCAGACTCGCTTGGCCAAGAAGTCACCCACTCAAGTAGCGAGGCCCTTACAGATTCTGGCAGTAGCACCTCAATTGATGATATCCAACTGACATTGAGAAAGAAATCTGCAAAAAAGAAAAAAAGGAAAGATAATCAAAAACGCAGTGTTGGTAAACAGTTAAAGTGGGATTACTCTGATACCAACCTGGTTACCCAGGAAGAAAGAGCAGCCGCAAGCCTAAAGGAAGGGGTGAATACAGATAAACAGTCCAGGGAACCCTCATTGCCGGCTATCTTCTCATCTATTAAGCAAATGCAAGAGGATATCAGAAAGGATGGACACAGAGCAAGAGTTGCCTCTAAAAAGGTGCAAGCGGGGATCCGAAAGATAAGTAAAATGTGTGGGGAAATCAATGAGCGAGTGACCTCTGTTGAGACATGAGCAGAGATCGTGGAAGCTGAAGTAGAATCTTTGAAGTCACAAAATACTGACCAAGAGAGGCTGTATCAGATATAATGCTCAAGTTGGAAGAGCAGGAAAATTGACAGAGAAGAAATAACATGCGCTTCCTAGGGTTTCCAGAGGGAGTAGAGGGTAGTAACCGCAGAGCTTACATTGTGAACTTATTGAAGAACGCCTTCCCGGATCAACTGAAACTGGACTGGGACTCCAAGATACAGCGCGCTCATCAATTTCCATTTATGATTTAAAAACAACCGAAAGAAAGACCGAGAGCAATGCTGGTATTCTTTGGGAATTTCCTATTGAGGCAACTAGTGTATGATCAAGCTCGCACTAATGCCCCGAAAATCTGTAATGGTGTGTCATTCTTTGTGAAGCCAGACTTTGCACAAGCAACAGTAAACAAACGCTGGCGCCTACGACAATTGTTTTCCCCCTTTCAAAGAGTAGGGGCAGAGGTGTTTTTACAGAATCCAGCTAGACTAAAAATCAAAAACAAACGGACGCTTCGCAGCTTTACGTCAGAAGTTCAAGCGCAAGACTACCTGGAACAAATCAGAAGAAAAGACAAGGGAGAAAAAGAAGTGGATCACTCTAAATTAACAAATAGTGGTCCTGTTTTACTTCTAAGGTGATTATAAGAACTTTAGGATTGAGCAGTCGCAGTAGAAAATGATGCTAATTGCAGAGAGAGACAGTGGCGCAATTAGTTAGATGCACATCACTCAGGCTATGCCTGATTGCCTGTGTTTATGGGGGGTGTGGGAGGGCAAACAGGGATGAAGGAAGGGCTATTTCAAAGAGGGAGTAAAGGGACTCAGGCAGGTAATGGCTTTTTTGGGAGGTTGTTTGGGGGAGGTTTCACTGGTGCGGGGTGTGGGATTACTAAATGGACAATGGAAGCAGAAAGTACGGTCTAGGACATTAGAACATAGAGATGGGTAAACTACGGATTGCATCGATAAATATCTGAGGTCTAAATGAGTTAAAAAAAAGGCAGATGTTGTCAAAGGGGCTGCAAATACTGCAGGCCGACATTGTCTGTATGCAGAAAACCCACTTAGAGGCTAATCAGAAGGACCTCCTAAAACACCTGGGGTACAGCATAGGGGGCTACGACGCAAGGGACCCGCACACGGGGGGTTGCAATTCTAACTCGCAACAAAACAATACAGTTTCTGCAAGTGAGGCTGAATGCTCTTGGAAGCTGGGTCTTAGCTAGTTGTAGACACCCAGGATACCTCAGTTTTACCCTATGCTCACTATATGGCTGCAATGTTGATGATCCTTCCCTATTGGAATGGCTATCTAATGAGCTGACTCATTGGCAACTCCCTATAGTCATCTGTGGTGATTTTAATATTAACCTTACAAGCGATTGGAAACCAGGGCAAAAATATATGGGAAGGAAGCATAAAGTATTCCAGGCGATATATGACCTATGTCAGATGTACGGATTGGGTGATGTATGGGCTAAAATGAGGTCATCAGAATGTGGGTTTACTTATTTCTCTGCCCCGCATCAAAAGCATGTAAGACTAGATTATTTCTTCACCTCAACCTCAATCAGACAGAAGAGTACAATCAAATGCTACCCGAGGTTTCCTTCGGATCACAACCAATTAGTACTAGAGGTAGATGGGGGAGCTGTTTGGAAAAATTCCCTCGCTGGACTTTGAGAGGGCACTCCACTATATTTCCAACTCAATAATAATGTAGTTCGAATTGTTTCGCCTCGATATTCTGTCTCGTTACCTCACTGATTTATCCTGCCAAACTATGTGCTATGGTGAATAACCGACCAGGGGCCAGATGTACAACGCGCAAAATAGCGCCTCTCAAATTGCGAGTTTTTTGCGACTCGCAATTTGCAAGGCACTATTTTGGATGTACAACAGTGTGTATCACACTGTTGGCGATTCCCAATGGGGTCGCAAATTGAAAGGCTCATGAATATTAATGAGCCTCCCGCAATTTGCGACCCCATTGGAAATGGCAGGCCCTCCCAGGTATGGTGGCCTGCTGGGCTCAGCAGACCACCATGTCTGGGACTGTTTTTAAATATAGCAGTTTTTTTTTTAATGCAGCCTGTTTTCCTTAAAGGAAAACGGGATGCATTTAAAAAAGAAAAAATGAAACGTTTTTGTTTCATTTTTTAAGGGCAGGTAGTGGTCCCTGCGATCCCATTACCACCCTCTTGAAGAGGGTGGTAATTTGCGAGTGTTTTGCAACCGCAAATGCGGTCGCAAAACATTTGTACATTGGGTTGCGCTCGCTATTAGGAAGGGAACGCCCCTTCCTAATAGCGACTCACAATTCCAAAATAGCGAGTCGCAAATAAATTGCGACTTGCTATTTTGGATTGGTACATACCCCTATTGGTTTTTGCATGCGCAAACGGGTTCGCAAACCCATTTGCGCATGCAAAAACCGTCGTACATCTGGCCCCAAGACTCTTCATGGATCCGAAGCTAGGCCATAAGTTTTCTTGTGCCCTTGTCAGTGGTCCAGTCGAGAGAGCGGTAGTCCTTGCTGATATGAATGGCAAGGCTTTGAGTGGTAGTGACTTATCCTTTGATCACTCTCTCCTGTTTGATACCTCTGGAGGCTGCTGGCATATTCTTACATTGACTGTCTATGCACTTCCTACACCTTGTGCTGTTGTTTCACTCCTCTTCTAGTTTTATGAGCTTGGTAGGGGCTCTGAGCGTGACCCTGGGCTGCTTTACTAAGCATCCTACAGATCTGCTATACCTTCCTTTTTCAAGTTGGGCCCAGCCACCCTACCCTATGGGGGAGTGGAGTTTGTCCAGCAACCTGGCCAACCCAGTCATGTTTCCCCACACTTATTTGATTTATTGGTCTATATCTGTTGGTTACCCTCTTTGGGTTTTTATTGTTGTGGATCAGAAATTGGGTGGGTTTGTCCTTGGCAAGTTTGAGTTGACTGAGTGGGTTGGGGTAGGGGAGGGTGGTGCTATCCATGTTTACACACAGCACACACTATATAAGACATGACTAGGCAGATCCCGGCAATGCTGGAGCATGTGGCACCTGCTTGGATCTCCTGCTGACCCTACACATGATCCCCAGACCCGGACACGCCCCTATCCTCAACCTGCCTAAAACCTTTCTCTTGGAACATTAGGGGCATGAATGATGCCCACAAGGCCTGGCAGGTGATGGCCTACTTTAACCATATCGACATAGGCTTCCTACAGGAAACTCATTCGACAGGTCACATGCTGCATAGACTGTGGGTGGGGTGGGTGGTTGAGATGCAGGTGGCCACATAAACGGTATATGCACGGGCATTGGAAATAGTAATTTGCAGGGGAACCCCGTGGAACACTGAGAAGGTGATTTGTGATAAAGAGGACAGGTATATTATTTTATGCAGGAACCTGAGGGGTAACATGCATGATGCTCATGTCTGTGCATGGACCGAACATAGATGACCCTGACATTTTTATGGAATTGTGGCTGTGGCTGCTGGGGCTGGGATGCTGCTCTATGATCAGAATAGGAGGCTTTGATATGATACTAGACACAGTTCTCGACAGATCTAGCACAACTAGATGCCCGCAGTCACGGGCGGCTCACCAAGTACACACAATCATGGCAGATAATGACTCGGTGGACATGTGGAGACTCCGTAACTGGAATACTGTTGAGGGCACATGCACCACATACACACACAATGTGTGGTCCCGGATTGATTATTAGTTGGTCACTCTGGATTTATGCCCCTCTGTGGTTCGAGTGGAGCACCTGCCGAGAACACTAACGGACCATTCCCCACTAGTCTTGGGGCTCTCAACTAAGCCTGGAGCTCTCTGTTATCCGCCCTTCCGGGAGGAAGTTTGTGCCACCACTGTGGAGCACTTCTCTATCAACTCTCAGATGGTGCCTTCTGCAAGCACTCTTTGGGATGCTTTTAAGGTGCATCTCCAAACAGTTAGGTATACTGGGATTACTGCATGGACAGCTGGTGCACTTGGAGATGGAAATTCGCAGTTTGGAGCTGTGTTACACCACAAATGGGGATGCCGGAACACTCGTGGACATTAAGCAAAAGCTTATTGAGTATAAAGAGCTGGTGGACTGGGAGCTGCACTTAATGGGTAAGGAGTCCAAGGCTAGAGTGTTCGGAGAGGGTCACAAAGTTGGCAAGACCCTGGCTAGGCTCCTCTAGAAGCCTCAGGCTACTGAATACATACCTCAGCTGGTAGATGAGCTGGGGTAGATCCATACTGACATTGATGGTATCACTCAGAATTTTACCCATTTTTATAGTACTTTGCACCAAGCCACAGTCCCCCTGTCTGTGGACTGACTAACGGCCTGTTTGGACTACATGCAACTCCTCTGGCTGGATAACTAGCAAAGGCTTATCTATCCCATAGGATAACATTTGGATTACCTTAATACATCTTTTAAGTGTAATTCCCAAATATAAAGAGATAGACTTTTCAAGTTTGGTATCCCTGCAATGAAACTTTAAAATCACAACTTATGGTGAAGTCGGATTTTAAATTGCAATTCTGAAAATGCCACTTTCAGAAATTTGGAATTCTCTGACTTTAGCCATTTGTTGCCTGCTGCCTGCCTCTGATACACATCTGGGAAGGGTGACAGCTAGACTTTGTGTATTCCCCATAGATATCCACACGCAATAGGAGCTTAGGTGTGACATGATGGGCCATCCTGGGAGGATGGGATGGAGGTGCTGGGCATAGCCTCACACTTACACCTCAATAGGCTGTGTCCTGTCCTCACATAAAGGACTGCAATCCCTCTGTAGTGAGCCTGGAGCCAGGGCAGGAAGGGAGAACCTCTGTGCACCTCAGAGACCTGTCGTTGAAGTCTCCCCACTTCAAAGGAACAACTGGGTATAAGTACTGGACCTCTGACACTGCCACTTCAGTACACCTCTGGAAGCCTCTGCCAGGAGGAAGGACATCCTTGCATTACGTCCATTGATTTTTTGGCTGAAATGTTGGTTAAATATAGATCTGTCTTTTAACCACTTATTATTAAGAGAGTGCATGTTGCTAGAACAAGCCTCATGTATCCCTTGGCTAAATTATATTCAAAAGAGTTTCAAAGGGATAGGGCGTGGCGAGCTGTATAGCAAGCCAGAATGCATAGTTAAGCAGGATGTCGTAACAAGCAGAATAGCTTTTATGAGTTTGTGGAGGATGGAAAGAGAAGCGAAGGAGCTGCTGAAACCCAGTGTACGCAATTTTTTATTAACGAAAACCACTTTGTCAATTGAACCCTACCTTATGGGGTGTTTGTCCTCTCATGAGAAATATCTTTTAACAAGGTTCAGGATGAATTTATACCATCACCTGTTGGTTAGACCAAAAGATTATAAGAGGGCAAGTGTGACGCCATCCTGCGGCTGCGACGGTGAGTCTCCGCAGGATTTGTTGCACTTTATGTTTGCTTGTGGATTTTATGAAGTCCCTCGTAGGATTTTTTTGGTCCCTTATTTAAAACGACTGAATTTTAGACAGGTTCGTCCTGCACTTTTGCATCTACAGGTGCTGCCTACGGAGTCATTGTCTTTTACACTTGGCTATCTAAAAGCTTGTGTTAAATCGCGATCCTTCATGGATGTTTAACTTGTTATTTTAATAATGTATTTTTACTGTCAGAATGTTATATACCTATGTATGCACTCAAACAACGTGCATAATTTATACATATGCTCCTGGGGGTTGCAGTTTTAATATTCTTGTGGACTGTACATATGTATTTATTGCACATTGTATTTTATATTTCGATATGCACTTGGGGAGTATGATTCTAATTTGACTGTCTACCAGTTAAAGGAGATTTGATTTTTTTTTTTTTTCTTATATTTCAATGTCTTTGTGCAACTTTTATGGTTTTGAAGCTAAAACCGAATAAAGTTTATTGACTCTGACTGCTGTGCTGTAGAAGGACTGTCACTCTGCTGGACTGCTGCTTTGCTGGACTTCTGCCTTGCTGTGCTGCCCTGCTGCCTGCTGTTCCCCTGCCTGGGTGAGAAGGACTGGACCTGCATCACTTGAACCCAGAGTGACTCCAAGGGCTTGCTGGCTTGCCTCCTGATCTGAAGTCTCAGGAAAATAAAAGACTTCCGACCATCCTATTCCTACACCTAGACTCTGTAATCTGAGAGTCTGCCCTGGCATGTGGTGCCCCCCCAGTACTGGACCCTTGGAAGTGGACCTAGGGTGTTTGCACCAGCGGAACTAATGCATCCTCTGCTGCAAGAGCAGAATCAATGCATCACGCCTGTTCTGGGAACTGAATGGGCGCATCACTCTTCGAGCCAGCACTTCGGAACCAATGCATTGCTACCACTGCTTGTGAAAATTGATGCATCCCCTCTACTGTGTGGAGTATCCCAGAACCTCACCTTCGGGACCATTGCATAGCGGAACTGGTGCATTGCTTCAAAACCGACCCATCGCCGTTCTTGCATGGACAAAATCAATGCATCACCTCTACTGCTTGGGGACACCGAGGCATCACTCGTCTGCACCAGCATCTTCTTCGACACAACCAGGAGTAAGGGCCTAATTATGACTTTGGCTTGAAGACCGCCAGCCCGAAGTGGCAGCAGTCAGGAGAACACCGCCAAGCCAGCGGCATCCTCAATGCCGCATTACAATTTCCTGCATAGCTGGCAGTGTTGCGGCGGAACAGCCAAGGCATGCTTCGGCTCTAGGAGAGAACCTGAAGCAAATGCTGGCTGCACTGCTTCGCCGCCAGCAAGTTGGACACACTGTTTCAATGCACCATGTCCTGCATGGCAAACAGTGCACGCACTGACATGACTGGCATATGGGGCTACAACATGGGCCCCTACCATACTCAACATGGACTGATATGCCCGGGGTACTTTTGTGTGGCCCTTTACCTGCCTTTCCGCCAAACTTTCCATGGCGGGGTCGCCGCTATTAAATGATTGGCGGAAAGGCAAGTCGTAATTCCAACTGCGGTGCCCATACCGAAACCGCCTCTATTGAGCGCTGCTTTCCCTGCCGGCACCGCAGAAGCTGCCATCTTGGTGGTCTGGAGGCAGTCTTGCGTTGGTCCGCCCACCCATTTTAAAACCTGGCAGATGAACTGCCAAGGTAGCGGGCGGAATGCCAAAAGGCGATGGCGGTCCAAAGTCGCAATTAGGCCCTAAATTACTTTTGTTCAGAGGACCTCACTGGGTCACTGTACTGGCACACGCTCCATCGCAGTCAGCCTGAACACTTGACTTTGTCATGGTCCATCGCGACTAGATATACCAAGTAAACGCTTATTGCTTCTAAGCACTACTTTAAATTTTATTCTTTAAATATTCATATCTCAAGTTCTACTTATTGGATGTTTGTCATTCTGGTCTTGTTTTATATATTAAATGAGGTTGTATTCTTCTAGCCTGGTTGGGAATCTTTTTGTGTGGTG
This sequence comes from Calotriton arnoldi, assembly GCA_963921515.1. Taxonomy (NCBI): domain Eukaryota; kingdom Metazoa; phylum Chordata; class Amphibia; order Caudata; family Salamandridae; genus Calotriton; species Calotriton arnoldi. The sequence goes on from CAWUFW010009871.1 coordinate 723,837, forward strand.
TTTTCACTGTTTTACTCTTTAAAGTATTGCACAAATACTTTACACATTGCCTTCAAAATAAGCCTGACTGCTCTGTGCCAAGCTACCAAAGGGTGAGCACCAGTTAATTTAGGGTTTGCTTGCTTCTTACCCTGACTAGGATTGAGGTTGCTGCCTGACTTGGGCTCATACCCCAGTCAACCAACAACCCAATGTTTAACACTAACCACCCGATCTCACTTGCTAACCTTTCTGTCAGGTTTTCCAACTCTGTGATCCAGTTCCTTTTAAGGATGGCTCTTCAACATGGTGCTTCACTTCCCAAAGGAAGGCAATATGGGTTTGAAGCAGCATTTCCAAGGTCAACAGTTTGTCTTCCAAGTATGAGTACTTGAAACTAGTATGAATTGCAGCAATCAGAATGCATTTAGAAGAAATGGTGCTGCTATGCCGACACTGTGGTACTCCCTCTCTTACAATTGTTAGACTTCTCCTATAGCTATTTGGCTGATGAGTCATGTAATACACCTGCATCCTTTGGAGTGGTCCTTTCCCTGAGAGACTGTAAGCATTTAAAAAAACTCCAAATCTGACAGCTCTCAGCTGATCAATGGTAATGATCAAGAAACATTGTCTCGGGAGCGAGGCCAACAGCCGAACATGGCAGACATACTCTGAGAGGACTCCAGAGCCTGCGCTGCCTCGCCCTACAGTCCACCCAATATCCGCAACAAATTGGTGGGGGTACTTGATCCGACACTCTGGCCCACCTACTTGCATCTGGACATGTCTGTAGGAAGTACCGAGCCGGGCTGCGCTGAGATGAGCATCCGAAGTGCGGCCGCCTCGACGCAGCAGCCACCTGAGAATGGCCTGAGCGGCGACGGTGCTGAGACCCAGCTGGAGGCCCTGGCTTGGTCTCCATCCCAAATTGAGTGTTGACTGTGACACAGGCCGCCAATCCCTGTAAGAGAAGCGGGCACGCCCTGACCCCGAATCTCTCCGCCCATCCGGCCTAATTGCCGTGCGGTACCTCAGCGCCCTGCTGGCGAAAAGACGAGATGGGCGGTCGACTCTAGAGGCGTGCTGCACTTTTACCACCGTGGGGAGCCGAGCGGACCCGCTGAGGGGCAGATGCGCACTCCGTGTCTCCCTGCCTGACTGCCTTATCCCGCGAGAGAATGGTGAGCAGGACAGGGAGGCGAGGCTGGGGAGGCCTACTGATCCTGAAGAGACATCGTAGGGCGACGGTCGGCAGGCCCCAAACTGATGGAGGCACGTGCTGCAGGCAGCTGAACTGAAGGGGGACAGAGGTGGGTGAAGTGGACAGTAACTGGGCAGTAGCCCCCTTTTTTATTTCCCCCCGCATTGTACCCACGCCGAAATCTTAACTGGGCCTGCGACATACAGCAAGGTGGCTCCATCATATATTAACTGCCATTCCAGGCCCGTCAGAGACACACCAAATATGAGCAAATCCAGGGGGCCCACTTGCTGGGCAGCCGCGTTGACAGGCCCCGGGGAAGACACCCATAGGTGGGGACACGAGGTCCTGCACCTGCTCTCCTCGCTCCCAGGGTCCCCGGCCCGCAGGCGGCAGTGCAGGCCATGGCGGAGTGGTTCCAGACCTTTGCATATAACGGGGTGACCCCAAAAGCACACCTCACAACCATGGCAGGAGGCAAAGAAGGGAAAAAAATACAGCAGAGCCGAATGTAGCGATATGCACTCCCAACACCCAACATGCTGACAGTGGGGCCAGGCCGAACACACAACAGTTGGATGAGGGGCCCTAGGAGCCATCGCTCAGAGAGATTATGGAGGCCATTCAAAGCATAAAGGGCACCTTGGAACCTAAACCCGATTCAGTAGAGGCTGAGATGACACTGATGGGAGCAGAACTTAATGAAACAAAAGGCCAACTCCGCAATACACATCAAACAGTCACGGACATCGACAAGGCCACTGAACAGCTCCGTAAACAGGTCACCTCCCTACTTAAAGCCAATGCTACCATAAAGGCGCATCTGGAGGACATGGACGGTAGGTCCAGATGCAACAACATCCGCCTAGTGGGGGTGCCTGAAAAAACGGATGAGCCCTGCACTGACCTTTTTGTGGAATATTTCATCACTACTGTGCTCCAGCCCAAGGGCCTGTCAAATATCTTCTTAGTTGAGAGAGCGCATAGAGTGCCAGCCACCCCCCCTAAGCTGGGCATGCCCCCTCACACCATCATAGCTCGCATCTTCAATTATAGAGACAGAGATGCGATTCTACAAGCAGCTAGGCGCACCTCAGACCTGAAATTTGAGAGAGCCACGATTGCCCTATATCCGGACTTCACTATTAAGGTTCAACAGTTGCGGAGGAGCTCCATGGAAATTAAGAGTGAGCTGTGAAATTACGAAATCAAATATATGATGTTCTTCCTGGCTAAATGTAGAGTGATAGTAGAAAGGAAAACCCGTTCTTCGACTCCCCTGAACTAGCAATGGAATGGCTGGAAAGTTGGCGAGACAAAGGAACCCATGGCCTAAGCATAGCAATGGAGGAGGAAAGACTGTCGGCGGCCACACTGAGGACAGTGAGAGATGGGCAGACGAAGACGTGCATGCATCGTGTCTTTGAGATGGGCCAGAGAGACATGCGCATTTACCGGTGATAACTACTGTGGCCTAAAATATTATGCAATCTGCAACATCTTACGCTATGCAGGGAGGGGGGTCTTGTTTTTTTTTTCCCGGAAGGGGCGAGCCAACTCATTGTTATTTCACCAGTCAAGACTGTAAGGTAGTGACTGGTGCAGACACTCATCACCTCTGCATTACCTGAAAGAATAATCCCCCCAGCATAAAGTTATCCAGGGGCTAGGGCGGCGCAGAGCTGTCCTGGCCAATTTACGCCCCCAGTTGTAGGTTAACTAACATGCGTCTTTCTTTCAGAGGTGACAGGCGCCTTGCCAATTGGGGTTGGGTGGGCTGTTTAGTTTCCACTGAGCAGGGTAGCAGGGTGGGGGGTTTCTTTAGTTTATGGGAGTTAGTTAAAGTTATACTACAGAGCAGCAATAGAGTACTACTCGACAATGCCACCTGGGGTCCCTCTTTCCTTTGTGGGGGTACCGCCTTGTCTCCCAACACACACCATGCCACTCTCCTCTAGCCTGCAAACTCATTTAACTATCCTGTATTGGAATGTAAAAGGCCTCAGCAATAAGATTAAGTTAGGTATGTACCACCAATTCATCCGAAAACATGCGCCAGACGTGGTATTGTTGCAAGAAACACACCTACTAGGCAACACTTGTAAAGCAATGTCCAGAGGGGGATACACCATGATGGCTCACTCAGGCTATACAGCAGACTCACAGGGGTGGGTATCCTTGTTAATAACTCGACTCCCTATATCCCACACAAGGTCTGGGTTGACCATCAAGGTAACTTTGGGAGGGGATCCCAATCAATCTATGATCTGTCTATGCTCTGTCTATGTCCCACCCCGACTCCACCGTCTTAAGCTCCAGAGGCTGAGCAAGATGTTGCTTCAGCTGCCGGAAAGAATCCTACTCCTTGGAGGCGATTTCAATGCACTGCTTTCATTTGAATTGGACAAAATACTCCCAGACCTGTACGGCCCTTTGGGAACCCACACTGTCCGACTTTGTCTCTGCCCTCTGCCTTGCCGACACCTGGCGCTCACTGCACCCGACAGTCCAACGCAGCCTTTCCAGATTAGATTATATTTTCTCTCAATCCAATCACCTGGCACGAGTGGCCGAGGTCCTGCACCTGGCCAGGGGGATCTCAGATCACTCCCTGGTGTGGCTTGAGATATGGGGGTGTGCCAATGAAACCAGCGGCCCACGACCTATCAATGCTTGGCATCTTAGGGACACTAAACTCATCGGGGACTTGACCCAAGCCAGGACTTCCTAATTTGAGCTCAATGAGGGGTCGGTTGACTTGTACTTGACGCTATGGGAGGTCTACAAGGTGGTCATCTGAGGCCGCACGTACTCCACAATAGTGGGGCAGAAACAGGATGGGAAAACACAACTTCTTACACTGGAGAGCGAAATGAGAACTTTAGAGAGAGGGGGAGGTCCTGAGATGAATGAAGACAGCTTAGATGCCCTCTGCCTCAAACAGAAAGAATAAAGACCTACTGGAGGACAGGGCAAGAGTTTCCCATACTTCATCTCAACAACGTCTCTTTGAGGTGGGCAACAAAACAAGAAAGCTACTTGCATGGCTCAAAAAGAGAGACCGAGCAAGGGGATGGGTCTCACACATTACCATTTATTTGGGCGACACTATTTCTGATCCTGAGGGTATAGCGGAGGCATTTGTGCAATACTATGCACATCTCTACTCAGCCAAAACACATTGATCACCCTCAGACATTGGGGAATTCCTGAGGGAAGCTAGGGAGGAGCGCGTGCTCCCTGCAGATCAATGGCTTGTGACAATAGTCTTAATACATAAGGCCAGAAAGCCTCCAGAACACTGCAGCTCATATTGTCCCAGTTCCCTCCTCAATGTTGAAATTAAAGTCCTTGCCAAGCTTCTCGCAAATAGGCTTCGTCAGGTGATCTCTTCCTTGGTCCATCCTGATCAATCTGGCTGCATGCCGAACAGAGGGACACACCTCAACTTGCATAGGCTGTACGGGGTAAAGGGGGGTTCAATGGTATTGTCTATGGATGCCTCGATTGCATTCGATACCCTGGAATGGACCTACAGGTTCGGAGTGCTCAAACGCATGGGATTTGAACTCAACTTTCTGGGTTGGATGCACTTATTATATAAAGACCATGTCAAGGTCAATGGTACTGTGTCCTGCAATTTCACACTGGGCAGGGGAACCCAACATTCTGGGTTGGATGCACTTATTACATAAAGACAATGTCAAGGTCAATGGTACTGTGTCCCGCAATTTCAAACTGGGCAGGGGGACCAGACAGGGGTGCCCACTCTCGCCGTTGATATTTGCACCTGTTCTAGAGCCTCTGGCAACGTGGGTCTGACAAGACCCTCTCGTGAGAGGCAACGCCTGGTGGGAATCGTAGGAAGAACGTATATCTCTATACATGGACGACATTCTTTTTTATGTAACCAACCCCCCTGCGACAATTACCTGACTGACCCATATCCTACGGACCTTTGGCCAATACTCCGGTTACACTGTAAACTGGGATAACTCTCTTATGCATTTAATAGCAGGTCCTATGCCTGCGCTACCCGGAGGCGTCTGCCTCACCCTATCCACTGGGTGTTTCAAATATCTGAGAATCCACGTTACCATGGATCCCCTCCTTTTCTATCGATTAAACTTGGGTCCTATCCTTGAGTGCTTTGAATCGGACGTACAACACTGGAGGACTCTCCCACTTTCTCTTTTAAAGCGTGCAGCAATGTTTAAAATGATGACATTGCCCCGTATGCTCTATGCACTGCAAAACACCCCCCACTGAATACCTGAAAAGTTCTTTCGCACCACAAAATCTGTTCTCTGCCTGCTCTTGTGGAACATAATCCCACCAGGGATAGCCCTCTCCAAGCTGATGCGTGGGGTGTATGATGGAGGCATTGGTCTCACTGACATTAAAAAATATTATTGGGTGTCACAATCGGCAGTGGCAAATGACTGGGCATTTGCCCCCAGGGACGATCTCGCCTTCAGACTGGAAAGGCTCTTGATGGGATCTGAAAGATACCTGGGTGTGCTCTATAGCTCAGCTAATGCCGAGAATCTCCTACCTCATACACACACAGTGGCTTGAGTCTGGAGTTCGGCCACATCGTTCCTGGCCTGGTGGGAGAAATTTACCGACATGACCCCACTGTGGTGCAGTGACTTACTTGCTCAAGTACGAAGTCTCCAGGGCTTCAAGCCATGGAACCTCATAGGGATATCCTCGGTGTGTGATGTATGGAGGTATGCCAATAGGCTTACCTGGGTAGAGATGCAGGCCAAATACGATTTGGCACCTCATGAGGTTTTCAGGTATTTACAACTCCAACATGCCCTTAAGGCTTACATCCCTAATCGCACTTCTATTCCAGACTCCTCCCCCCTGGAAGACAGAGTCCTCGCTGAACCACTTCCCCAAAATCTGTCTCCCTCATTTGCAAGAAACTAATAAACAATTCACCAAACACCCTTACTGCATTCAGGACTAAATGGGAGGGAGATGATGGGAACTGTTATGATGGGGAGTAAGAGGAGGTGATGGGAACTTTTCTTGATATACATACAGGGTTTTGACTGATCTACTTACGTATACTGCACCCCTCTTACTACACATGCACCACGATCCAGGCCATGGGCCGCTCTCAAATAGCTCTTTGTCTCCAGGGCTCTGGTGAAAGAGGCACCTTCTACCACATTATATGGTTATGCCCAAATCATACAAACCTTTTGGATGGAACTACAGAGAATTATGGGAGAGGTAACAGCAGTGGCCCCCCCAGACATGGTGAAAATATGTCTCCTACATATTTGGGGAGATGACCCACCACCAAAATACACTAAGATATGGTTGCCCTTGGGTCTTGTGGTTGCCAAGCGGAACATTGCACGTTTGTGGGGGCTGTGAGGGCCCGACAAATGAGAAGTCAATATAATCAGGGGAGGGGTTGTCCGCGTAGGTGGGAGTGAGTCTGGGCGGGATAGTGCTTATATAGAGGCTTAAGCACAGAATCCAGTTTGAATCATGAGGATCCAGAACAGGTCTCCCCCTGATTTTGAGAGACTATTTTGTGCAGTGTGAGCCTCCAATACAACCTATAAAGCCACCTTATTGTGCTTGTATTATTTGGAATGGGCCCCCCCCCCAAGAGTGGCATACACAAATGTACAATGATGCTCTGGTGCTAATTCTCTATTGTTTTCCTTCTTTTTGAAACTAATTAAAAAGATTGTTTAAAAAAAACTAAACGTTGTCCCGAGATGTCAAGAACTGGCTGCAATAGCATTGATGGTGAACACTTTCTATTTGTGAGAATTTAAAACATGTATGAACCACTAGCACCAATATCCATTCAGGGAACCTGTGTGGCTATCCTGAAAGCAATCTCCCCCACCCTTAATTGCTTTATCTGGACCATTCTTTTCTTAACTGCCCCAAATAGGATTAGGTCTGGCCACCAGGGAACAACTGGTGTCATAGTTCTGGTTAGGGACCCCGAAATGTGATAGTAATACCTACTGGATGACAGCTGCTGCTTATTGTAATTCCTTTCTTTCCACTGAATGAGGACATAAGGTTATGAGTGTTACCTGTTAGAGAAAATGTAGTTGGGGGCCTTCAGGTATTCTGGGAGAGACAGACGTGATCGACCTATTGAATATGCTTTACATCATACCTGCATTTTAGCATTAAATATCTATTTGACTCAGTGCTTTAAATGAGAAAAAAATATCGCAGTTAATCATTTAAATGTGGCGAGTGGGCGGGGGTAGGGGCGTGGCCAAAGACAAGAAAGGACATACTAATTGACTTATATACTAGTTGTAGCACAAACCAAAACACATGAGAAATGGTTTTTATGAACAAAATAGTTTAAATCGTTACACAAAACAAAAGACAAACAAAGTGATATTTAAACATTTCCTTGTTTTGTAATATTTGCAGCTTGAATACTGTTATTTGCTGTTACTTGGCACAATACTATATATTCTCGAGCATGCAGACACACACAGAAAGAAACAAACAGATGTGCACAAAGAAAGCATTCCACACATTTCCTTTAATATTCCCGTAAGAGTGTCTCGATTTCCACCCTCTTTTCTCTCACACGAAAACAAGCACATGTAACACACACACATAAGCAGACACTCATCGGGTGGGATTAAAGCCCTTTTAACCTCCTTACCTCCCATGGCTTTCTCAATTGCACCGTCGCCGGGCTGACTCGATTCCTTTCAACAGAGCATGATAGTGAACACCTGGATATCATGCAAATGAGCCCACGCTGAATAGTTCAGCTGGGGCTCGGCTCAGGGCTACTAAAGTGTTTTGACTGTCATAGACAGGTTACCAGCCCAAGCAGCAATGCGCCTATCTTTTAATGAGTACCGGTACTCTCCTCGCCAGCAGAGAAGTGTCGGTACTCAGAGTAATAAAAATAAGAAGTGTCGGTACTCAGTACCTGTGAGTGCCAGCCCATTTAAAGCACTGATTTGACTACTTGGCAGTCTCACATTTATGGTATTGGAGATGGCATGGTGAAACATGTGCTGCCTGTCTAGACAACAACTGCACAACCCATTTTTAAGAATTCCTAGATTTGTGAGAGGAAATGTCATCACAGAGCAGAGAACTTGTGAGAAGTAGGAAGGATACATAGCAACTCTGCAGTCACAGCAGGACAGTGAATATATAAAAGCACTACATTTCCAGCAATTTCTGCAGTGAGTACAGAGAGTATCAGGTACCCTGTTCCATTGTTATTATGGCTCTTTTCTTAGATGTAATATAACAAGACCAATTCAGATGTCTGATAACAACAATTCTCCAAAATGGCTGCCCCATTTGCATGCTATGTAAGAGAAGTTCGTTTTTGCTTTTCGCTGGATATGCTATACTGGAAATGACGATCAGAGTAATGTTACATAGGTGATGAATTGTTAAGAAACTGACATTGACAAAGGCCGTGCAGGCCGAAACGCGTTTGTCAGATATGGAGGTGTATGAATAAAGGATTGCAAATGTAACTCACGAGTGCGCCACGTATTTCCTTTTGGAAGGTGTTGTGAATATATATATATATATACATTCACTGAAAAAACCACAGGTTTCAGGGACGTTATAGTTAGAAATTAGCATTTAAAAACCTTAGATATTCACTGAAAAACCACAGGTTTCAGGGACGTTATAGTTAGTCTGACATTTCACTCGTACAAAACCAGAGAAATTCAGCCCTTATAGTTAGCTGAGCTAACTATAACTCACGCTCCCGCAATGCACTGCTAATGATGTCACATATTACATCACTCATGACATGGCCAGTGACATCACTGATGACATCTCAAATGACATCACTGATGACATCATCCAGTGACTGAGTGTTTCTAAAAAGTTTAAGAATGTTATTTATATATATCCCCCAGGGTGTATTGAAGAATGAGTGGGTGTATGAGTGTCTGTATGGATGATTTAGTGGGTGCGTGACTGCCTGTATAAGTGAGTGATTAAAGGTGTCTTACTGAATGTATGGGTGAGTGACTAATCTGTATGAATGTGTGTATCAGTCTGTCAGTTGGTGTGCAAGTGACTGCATGGATTGATGAGTAGGTACATGAGTGTCTATATGGGTTATTGATTAGTTGTCTGAGTACCTGTATGGGTGTCTGTGTGGGTGGGTGGGGGTGTGTGTGACTCCCTGCATGGATGTGTGAGTGGGTGATTCACTGGGTGTATGGGTTCATGATTGCATCTGCGAGGGGATGTATGGGTGAGTGAGTGTTTGTATGGCTGTTTTCGTGAGTGACTGGATGTCTCAGTGGTGTATGTGTGAGTAACTACATATGTGAAAGACATTATATGTGAGTATTGGAGTATATAAGTGAATGTATGTGAGGGTGAGTGATTGTGAGAGTGGCTGTATGGATGAGTGTGTGCTTCTGTCAGTGATTGTATAAGAGAGTAAGTATGTCTTAGTATCTGTATGAATAAGTGAGGTGGTGTGTGTATAACTGTATAGGTGAGTAAATGACAGTGTGATTGACTCTTTGGGTGACTGACTAGGTTTGTGAGTAACTCTATGAGTGAGTGCCGTTGTGTGAGTGTCTGTATGGGTGTATGAGTGCATATATCAGTGGCTGTATTGATGAGTGACTGCGTGTATGAGTGACTGTATGGGTGAGTGAGTGGATGTGTGTGTCGACCTATGAATCAGTGAGTGGGTATGTACTAACTGGTATTGGTGTGTCTATGGTTTCGAGAATGGTAGTCTGTGTTTTAGAGTGGGTGTATGAAAGGTTTTATTAAGGTGTGAGTAGGTGCATCAGAGATTAAGTGGATGATGTCATCAGTGATGTAATTTGAGATTTCATCAGTGATGTCACTGACCATGTCATGAGTGATGTAATCTGTTACATCATCAGCAGTGCATTGTGGGGGCACGAGTTATAGTTAGCTCGGATAACTATAACAGCTGAATTTCTCTGGTTTTGTACGAGTGAAATGTAAGACTAAGTATAACGTCCCTGAAACCAGTGTTTTTTTCTGTAATATCTAAGATTTGAAAATGCTAATTTCTAGCTATAACATCCCTGAAACCTGTGGTTTTTTCAGTGAATTTGTAAGGTTTTTATTTGCTAATTTCTAACCATAACATCCCTGAAACCTGTGGTTTTTTTCAGTGAATTTCTAAGGTTTTTTAAATGCCAATTTCTAACTACACCTACATAGGTAAGACATGTGCAGAGAGGAAGAAAGGTACAGAAAGAGGCAAGAGAGGTATAGAAAGAGGCAAGAGAAGTGCAGAAAGAGGCAAGAGAGGTGCAGACAGAAGAAATAGAGATGCAGAAAGAGGCAAGAGAACTGCAGAAAGAAGCAAGAGAACTGCAGAAAGTGGAAAAAAGGCACAGAAAGAGGAAGAAAGGCACATAAAAAAGCAAGAGCGGTGCAGAAAGAAGCAAAAGAAGTGCAGAAAGAAGCAAGAGAGGTACAGAAAGAGGCAAGAGGTACAGAAAGAGACTAGAGAGGTACAAAAAAAGGCAAGAGAGGTACAGAAAGAGACAAGAGAGGCGCAGAAAGAAGAAGAAAGGTGCAGAAAAAAGCAAGAGAAGTACAGAAAGAGGCGAGAGAGGTGCAGAAAGAGGCAAGAGAGGGGCAGAAAGAGGCAAGAAAAGTGGAGAAAGAGGGATGAGGGCTCAGAAAGAGGCAGAAAGGTGCAGAAAGAAGCAAGAGAAGTGCAGAAAGAAACAAGAGAGGTGCAGAACGAGGCAAGAGAGGTGCAGAAAGAGTCAGGAGAGGCACAGAAAGAGGCAAGAGAGGTGTAGAAAGAGGCAAGGGAGGTGCAAAAAGAGGTAGAAAGGTGCAGAAAGAAGCAAGAGAGGTATAGAAAGAGGAAGAAAGGTGCGGAAAGAAGCAAGAGAAGTGCCGAAAGAATCAAGTGATGTGTAGAAAGAGGCAAGAGAAGTGCAGAAAGAGGCAAGAGAAGTGCAGAAAGAAGCAAGAGAAGGGCAGATAAAATCACGAGAGGTGCAGAAAGAAGCAAGAGAGGTACAGAAAGAAGAGAGTGAGGTGCAGAAAGAGGTAATAGAGGTACAGAAAGAGGCAAGAGAGGTGCAGAGAGAGGTAAGAAAGGTGCAGAAAGGCAAGAGAGGTGCAGAAAGAGGAAGAAAGGCACAGAAAGAGGCAAGTGAGGTGCAGAAACACACAAGAGAGGTGCAGAATAAGGCAAAAGAGTTGCAGAAAGAGGCAAGAGGGGTGCATAAAGAGGCAAGAAAAGTACAGAAAGAGGCAAGAGAGGTGCAGAAAAAGGCAAGAGACGTGTAGAAAGAGGCAAGAGAGGTGCAGAAAGAAGAAGAAAGGCGCAGAAAGAGGCAAGTGAGGTGCAGGAAGAAGCAAGAGAAATGCAGAAAGAAGAGAGTGAGGTGCAGAAAGATGCAAGAAGCAAGAGAAGTGCAGAAAGAAGCAAGATAGGTGCAGAAAGAGGCAAGAGAGGTGCAGAAAGAGGCAAGAGAGGTGCAGAAAGAGGCAAGAGAGTTGTAGAAAGAGGCATGTGAGGTACAGAAAGAGTCAAGAAAGGTGCAGAAAAAAGAGAGCGAGGTCCAGAAAGAGGCATAGAGGTGCAGAAATAAGCAAGAGAGGTGAAGAAAGAGGTACAAGAGGTGCAGAAAGAGGCAAGAGATGTACAGAAAGAGACAAGAGAGGTGCAGCAAGACGGAAGTGAGGTGCAGAAAGAGGAAAGATGGTGCAGAAAGAGGCACGAGAGGTGCAGAAAGGCAAGAGAGTTCCAGAGAGAGGAAGAAAGGCACAGAAAAAAACAAGAGAAGTGCAGAAAGAAGCAAGAGAGGTGCAGAAAGAAGCAATAGTTGTGCAGAAAGAAGCAAGAGAGGTACAGAAAGAAGAGAGTGAGGTGCAGAAACAGGCAAGTGAGGTGCAGAAAGAAGCAAGAGAGGTGCACAAAGAAGCAAAAGAGTTGCAGAAAGAGGCATGAGAGGTGCAGAAAGAAACAAGAGAGGTACAGAAAGAGGTAAAAGAGGTGCAGAAAGAGAGATGCAGAAGGAAACAAGAGAGGTGCAGAAAGAGGCAAAAGAGGTGTAGAACAAAGAGAGTGAGTGCAGAAAGAGGAAGAAAGGTGCAGAAAGAGGGAGAAAGGTACAGAAAGAAGCAAGAAAAGTGCAGAAAGAAGCAAGAGATGTGCATAAAGTAGAAGGAGAGGTGCATAAAGAAGCAATAGAGGTGCAGAAACAAGCAAGAGAGATGTACAAAGAGGCAAGGGAAATGCAGAAAGAGGCAACAGAAGTGCAGAAAGAGGCAAGAGAAGTGCAGAAAGAAGCAAGAGACATGCAGAAAGAGACAAGAGAAGTGCAGAAAGAAGCAAGAGACATACAGAAAGAGGCACGAGAAGTGCAGAAAGAAGCAAGAGAGGTACAGAAAGAGGCAACAGAGGTACAGAAAGAGGCAAGAGAAGTGCAGAAAGAAGCAAGAGACATACAGAAAGAGGCAAGAGAAGTGCAGAAAAAAGCAAGACAACTGCAGACAGAGGAAGAAAGGTGCAGAAAGAAGCAAGAGAAGTACAGAAAGAAACAAGAGCGGTGCAGAAAGAGGCAAGAGAGGTGCAGAAAGAGGTAAGCGAGGTGCAGAAAGAGTCAAGACAGGTGCAGAAAGAGGCAAGAGAGGTGCAGAAAGAGGAAGAAAGGTGCAAAAAGAGGATGAAAGGAGCAGAAAAAGGAAGAAAGGTATAGAAAGAATCAAGAGAGGTGTAGAAAGAAGCAAGAGAGGTACGTACAGAGAGAAGAGAGTGATGTGCAGAAAGAGGCAATAGAGGTGCAGAAAGAGGCAAGAGAGGTGCAGAGATAGGTAAGAAGTGCAGAAAGAAGCAAGAGACATGCAGAAAGATGGAAGAGAGGTGCATAAAGGAGAAGAAAGGTGCAGAAAGAAGCAAGAGCAGTGCAGAAAGAAGAAAGTGAGGTGCAGAATTATGCAAGAAGCAAGCAAAGTGCAGAAAGAAGCATTATAGGTGCAGAAAGAGGCAAGAAAGGTGCAGAAAGTAGAGAGTGAGGTACAGAAAGAGGCATAGAGGTGCAGAAATAAGCAAGAGAGGTGCAGAAAGAGGCAAGAGAGTTGCAAAAAGAGGCAACAGAGGTGCAGAAAGAGGCAAGAGAAGTGCAGAAAGAAGCAAGAGACATGCAGAAAGGGGCAAGAGAAGTGCAGAAGGAAGCAAGAGAACTGCAGAAAGAGGAAGAAAGGTGCAGAAAGAAGCAAGAGAAGTACAGAAAGAGGCAAGAGAGGTGCAGAAAGAGGCAAGAGAGGTGCAGAAAGAGGCAAGAGGGGTGGAGAAAGAAGGATGAGAGGCTCAGAAAGAGGAAGAAAGATGCAGAAACAAACAAGAGAGGTGCAGAAAGAGGCAATAGAGGTGCACAAAGAGGCAAGACAGGTGCAGAAAGAGGCAAGAGAGGTGCAAAAAGTGGAAGAAAGGTACAGAAAGAGGCAAGAGAGGTACAGAAAAAGGAAGAAAGGCACAGAAAGAAGCAATAGAAGTGCAGAAAGAGGCACGAAAGGTGCAGAAAGAGGCAAGAGAGGTGTAGAAAGAAGCAAGCGAGGTACAGAAAGAGGCAAGAGAAGTGCAGAAAGAAGCAAGAGAAGTGCAGAAAGAAGCAAGAGAGGTGCAGAAAGAAGCAAGACAGGTGCAGAAAGAAGAGAGTGAGGTGCAGAAAGAGGAAGAAAGGTGCAGAAAGAGGCAAGTGAGGTACAGAAAGAGGCATAGAGGTGCAGAAATAAGCAAGAGAAGTGAAGAAAGAGGTAAAAGAGGTACAGAAAGATGCAAGAGAGGTACAAAAAGAGACAAGAGAGGCACAGCAAGAGGGAAGTGAGATGCAGAAAGATGAAAAAAGGTGCAGAAAGAGGCAAGAGAGGTGCAGAAAGGCAAGAGAGTTGCAGAAAAAAGAAGAAAGGCACAGAAAGAGGAAGAAAGGTGCAGAAATAAGCAAGAGAAGTACAGAAAGAAGCAAGAGAGGTGCAGAAAAAAGCAAGAGCGGTGCAGAAAGAAGCAACAGCGGTGCAGAAAGGAGAGAGTGAGGTGCAGAAACAGGCAAGTGAGGTGCAGAATGAGGCAAGAGAGGTGCACAAAAAGGCAAGAGAGTTGCAGAAAGAGGCAAGAGAGGTGCAGAAAGAAACAAGAGAGGTGCAGAAAGAGGTAAAAGAGGTGCAGAAAGAGGCAAGACAGATGCAGAAAGAAACAAGAGAGGTGCAGAAAAAGGCAAGAGAGGTGCAGAACGAAGAGAGTGAGTGCAGAAATAGGAAGAAAGGTGCAGAAAGAGGGAGAAAGGTACAAAAAGAAGCAAGAGAAGTACAGAAAGAAGTAAGAGATGTGCAAAAAATAGCAAGAGAGGTACAGAAAGAAACAAGAGAGGTGCAGAAAGAAGAGAGTGAGGTGCAGAAAGAGGCAAGTGAGATGCAGAAAGAAGCAAGAGAGGTGCAGAAACAAGCAAGAGAGGTGCAAAACGCTGCAAGGGAAGTGCAGAAAGAGGCAAGAGAAGTGCAGAAAGAAGCAATAGATATGCAGAAAGAGGCAAGAGAAGTGCAGATAGAAGCAATAGATATGCAGAAAGAGACAAGAGAAGTGCAGAAAGAAGCAAGAAAGAAGCAAGAGAAGTGCAGAAAGAGGCAAGAGAGGTGCAGAAAGAGGCAAAAGAGGTGCAGAAAGAGGCAATAGAGGTGCAAAAAGAGGCAAGAGAAGTGCAGAAAGAAGCAAGAGACATTCAGAAAGAGGCAAGAGAAGTGCAGAAAGAAGCAAGAGAACTGCAGACAGAGGAAGAAAGGTGCAGAAAGAAGCAAGAGAAGTACAGAAAGAAACAAGAGCGGTGCAGAAAGAGGCAAGAGAGGTGCAGAAAGAGGTAAGAGAGGTGCAGAAAGAGTCAAGATAGGTGCAGAAAGAGGCAAGAGAGGCGCAGAAAGAGGAAGAAAGGTGCAAAAAGAGGATGAAAGGAGCAGAAAAAGGAAGAAAGGTATAGAAAGAATCAAGAGAGGTGTAGAAAGAAGCAAGAGAGGTACGTACAGAGAGAAGAGAGTGATGTGCAGAAAGAGGCAATAGAGGTGCAGAAAGAGGCAAGAGTGGTGCAGAGATAGGTAAGAAAGGTGCAGAAAGAAGCAAGAGACATGCAGAAAGATGGAAGAGAGGTGCAGAAAGGAGAAGAAAGGTGCAGAAAGAAGCAAGAGCAGTGCAGAAAGAAGAGAATGAGGTGCAGAATGATGCAAGAAGCAAGCAAAGTGCAGAAAGACGCAATATAGGTGCAGAAAGAGGCAAGAAAGGTGCAGAAAGTAGAGAGTGAGGTGCAGAAAGAGGCATAGAGGTGCAGAAAGAGGCAAGAGTGGTGCAGAGATAGGTAAGAAAGGTGCAGAAAGAAGCAAGAGACATGCAGAAAGATGGAAGAGAGGTGCAGAAAGGAGAAGAAAGGTGCAGAAAGAAGCAAGAGCAGTGCAGAAAGAAGAGAGTGAGGTGCAGAATGATGCAAGAAGCAAGAGAGGTGCCCAAAGAGGCAAGAGAGTTACAAAAAGAGGCAACAGAGGTGCAGAAAGAGGCAAGAGAAGTGCAGAAAGAAGCAAGAGACATGCAGAAAGGGGCAAGAGAAGTGCAGAAAGAAGCAAGAGAACTGCAGAAAGAGGAAGAAAGGTACAGAAAGAAGCAAGAGAAGTACAGAAAGAGGCAAGAGAGGTGCAGAAAGAGGCAAGAGAGGTGCAGAAGAGGCAGAGACAGAAGGTTGAGAGGCTCAGAAAGAGGAAGAAAGATGCAGAAAGTAGCAAGAGAAGTGCAGAAAAAACAAGAGAGGTGCAGAAAGAGGCAATAGAGGTACAGAAAGAGGCAAGACAGGTGCAGAAAGAGGGAAGAGAGGTGCAAAAAGTGGAAGAAAGGTACAGAAAGAGGCAAGAGAGGTGCAGAAAAAGGAAGAAAGGCACAGAAAGAAGCAATAGAAGTGCAGAAAGAGGCACGAAAGGTGCCGAAAGAGGAAAGAGAGGTACAGAAAGAGGCAAGAGAGGTGTAGAAAGAAGCAAGAGAGGTACAGAAAGAGGCAAGAGAAGTGCAGAAAGAAGCAATAGAAGTGCAGAACAAAGCAAGTGAGGTGTAGAAAGAAGCAAGAGAGGTGCAGAAAGAAGAGTGAGGTGCAGAGAGAGGGAGAAAGGTGCAGAAAGAGGCAAGTGAGGTACAGAAAGAGGCATAGAGGTGCAGAAATAAGCAAGAGAGGTGAAGAAAGAGGTAAAAGAGGTACAGAAAGAGGCAAGAGAGGTACAGAAAGAGACAAGAGAGTCACAGCAAGAAGGAAGTGAGGCGCAGAAAGATGAAAAAAGGTGCAGAAAGAGGCAAGAGAGGTGCAGAAAGGCAAGAGAGTTGCAGAAAGAGGAAGAAAGACACAGAAAGAGGAAGAAAGGTACAGAAATAAGAAAGAGAAGTGCAGAAAGAAGCAAGAGAGGTGCAGAAAAAAGCAAGAGTGGTGCAGAAAGAAGCAACAGCGGTGCAGAAAGGAGAGAGTGAGGTGCAGAAACAGGCAAGTGATGTACAGAATGAGGCAAGAGAGGTGCCCAAAGAGGCAAGAGAGTTGCAGAAAGAGGCAAGAGAGGTGCAGAAAGAAACAAGAGAGGTGTAGAAAGAGGTAAAAGAGGTGCAGAAAGAGGCAAGAGAGATGCAGAAAGAAACAAGAGAGGTGCAGAAAAAGGCAAGAGAGGTGCAGAACGAAGAGAGTGAGTGCAGAAAGAGGAAGAAAGGTGCAGAAAGAGGGAGAAAGGTACAGAAAGAAGCAAAAGAAGCAAAAGAAGTACAGAAAGAAGTAAGAGATGTGCAGAAAATAGCAAGAGAGGTACAGAAAGAAACAAGAGAGGTGCAGAAAGAAGAGAGTGAGGTGCAGAAAGAGGCAAGTGAGATGCAGAAAGAAGCAATAGAGGTGCAGAAACAAGCAAGAGAGGTGTAAAACGCGGCAAGGGAAGTGCAGAAAGAGGCAAGAGAAGTGCAGAAAGAAGCAATAGATGTAGGAGAGTAGGATCTGCCTCTTATGTTGCCCCCACTTTTTTTCTGATGTTTACACTGGTTTCTGGCTATAGTCTGGCTGGGTCCCTGCTAATCAGGGCCCCAGCCTCTCTGTTCTCTCTAAACGATTTGGAGTGCACTCTAGGTGCACTAGTGATTGGATACTGTGGTACCTTATGAGTCCCTAGTATATGGTACCTTAGGTACCAAGGGCATAGGTACTTCACAGGCCTACCAGGGGCTGCAGCATGTATTATGCCACCCTGGGAAGCAGACTAAATCTGACACCACAGGCCTGCTACTGCAGCCTGGGTGAGGAAGTGCTAGCACCCCTCACTGAGATATAGGTCCCCTATATCTCTCCTACACACACATATAAACCTATCAGTCACCCCTAAGGCAGGCTCTATCAATCCTGAGGGCAGGGTGCTTGGCTTCTATGTGAGGGGGTGCCTCTGCCTGAGCAGGGCCCCTCTGCAGCTCTCAGAGTCCCTTCTCTGGTGCTGTTTGTGGATGCGGTTAAACCATATACTTTTAAGTGCATTATATCCTCGCGGTAAAATGCTAACTTTGGAATGGCTGCATCGAAACATGTCGTGTTTGGTGTCAAACATCTTGGAATACTACCCCCCGCCAGTCCTGGTGGCAGGGGTAGCATTCCACCCTTCTAGAGGGATAGACATTGTGAGAAGTTGGCCTGGTATATGCTGTTCACTAATTAAAGTGGACACCTTGCACCAGGGCAAATCGACTCTTATGGTAGATAGGTTTAAGACAACCTTTTAAAGAAAGCTATCCTAGTGGTAGCTGTGGAGAGCAGCCTTCAGGCTAAGTCTCGGAGGAATGTAAAGCAGCTTGTTTTACCATATAATCTCTTGAATCACCAAATGAAAGGACACCACACAGGTATATATATCAAATATATATGTATTTATTTCTAAATAACTCTCTACTAATCTCTTTATGAGATTAGAAGACAAACATATGCACAAATCAACGTTTCACAATGAGTTAAGCACAAAATATGGCTGGGGCCCTAGGGGCGTACCAGACCATATACTAAGTAAGAGACTTAGAAACAACGACTTGCAGGGAGACAAGGCCTAGGGCCTTCAGAAGTGCTGGGGCCTCACGAAACCACCCAAGGCAGGTAAGTAAAGGACCCACGGGGGACGCGTGCAGTGTGGATACACAGGCGCGAATCGCCGTTAACTTCAATGGGGCAAGTCGCGGTTGGAAATAAAGAGTTTTAGGATACTTCGGGAGAACCTACAAGCAAGTCACTTACAGGGTAAGTAGTTCTAGGGCCCACACCCACAGGAGCACCGTAGTGCTGGAGTTACCTCACCCAGGGAAGCCGGGTGCACAGGTGTCCTTTGGTGTCGGGTCGCGGCGTCGTTTTCAATGGCGAACAAAGAAGACTTGCTGCTTGCGGGAGCTGAAGAAGTGTCCGGTGGAATCCAAGCCTGGATTCTGAAGAAGGATGACCTGAAAGCAGAGGGGACAGTGTTCAAAGTCACTTGGCAGTGACCCGGGGCAAGGAAGATGGATGCCCACCGTCGTCGGTCGCTTCAGGTCGGTTGCGGGTGCCTTGACTCTTCAGCCACGTGGTCCAGGAGGCGTCGACGACGACCAGGAGCTGGATTCGGTGTGTCCCTCGACGTCTGCAGCTGACTGCGGTGTCGGCAACTCGATCGGAGCCAACAAGCCTTGGCAGCCGCAAGTCTTGGGGAGATGGAGAAAAGTCGATGGCGCAGACCAGCAAGGTCTGTGGAACTCACCCAGCGAGGGTAAGTCAGGGCAGGCCTGGAGCAACCAGGGGAGCCCTTTGGTTTCTTTAGGAAGTCTTCTGGGGACCCACAAGCCAGCGGGCAAGGGATCGCGAAGACACCTCGGGCGGAATCACTCAACAGGGGCCCACGGTCACTCAGGACGGTGTAGGCCTCTGATCTTCGGAGGAATTCCTGCTGGAGGTCGGGACCACACGTGGTCCAAAGCACAGGTTCGTAGAACGTTGTGAAGGGGTTGCACTCGACAATAGTGCACGGTACCCAGGGGTCGCGGTTCCTCGTTACTCGTGGGGTCCACTTGCCTCAGCTTCGCTGGGGACTCACGATGGCCTGGGAGAGGTCAGGAAATCCACTTCTTGGGCTGCAGGGACTTCGGACTCCGGCGGGAGCGGCGTAGTTTGCGACCGTCGTTGTCGTTTTGGTGCCTGCCAAGCAGGGGAGTCACTCCTTGACTCCAAGGGAGATTCTTCTGTCTTCCAAAGGTAGTGGAACGTCGAAGGGCCAGGATTCTTCTGTAGAGCGTCGTCCAGGGGTTATCTGCTTTGCAATGGCAAGGTTCCCCCTCTTATACTAAAAGAGGGGATGGACTAGCTCTATGACCCCACCTATGGGAGGGTCAAGGGAGGGGTGGCTACACCCACTTCCCTTTGTCCAGTTTCGCGCCAGAGCAGGGGCAGGTAGCCCCTGAGCTGGTTTGAACTGGCATATGCACAGAGGAGCCTTCTGCTCCCCCAGTGCAGGACTTCAAAGCACTCTAAGAGTGCACCCACCCAGCCCCAATACACTAAACCCTGTCTGGGAGGTGGTTACACCTCCCTGTGACAGGATGCCTATTGTTGGGCTTCCTCCACTGTGAGTTTCGGTCATCAGCAGGAGGGCAGCCCAGTGTCTGTGACTGGTGGCATCCATTTTGTGATGCCAGGGCTCTTTAGGATTCTACCGCGTTTCCACAGCAGGTACATGTCTTATCCCTCTAGAAGGGTGGAATGCTACCCCCGCCGCCAAGATTGGCGGGGGGTAGTATTCCAAGATGTTTGACACCAAACACGACATGTTTTGATGCAGCCATTCCAAAGTTAGCATTTACCGCGAGGATATAATGCACTTAAATAGTATATGGTTTAACCGCATCCACAAACAGCACCAGAGAATAGACTCTGAGAGCTGCAGAGGGGCCCTGCTCAGGCAGAGGCACCCCCTCACATAGAAGCCAAGCACCCTGCCCTCAGGATTGATAGGGCCTGCCTTAGGGGTGACTGATAGGTTTATATGTGTGTGCAGGAGAGATATAGGAAACCTATATCTCAGTGAGGGGTGCTAGCACCACCTCACCCAGGCTGCAGTAGCAGGCCTGTGGTGTCAGATTTAGACTGCTTCCCAGGGGTGGCATAATATATGCTGCAGCCCCTGGTAGGCCTGTGAAGTACCTATGCCCTTGGCACCTAAGGTACCATATACTAGGGACTCATAAGGCACCACAGTATCCAATCACTAGTGCACCTAGAGTGCACTCCATGTCGTTTAGAGAGAGCAGATAGACTGGGGCCCTGAATAGCAGGGTCCCAGTCCAACTAAGTCATAAACCAGCAAAACACCATAAAAAAAGTGGGGGCAACCATATAGTCAGATTCCACCTTCCTACATAACCCCCCAAACGAAAGGAGATAAGGCTAACCTTGGCCAGTTGAGCCTTTATTGACTAAGTGGCCATATAAGGAAGCACCTGCACTAGCATGGTTGCCCCCTGTCTTATGGTCCACTAAGCAATCCCTCACCCTAAGGGTATGAGAGGGTCTCCACCATGGGGAATCACTACCTGTGGTGTGCTTTGGTAAAGTACCAGGCCGGTGAGGTGTCTGAGTAGGGAAGTGTGGCCCTAGGAATGTTGGCCTCAGCTTTCTCAGCTCACTGGTCACCATGTATGCCTGTCTTTCCATGACTGAGTGGTACTCTGCTCTAAGGGTCAACCTTTGACTGCCTACAGCCGGGGGTTGGGTCCCTTTGGGTGGAACACTGGAGGGACATGGCATGTTTGGAACCTTTTGGTCCCAGGTTTGCCCTTGCCTAACAGAGTCCTTCTGGGGGAGGTCCCTACATAAAGGTATGGGGGATCCCTCAGTGGGTTGAGGAATTTCTACCTGGCTAGGGCTACTAGCCTGGGTGCCCCTAATCTGCTGATGGGGGGTTCCTCTGGACAGGGGGCCCTGGGGGTCCACTGACCTCCCTGACCTCTGCAGCCCTGGGCTGACTGAGGCAGGGTAGAGAGGGGCAGGTTACCTGCTCCAGACTGGGTACCACCTTGTAAGGGTCCTCTGCCATCAGGGGGTGGCCAGGCCAGGCCTGACTACCTCTGTGGCAGTTCCTTCACTAGGGGTAGGGTCAGTTCCCTGAGGAGGCTGACCCTTACCTACTGTCTGGAGGGAAGAAGACTTTTCTTCAACCCTTGTGCTCTCTTCTGGGGGAGAGTGGGCCATTCTTCCAGGCTCCATCTCTCCAAAATCTTGGGCTGGGGCTGTGGCCATCACAGCCCCACTAACCTTTACAGGGACACCCAACATCTTCAGATGGGTTTGGTGTTCAATTTCAGCCCAGGCTGAAATTTCCAGATCATTGCCCATCAGGCAATCTACAGGTAAGGTTGGGGACACTGCCACTCTCTTTGGGCCTGTGACTCCCTCCCAGCTGAGATTGACTATGGCCATGGGGTGATCTGTTCTGACACCATCAATGTTGGTCACCTGGTATTTAAACTCAGGTAAAAGCTGGTGAGGGGGACTAGTTTCCCTGCCACCATGGTGACACTAGCCCCTGTGTCCCTAAATGCCACAGCTTTCTGACCATTAATTATTGGCTCCAGTCTGTACCTGCCCAATGCTATGGGACCCATGGTAAAGGTGGCATATCCTACACCACCATCAGAATCTGAGGAGTCTGTTGAGGGGGTCCTGTCTAAACTAGGGCCCACCTCTGTTCCTCTTGCAAAAGCACCTAACTTTTTGGGTGCACTACTCCCAACTGGAGGATTACTACTGGTAGTACCAGGAGGGGTGGTAGTAGTTGTTGGAGGAACATTTTCTTTATTGCCATTCCTGGGACAACTGGGATCAGATTTCCAGTGCCCAGGCTTTTTACAGACATGGCAATAGGGTTTCTTTTCAGGAGAGGAAGGAGTTTGGGACCCACCCCCAGAAGAGGAATTTTGGGGCCCTGTAGTGGACTTATCCTTGGATTTATCCCCACCTTTCTCTTGGGACTTGGTAGAATCTTTCTTGTGGTCACCACCCTGATTCTTAGGCCTTACCCTGGTTCTGACCCATTTGTCTGCCTTCTTTCCCAATTCTTGGGGAGAGGTCAGATCAGAGTCCACCAGGTACTGGTGTAAAAGCTGGTTTTGACAATTATTAAGGATCTGTTCTCTCATCATTAGATTATAAAATCCTTTGAAATCAGTAACCCTACTGCCAACCAGCCAACCCTCCAGAGCCTTGGATGCACAATCTACAAAGTCTGTCCAGTCCTGAGTCTGTGCCTTCTGGGTATCTCTGAACTTCAACCTGTACTGCTCAGTGGTTAAGCCAAACCCATCTATCAGTGCACTCTTCAGGACCTCATAATCATCAGCATCCTCCTCTCTAACAGTGAGGAGCTTGTCTCTTCCTTTATCTGAAAAGGAGAGCCACAAGATTGCTGCCCACTGCTTTTGGGGGACCTGCTGTACTCTACAGGCCCTCTCCATAGCAGTTATCCACTTGTGGATATCATCCCCACTCTGGTAGGGAGGAACAACCTTGCTCAGGTTCCTATGGTCAGGGACATATTCTCTGCCTCTAGGGACACTGTTGCTGCCACCAGGGGGTTCTAAACCCTCCCTTCTGGAAGCTCTCTGG